>BPTQ01000009.1:201184883-201681911 GCA_019973895.1 Chrysanthemum seticuspe | reverse complement strand
ATCATGCTTTGGGTTCTTGATGTTTAGTCTAGGAGTTTATATCCATTAGACACATTGTCTTGGATATTGTCTAGTATCATATTCTTGTATCTATGACTAGACTAGATGGTTTATGTGTTTGTGCCATAAAACACAAGGTTTGTTATGTTGGGCCACAAAACATAACGGGTGTCATAGAAGTGTCAAAGGCATTAGTGAAGAGTGTCGAAGATCCGTGTTGAAGGCATTAGTGAAAGGTGCTGAAGGATCGTGTAAATGGCATTAGTGAAGAATGCGTAGGTCGTATAATCGATGAGGTGCATTGTTATACATATAGTATTTGTTTAGATCCAAGGATGGTGATATCCTTGATGGTGTTGTAACAAGGAGTGGATCTCCTTGAGATTAGGTGTTGTGTTGTGATGGGTAGTAGTTCCTCCATAGTAATGGAACTAGGTGCTTAGCCTAGTACCTAATAAAGGGTAGGCGACGTTGTGATAGGATTAGTTCTCCTAAGGTGTGAAATAAATCGGTGGTTAGCCTAGCACCGTATAAAGGGTAGGCGACGTTGTGTTAGGTGTCGTTCGCCTTGGTGTGAAAGAACTCGGTATTTAGCTTTGTACCGGAAAAATGTTAAGCGACGTTGTGAAGGCTTCTCCGCCATAAGGAGATTGGTGTAGTGCTTACGAACTCTCGAGTAGGTGACTCGGGGAGTGGAGTAGGGCAAGGAAGGTGTCCTTGTAGCCGAACCACTATAAATCCTCGTGTTGGTTTGTCTATCCTTTTACTTATCGCTTTACTTTTATTCTTGCATTACTTTGTTTATTCTCTATGTGGTTGATGTCTATGTTTGTGATGCATACTTGGTCTTTCATATAGTCACAAACTATATTCAACACTTTACGTATTATGACACGCTTGATCAAGAAAAGCAACCGGACTAATAATGGTGAAACTTGATTTATAATGAACCATTAATCTTGCGGAATCTTATGTGATGTCAAGGGGTTGGCCTTACATGCCGTAATGCGTTAAATGCATCCTCGCGTCGAGATTAGCAAATGCAATGGTTTATACTATATTTGATACAAAAGTTTTAAGTTTGAAAAGGAAACATATTCACCCCCCTCCCCTCTACGTTTTCACATACTCTTATGAGTCCAACATACCTTTCCGTCGCGTGTACCAAAGGGTCCATAATGTCCAAATAACCAATACCGTAAATCCAATACGTCCAATCCTTGTCCAACAATATATATAATGTCACAACGCTTGTAAATGAGTCCAAGAAATCAATGCCTCATGTGTTGCAATATATCCCTTAACTATTGTTATCTTTTTAATTATTGTTACCGTTACTTGTTCAATAGATATAATCCGATAATTTCCCAATGTCAAGTAATTATCCTTATCCAAATGCAAGTCACAACCCCACTAAAATCCGAAACATACCAATATCACAACATTCTCGAGGTGATCTATCCAGTGAGCCGAAGCAAAACATACAACCCTTATGGGTCTCGACTGTAAACAAAAAAATAAGAAAGCCAACACATTCACACTCACAAGCGCCAACGCATACTCGTTTGCAAATTCTCACGCATGCCTAAATGAAGTATCTATGTAGAGACAAGATTTTTATTAATATAAGACGCATATCAATAAATTACAACCCAAATAAGTAAGAAACCATTTCGAATCATACACACTTAGCTATTATGATCCGAGACACAAACTAATCACATGAGCCCAATCAATCCGGGACCCAACTGAGTAGACCCTATTACAAACGGGTCAATACTCGACCCGTAACATAATCGGTATCATCAAACACCTCTTTATCATTTCCAATTACGCATCAAACATTGTTTCACCACACGAAGCGTTTATCACAAAAAGTTTCAAAACACATTTTCATAAATTTACCACCCAAATTAGTTTTCAAAACGCGTTCTTAAGTCGGTTTGATATTCCACGAAAACTCACATCAGTTTATTTATGAATAACATAGACGGGTCGCGTGACGACTTACCACAACGAGAAGAGAAAAGAGAGGTGACGGAAAAGAGGAGCAGCACAGTTATGGTGGCCGTGACCACCGTGACGGTGGCGGTGGCTCTCGGACGAAACCCAAACAACGTAAAAACCTTTTATACTCGTTCAAGACTTAAAACACTTGAATTTCGAATCTTGTTTTCCAAGATCTAGGGCGCGTTTAAGGGATTTACAGCGCGTGTGATAGGTCAAAAGAACCACGATGAGACGATCTATTGAATGGTATAGTTGGTGTAATAGGGTGACGGCGTGTGGCTGGAATCTCGCCGGAAAAGACGACCGGACAGGTTTTCTGGTGACCGGATTTTTAGAGAGAGGGATGAGAGAGATGTGTGTGTAAAAGTGTGAGAATGAGTGGGGTGGGAAGTTTATATACCCCAAGAGGGACTAAAGGTGTCAATTCTCCAAGTTAAGGGTGCGTTTGGTATTAAAATGGATGGGCCGGTTGTGCTAATTGCCCCAATCTTTCACGATAACACTTCTCGAACTCGTTTCGGCTATCAAGATTTCTCGTGAGACCACGAAACCTGCGCCAATATTTTTGAAATCATATTTCCAATAAAATTGGGTATTTATTTGACTACTTTCTCGCCAATAGAATTAATGATCAAATAGAATGTTTTAACGAGATTACAATTGTGCCGGTACGTGCTGCGTCTGATTTTCACGTTTCATGAGATAACTTTCTCGTTTTCACGTCAAATGAGCTCAGAAAAGTTCGTAATTGAAAAACAAATGAATTTTCTCGAAAACGGATACCTAGAAAAGTGCGAGTTGTCACAACCTGTCACAATCTTCCCATAGCATCACTTGACACTCATTCATTTCATTCAGCGTGTCATTCTCTTTAGCAGCTTCCTTAATGTATATTTCCATATTGCCCATAAGTTGAATAAAGGTGTTTCTGAACTCATAAATTTCCATTCCAATGTGTTTCTTGAATGAGATTCCAGTCATGTCATCATCAAAATCTGAGGAATATTCCCCCCGGATAAGTGGCTGAAATTGACAGAAGATTACTTGAAGAGCTGCATTAGATTCCTCAGTAGAGAACTTTTCTTTGGTAATTTGAAACCTCAGTTGTTCTAAGTTAAGTAACACAGTTCTTGTCAAAGTGGGAAAGTCCTGACGAAGAATAGCACTGCTTGTTCGATCCATAGTTGTGGATAAAAGTAGTTTGAGATGCTGATGAAGAAGTTGAAAGGGATCAATGTAGTATTCCATTTGCTTTGCATTATTGTTCATCAACTGGTGTGGTTCGTTGAGGTTTGACTCAGAAGGTGAGGAGTTTTGATCACAATTTGATGAATCAATCAAGGTAGGACATTCAGAAATGCAACCAGTTTCATTGTTCTGAGAGGTATCATAGAGTTCAAGCACTTTGGTGATAAACGAGTCAGTGATGTATGACATTGTGGGTGGAGGAGTATCTGCTGCATGAACGTCCTCGGCAACAGTGGAGATGGTAGTAAGAATATTGGTAGACATGTTAATAGATTACACGGGATTTTATGTGTGACACCCTAGGCAAATCCCACATCGGCTGTGGCCTGGAGAGATGCTGGGCTCATAAGATAACATTCTCCTTACAATGACACAACGCGTTTTGTGGTCTACTGCGGGTGGAGTTCTTAGGAACTGGCAGTTAAGCGTGCTCGTGTGAGAGTAGTACTGGCTTGGGTGACCTGCCGGGAAGTCTTCAAATGAGGCCACAAAAACAAAGCCGTGAGCCTACGGGCAAAGCGGACAATATTGTGGTCAGATAAGGCGGGGTGTTACAAGTGGTATCAGAGCCACTCTTGAGCCGTTCGGGATGGTGGGGCAAACCTCATCGAGGACGATGAGTCCCTAAGGGGGGGTGATTGTGACACCCTAGGCAAATCCCACATCGGCTGTGGCCTGGAGAGATGCTGGGCTCATAAGATAACATTTGCCTTACAATGACACAACGCGTTTTGTGGTCTACTGCGGGTGGAGTTCTTAGGAACTGGCAGTTAAGCGTGGTCATGTGAGAGTAGTACTGGCTTGGATGACCTGCCGGGAAGTCTTCAAATGAGGCCACAAAAACAAAGCCGTGAGCCTACGGGCAAAGCGGACAATATTGTGGTCAGATAAGGCGGGATGTTACATTATGACTCTCTGATTAAACCGGGAAATAGATTCTTTCACGGGATTTTACTGAATCAAGAGAAAACCGTATTAAAACAAGAAATCACCCAAGTCGCTAGGAAACCTTGAACCAAGTCGCTAAGTGCCAAGTCGCTAGCAAAGTTTTGACAGCAAGTCGCTACGAACCAAGTCGCTAATTTTTCAAGTCGCTAAATAGCAACTCGCTAGGTACCAACTCGCTAACACCAAGTCGATAACAATATAAAGTACAAGTCGCTAACTTACAACAAGTCGCTACGTGTAGTGGAGAATCCACTAAGTGTACTTTTTGTCGGCTTGTCTCAATAGACAAGTCGCTAGGACCAAATCGCTACCAAATACCACTTCAACTCGCTAACTTTTTATGAAGCAAGTCGCTATGATGAATATCACACCGAGAACCAAGTCGCTAGCAAAAAAATCACCTAAACACCACTTTTCAATCCAAAAACAACCCAACCACAATGATTCAAGCCTTCAAAGTCAAAACCTAAACACTTGTGATGATTCTAAACACAAAAGTACTATCAAAATCCAAACTTTAAAACTAGAAATCAACCAAATGATGCAAAAACCACTAAACTTTTTCAAACTCAAAAACCACCTAAAAACCACTAGAAATCCAAAGATATGTAAGAGATGATCTACCCTTGGCTCTTGATACCATTTGTAACATATTGGATTTCACATATACATCATAACATTAACACTTTAAGCGTATAGATGATTTTAGAGAGAGAGAAAGTGGGATATTCTAGAAAGAGAAACTTGTGGAATGTTAGATTACCAAAGAACATCCAACCCTCTACCTTGCAAGGTAGAGGGTATTTATAGGTTACAAACTAAACGACCTCCTGACGGCCTGTGGATTAGGTATACAATGGGTAAAGACCCGTCCTTCCTCCATGGTGTTGCACTAAACTAACTAAGAAACTACTTAATAATGTAAATAACGACCAGTCTACGAGCTAACTTAGGCTAGATAACATTTGGGGTGACCGACTCTTTAACTTATGGAATTTCCAATTCCTAACAAAATCTTCAAAACAAATCTGATCAAAACAAAACTGTTGATTTTGAAGCTAAGTATAGGAAAGTCAAAGCTAAGCTTGCATTGCTTGAGGCCAGTCCCTCAGAAACAATAAAAAGTGTTCAATCTGTGCAGGGTAAAAACAAAGGCCTTGTTGCTGAAACCTTTGACTGGAATGAAGAGCCAGTTTCATCTGATGATGAAATGGTGCATGTAAGCGCAATGATGGCCCTCTCAGAAGAGGACAAGCTTGTTGTTGGAAAAAATCATGCTAGAAATGGAGAATGGGTCAACATCACAATGAAGAAGGTAAATATTTTACTTTCTATGGATGATGACTCTGATTGGCAGTCCTATATGAACTATATCAATGTTGACCTTAAGTTTGTAGAAGAGCAACGATTAAATCTTTTTTCAAAATATAACAAGCTAAGTTTTGAACTAAACAAGTGTAGGGATTGGCAGTGTCATTCCCAGATCAATCCAGCATGAGAAGTGAAAGAAAAGGATATCATTGCTAGTTGGACTGCTAAGAATCCAAGAGTCTTTGATGTTGTGGGAGCCCCCAGTAGCAAAAAGAGAGTCATAGGTGAAGATCATCTCCCTGACTCTCACGACAAAGACCAGTCTCCCAAACCATTTGTGTCTGGTGGCATGATTACCAATGTGTTGACTATTCCCAAGCCCAGTGATTGGATTGAACGGGTTAATCGTGAGAGTAAGCTTCCAAATTTTGATTCTGGAAGAATTCTAGAGCCTGAAAGTCAAGCTCTAAAGAGCATGCTTGGACTCCCTGATGTCCCAGTAGTACTGAACATATCACTGAGTCTGAAGCAGAATCTCAAGCACCGCTTCCAACCCTGGAACCTCTTCAGGGTGCTGCTCCTAGCTCTGAGCTTACTCCATTACAATTCAATCCACACTCACGAAAAGAAAGGTCTGGACTTGGTAGACCCATCCTGAAAAGACCATCAAAACCAATTCAACAAGAATCTACCCCCACTGAGACTTCCACATCCTTTGTCCCCACTGAAGCTGACCAAATTTAGCAACTGACTGAACTTGTGAGGAAGCTAACTGATAAGATAGAATCCATTGAAAAAGTCCCTGAATCAATCAAGGAAACAAAGTCAGCTTCCTCTAGTTCCTCAAAGTTAAAAGTCACCACCAAACCCAAGCAGAAGTGTGATCTATGCCACTATACCAGTCATACAACTGACAACTGTTATAAAATCCTTTTTTGTATGATCTGCAAAAAGGAGGATCACAGAACTTCTGATCACTTACATATGTAAGTTCTCTCAGTAAAGCAAACTATACCAAAGTTGGTCATCAGTATGCTTCAACCTCAAAATCTGCTCAAAAGCTTAGAGCTAAACCCTTTCCTCCTTTCCCACACTGTGGCTTTAATGATCATCATCCTGGTGATTGTCTCATGAACACATGCTGTGATATTTGCGGAAATCTAGCTCATGAGACATTCCAGCATGACAGTGTCATTCAAGGAAAGAGAAGTACCAAGCAACCCAGAATCATTGAGTCATCCTCAGTCTCTAAATGCAAAACCTATGGTAGCACAATGCACTCAACCATTGACCATGAGTCGATTGCTAAATTCAAGCAGACCATTAGACCCAAGCCCACTAGTAAGTGGGTCAGTAAGAGAAACTAATCCACTTTACTACTTGTGCAGAGACATGCCAGGGAGCCTATCTGGCATCTAGATAGTGGATGCTCAAGAAGCATGACTGGTGTTAAGGAGTATCTGCACAAGTATGTAAAGGAATGAAGACCCAAGGTATTATTTGGTGATAACTCATCATGTCCCACTGAAGGTTATGTTTCAGTATACTGTAATGGAATAGTTTTCTCTAGAATAGCTTATGTCAATGGTCTAAAATACAATCTCATTAATGTCAGTCAACTCTGTGATGCAAAGTACATTGTGTAATTCAATGACAAACAAGGTACCATTTTCAATGCCAACAAAGAAGTTGTTTTGATAGCCCCTAGAAGGGATGATGTTTATGTCCTAGACATGTCCACACTCTCTAAAGATGGAACTTGTCTCTTTGCCAAAGCCACTGAAACTGTTAACTGGCTGTGGCATAAGAGACTCTCTCACTTAAACTTCAAAAATATCAACAACTTGGCAAAACAAAACAAGGTCCTTGGCTTACCATCACTGGTTTTTGCAAAAGACAAACCATGCTCAGCCTGTGAAAAAGGCAAACAACAAAGAGCATCTTTCAAAACAAAAAAAAACTTCTCAATCAAAAGCTGCCTTCATCTCCTGCATATGGATCTCTTTGGACCAGTCAGTCCCAGATCAATCCAGCATGAGAAGTATACACTTGTCATTGTTGATGAGTTTTCAAGATACACTTGGGTATACTTTCTTTCCAAAAAGAGTCAGGCAGATGATACTATAATGTCATTCATCAGGAACATTGAAAACCAGAATGACATTATAGTAAAACAAACTAGAACAGAAAATGGTACTGAGTTTAGAAATGAAGAGCTTGAGAATTTCTGTGATGAAAAGGGAATCTCCCAAAAATTTTCATCTCCTTACACCCCTGAACAAAATAGGGTGGCTGAAAGGAAAAACAGAACTCTCATTGAGGCTGCAAGAACCATGTTAAATGGCTCAGCCCTCTCAAAGCACTTCTGGACTGAAGCAGTCAAAACAGCCTGTTACAGTCAAAACAGGCCAGTCATTGTTAAAAGACATGACAAAACCCCATATGAGATATTCAAAGGTATACTTCCTGATATCGGCTACTTTCATGTGTTTGGATGTCCTGTGTTCATTCATAACCACAAGGATCAGCTAGGCAAGTTTGATGCTAAAGCTGATGATGGATACTTTCTAGGTTACTCACTGATCTCCAAAGCCTTCAGGGTAATTAACACAAGGAGACAACAAGTTGAGGAAACCTTTCATGTCACCTTTGATGAGAGTTCAGAAAGCATCAGGTTCACCAACACCTCAGTGGAGGAAATAGGAATTGATAACTCATCAAGATATCCTCCTGATGAGTATAACACTGAAATCAATTCCTCATACCAAGCTGATGCTGACATCTCATATTATGTAACACTGAACCAAATGTTCAGGAACCTGTGATTCATGCACCCTAACCTAAACAAGACATCTCAACAGATGTTCTTAATAATTCTGTGGCTCCAGCCCCTGAACTCACCCCTGAGTCTCCATTGACCTCTGCAAGCTCAGATCCTAGACCACAAAGTAAGTGGACAAAATCTCAGGATATTGAACTTGTAAACATCAATGGTGAACCCACTGAAGGCATGTTCACTAGAAGAATGGCTGTTAACTTAACTGCAGCTTCAGCCAATGAATGTCTATATGCTAATTTCCTATTATATATAGAACCCAAGAGTGTCACTGAGGCTCTAAAACATCCAAGCTGGGTTCAGGCTATGCAAGAAGAACTTCAACAGTTTGATAAAAACAAGGTCATGACCTTGATCAAATGTCCTCAGGATGTCATTGTCATAGGAATGAAGTGGGTTTTTAGAAACGAAACTGATGAAAACGGTACTGTCATTAAAAACAAAGCCAGACTTGTAGCCAAAGGTTACAGTCAACAAGAAGGCATTGACTATGATGAGACATTTGCTCATGTTGCTAGAATGGAAGCCATCAGGATATTCCTTGCATTTGGTACATACATGAACTTCAAAGTTTACCAAAATGGATGTAAAAAGTGCATTCCTGAATGGTAAACTCAAGGAAGATGTGTATGTTCAACAACGTCCTGGCTTTGAGAGTAGTGAATTCCCTAACTATGTCTGCAAGCTTGATAAAGCCCTTTATGGACTGAAACAAGCTCCCAGAGCATGGTATGAAACTCTCTCAGCCTTCCTGATTCAAAACAAGTTTGTCAGAGGAAAGATAGACAACACATTGTTTATCTATAGGAAAAAACAAGATATGATACTAGTCCAAGTATATGTTGATGACATCATCTTTGGCTCAACAAACTACACTCTTTGCAAACAGTTTGAAAAACTGATGACAAAGAAGTTTGAAATGAGCATGATGGGTGAACTCACATACTTACTTGGACTACAATTCAGGCAAACTGACAAAGGAATCACCATCAGTCAAGAGAAGTACACCAGAAATCTCTTGAAGAAATATGATATATGTGACTGTGCCTCAGTGAAGACACCAATGGTCCCTCCTAACAACCTTGGACCTGATCTCACTGGCAAGTTAGTTAATCAAACCCATTTCAGAGGGATTGTTGGCTTACTGATGTATCTTACTGCTTCCAGACCAGACATACAATTCTCAGTCTGTCTAATAGCAAGATGTCAGTCCAATCCCAAAGAATCCTATCTCACTGCAGCCAAAAGAATACTCAGGTACCTGAAGGGCCCCCAAACCTTGGACTCTATTATCCAAAGTGCTCAGGGTTTGATCTCAAAGGGTACTCTGACTCTGATTATGCTGGCTGCAACATGGACAAAAAAAGTACCTCAGGGTCCTGTCAATTCCTTGGAGGAAAACTGGTTTGTTGGAATGCTAAAAAGCAACAATTAGTGGCTATGTCTTCAGCTGAAGCTGAATATGTGGCTGCTGCAGGATGTTGTGCCAATGTTTTTTGGATGAAAAGTCAACTCAGTGACTATGAAATACATTACAAAATGGTACCCATCTTCTGTGACAACACCAGTGCCATTGCAATCTCCAACAACCCTGTCCTTCATCAAATAACCAAACACATTGATATCAGATATCACTTCATCAGGGACCACATAATGAAAGGATACATAGAACTTCACTTCATCCCTACTAAATCAACTTGCTGATATCTTCACCAAACCCTTGGATGAACCTACCTTCAGGAGACTGAAAGCTGAATTGGGAATGCTTGACATCGAAAGTCAGCTATCTGAAAACCAATCTCAGTAAGTTTTCTCTGAAATGGTTCCTCCTCCCTAAACGAAACCCATAAACAATCCTCTCACTGAATGAGTAAGACTCATTCAGGGACCCTGACTCTAGATATTGAGCATTGAATGAGTAACTAAATGCATCTAAGTATTAGTTACTTAAATGTCCTAGGTTGGAAATCACACCAATTAAATATAGGAATATATGTCTTTGTATCTTACTCTCACGGGTCCCTCATACTTACTTCATCCCACTTGGCTTTAAATGCCTCCTCTCACATAAAATATCCTGTGGATATTTTATTATTACAAAAGTGCACTTTTACTGTACACTGCAACTGTTTCCTTGAAAAACATGATTTACTGCGGGTAGTAGAGTGGTGGCATTAAATGTGGAAATTCAAAATGTTTTCAAAAACCGACTTTAAAAATCCAAATTTGTGCACAAACTACCCCTCTCATCACTCTATAAATACCCCTCACAAAATCCTTAAAACATACACAAAGAATTTCTGCTAACAAAACTCTGTCAAAATCTCTTTAAATCCTAGAAAACTTTGTGTTCTTCAAATCTTTTTCTTAAAAATATTCTTTGTAAACCTTTACAAAAGTTTTTCATCACAACTTGAGAGATTCAAAACCCTTTTAATTGTTCTTTTCAAGATATTTTTCTCAAAACCCTAAAACATTTTAATGGAAATGGCAAGAACATAATCTCTTCAGTTTGCATCACAGTGGGTAGGTGATCTTAGCAATGTTGAATTTAAAACAAATAATGTCATAGACAATTTTGAATACCCTAAAACTGTCCCAGCCTATAAGGACAATATGAAATTTTTGTTTAACTGCCCACTGAAAATGGCCTTTGTTCAGTGTCCCTCAATTGTATACCAAAATCTCCTCAGGGAGTTTTGCGCTACTGCAGTGGCCTATGACCCGACACCCTCAACTAATGAGACAGACCTATGACCACTCAGGGAGTATCTAATTAAGTTCAGTTTGTTTAATGGGGAAAGGTCAGTCACCATGGATTACCAAACTTTTTGCACCTCAAGATGGTTAGACTACAATAAGGGAGTTTATGTCGCCCATCCTGAACCCTCCACAGTGAAGGATGGGTTAAAACAAATCATTTTAGATCCAAAATTTTTGGAAAAGACCCCAGTTACCAATAGTTCATTTCCTGTGGCTTGGAGGATCCTGTTCACGTTTGTGATTCAGGTCCTCGGCGGGAACCACTCATCCAATGAACAAGTTAATTCTATTCAGTTGATGATGGCATACTATTTGATGAATGGGGTCAATGTCGACATGGGAGAGATCATTTACAGTGATCTCGTAAGCAAGCTGCTGAGTAAAACTAGGACGAAATACGTTTCGTATCCTAGGTTTATCTCTTGTGCTTTTCAAGTGTTACTGGGTTGTAATTACCCTCAGGAGTACAAATATACTGCTTTACCTAGTATCCTAAGTCAATCTAATTTTCAAAAAGACCCATCCCTAGTCACTGATATTGTATTGAAGGCCTATATTGTTGCTGTAAACAACTAGATGGATTCAGTGTCTCCTAACCCTGCTCCTAAAAAGAGAAAGGGGAAGTCTCAGACTGGGACTAAGACCAAACCCAAGTCTCAGGGCCCTGATGCTTCAGGAACACTGGCCAAAAGGCAAAGAAGACCCAAGACTGATCTGACACCCACTGCAGCCTAATCATCATCCACCCCGGTGACAACGAAGGACACTGATACATCACAATCAGTGCCCTTGGTCCCAACTACTACTCCCCAAGATCCAGAGGGAAACATACAACCCGCTGGTAGGGGAGCGCCTTCCACTTCGCCCAAGGATGACATTAGCAAATCACAACCTTTGTCTGAGGGCACACTGATTGATCCCAAAGACTCAGAGGGAACTAAACAACCCACTGATAGGGATATAACTACCACTGACTCCGCGAAAGGCACTGGGAAACACCCACCAGTGTCTCAGGGGTCACAGGGGGACAAAGACTTGGAGGGAAAGGAACAACCCGCCGATACAGAACCTACCACCAATCCCGACTCCAGAGAAGGCACTGGGAAACGTCCACCAGTGTCTGAGGGGTCAACGGGGGACAAAGACTTAGAGGGAAATATACCACCCGCTGATACGGAACCCATCACCCCCACATTGTTAACTGTTGCTGAGGTCGCTGATCTAATATTCTCGAAAAAAGAACAAGCTGACAGTGAAGATGCAATTTTATCAGCAGGAGAAGAAGTGGACGCTGATGCTCAATCTAAATAAGAGCCTCAGCCTGATCCACAAAAGTCTAAAGAGTCGCCATTCCAACCAGAAGATAATTACTCTGACTCTTCTGCATCTTCCTATCCTGAAGAATTCAGGAAATTTGATAATACTCTTCCACTAACAGAGAGGCAACTGGTTATGTGGATCACTAAAGCTTCAAGGAAGCTATATTCAGGGGTCACTCAAACCTTATGGGATAAACACACTAAAGCTACTGCCAGCTATGCAGATCTGAAAGCTGAAGTTTTTGATTTCAACACCAACACCGATGAGCACAGGGATCTGATGTATGACAATCTTCACAGACTGGATGAAAACTTGGCTAAATTTCTCAGGCACCTTCAAGATGTTGGCACAAAGATAAATGAAAATCAGGTAATCTGTCAAAGAAGACCCAGCGCTTAACTCCAGAGTGCTGGAGGCTACTGAGGCTTACTTGAAACAATCCTCCAGCCTCACTGGACTAATCGAAATGCTCAAATCTGTAAATGTTCAGGGTCTTCAATCTTCAGTCCAGTCTCTTCAGGCTACATTGGGCTCTTTGGATACTCAGATGGCTACTCTGGCTCAGGCATCTTCTTCTATGGCCTGGAATCTATGGCACAGACTGACTACTTTAGAAGTATCTCAGGTTAATTTGGAAGCAAAGGTCACTAATATTCAATTGGATACTTCAGATATCAAGGAAATGGTCACTAAAATTTATCAAGCCTTTAAGGGTCAAGCAGCTCAGACTCCCTCAGTACCACCTACAATTCTTGCCCTCACTGATACTACGACAATAGTTGAGGGGGAGAATATTGCTAAAGAAACTCCTTCTCACACTGAGGAGGAGCCAACACCACCTGTTTCAGCAACACCCATTTCATCAATCCCACCCTTATCATCAACAACAACAACAACAATGGCTATGACAGTTACACCCATCACAACAACACCACCACCACTGGCAGCAACATCATCTTCGTTAGGCCAGGACAAAGGAAAAGGCATAATGCAAAATCTTGAGCCTGAGAAGATTCCCTACAAGATCAGCGACACTGAATACCCGCTCACACCATAATAGCTAAGTGCCTATCTTGCAAAAGAAGAAAGGAAACAGAAACTAGCTGAGGAGGAAAGGAAGAGCAAAGAAGCACTGATAAAAGTTGTCGTTGAGGAAGCTGAGAACATAAGGATTGATCCTAAAAAGCTTGAAAAGGGTCAGGCAGGACAGAAGTTCAAGGATGCTCAGGCTGCTAAGATGGCTGAAATGAGAAAGCAGTTGGAAGAAAAGAACAAAAGAACTACAGCCATCAGGCAAGCAAGAATTGATCATTACAACTGGACAATGACAAGCAGAAGGCTGCCTGAGAAGATCACTGATGTCAGAATCATCCCCAAGCCTAAACCACTGGCAATGAACATCTACAAGGGGGATGATAAAAGACACTTCGAGGTTCATGATCCCCTAAAATTCACTGATTTGGGATCACTGAACTTGATGAACTTGGTCCATTAATTGAAAAGAAGAAGAATGCGGTGGTTAAGGAGCTGATGAAGATGCTCAGTAAAAGGTATGAAAGACAGAGGGATGCACCAGCACAACTGGGGATTCAGCATGCCTTAACTGCACCACAAGGATCTCAACCTCAGTCATCACAGGGCAAAAGAAAGAGGGTTGAGTTCCAGCCTGAGATCAAAGTGCCTGGACTCGAATGCAACAGGGAGCTACCTGAAGGTGTAAAGTTCGTGAACTGTCTGGTGATTTAAAAGCCTGAAAGAGGGCTATTTTTTATTGATGTCTATGGAAACCCAACATTCCAAAGGTGGAGTGATATTGATCAAGCAGGAGTGGCTACAATGTTGAGCTACATACTAGTGGCCTCTCAAATTCAGACTCCTGCAAATGTCAAGTTCTGTGCTGACTTAAACGCCAAGATAAGAGAGCATCCTGACAGGGAAACACTCATCACCAAGAAAGTCAAGCTTGAAGCACTGGGAATCCATCTGGACTGACATCATTTTGTTTTATCTTTTGTACTAGTGATAGGAACCATGTAATGTGATGAATAAAAGATGTATGTTTTGATAAAATACTCAGTGTTCCTTATTGTATTCATTAGTAGATTCAGTGTAAGAAGAAGCCTATTTCTCACTTACACTGATCAAACACTTAGGCTATTTGTATATCCAAATAGGGGGAGACTGTTGGGTTCAATAAATACCCAAACCCCTTAATCTAGGATTTGAATAGAAAATATCCCAAGTGTTTAGTCCATTAAACACTAACAGGTCACTGAGTGTATAGTCTCTCAGTGAGCTATCTTCAGGATACTCAGTAAGAGATAAAGAAGAAGTCTCTCCACTCAGTAAGGCGGAACTTAAAGGGTGAAGACTGAGTCAAGAAGAAGATGGTGGATTGAGTGAGTGATGACAATAGCTCACTGAATCCCTAAGACTCCTGATAACATCAAATAGTCCTGAATATTAAGTGTCAACTTCCCCCATTAATGCTCGTTATTTATATCATTTATATGGATTTACACTTGTTTTCCATTGTTTTACACTTCCAGGTAAATTGCGAGCATTGGAGCTAAAGAGACGCGGAAATGGAAACATTACTAAGGATTTATCACAGTATGCTTATTTTGAAGAGGTTACAATGTAACTCGTCTCTCACATTACGCATAACTATTGCATGACCCTGAAGTCCAACTCATCAAGAGGTTATGACGTAACTCCTTCCAAAGATTACGACGTAACTCTATTAGGTCAAAAGAGGTTCCACACCGCTGATACTTACGCCGTAACTATTGCATCACTTATGACGTAACCAGGTTTATTAAAGACTACGGCGTAACCACTTATAAGGTTACGCCGTAACTAGCAGATCTAGTGCTTTTACGACGGAATAGAAGGTTACGGCGTAATCATCCCATTCCACACAAAATACTCTGAGAACATGGGAAAATACTCAAGGAAGGTCTAGGGAAGCATACGGAGCTGTTTCCAAGGGAGAAGTCACACCATTACGATAAGCTTTAGCGTTTATTATTTCTTTTACTTTCGATTCATGTATTGCGTACGTTTGAATATTGAATTAATGTGCATGATTAATATGAGCGGCTAAGCACCCTTTGGTGCTAGCCTAGTTATGATTCCTTAATTGTTCTGTTTGCGTTTACCTTTACTTCCGTACAATTATTTCTAAGTGTATGCATGCATAGTTCTTTGGTAGTCACCCCTGGTTCGGTAGTTTTGAATGGCGGTAGAGGCCAATTGTCTAGGAGATATGACCAACTGAGCTTAGGTGAGCGGACTGAGATGGGAAGGGTAAGATATGACCAACTGACGACCCTTTCTACTTGTGCGATTTGACCAACTGATCACCTATCGTTTGGATGAACTTAAGAATTGGGGGGTGTAGTGTCTAAGTTCCTAACGGCCAGGCACTCACTATTTAGAATCTAGCATGTAGCGGTACTTAATGACTCGGCTTAGGGGACCAAGAACAACAGGACTTATGACGATGCGCCTGATTTCTCCTGTGGTGGCATCTTTGCTGATAGGTTAGGGCGAACTTACCAAATGCTGTCCTCTCGAATTTGACCCCACCTGAAGTAATTGGAAGTAGGTAGACGTAGACATAACTAGTTAGGAGGATTAACTAGGTTAGCACCACTATTCCTCTATTGATTTCCTTTCTACCATTTAATTGCTTTTATATTATGCATTCGTAGTTTAATTAATTAAAACCCTATCAAACCATTTATATTTTGTGACAATTAGACTTAGTAATTATCCGACACACATAGCTCTTGGGACGACCTCGGCTTTACCATTTACTACACTACACACGACCGGGTACACTGCCCGTTAGTGCATTAGGGTAGACCATAGGTATAGCGAGACACTATAAATATTAACACCTGGTCAGTAAAACCTGCATCAAGTTTTTGGCGCCGCTGCCGGGGAGCTATATTAGGATTTCATATTAAGTCTGTTTTTTAATTTTCTTTCTGATAATGTCAGGATACAAGACTCGCAGCTCTAGGCCCTTTCTGGCTACCCCATTCATTGACCCGGAGAAGCAATTTCGGAAAAAGAGGATCTATTCTCCGGTTCCTATTCACAACATCTTCTCATTTTACGAATCAGACCAGTCAGACACAGAACCAGAAGTCATCAATGAAAATAATATCAATGACCTTACTATGGAGTAGTATCTGGACCGACCTAACGATAACTGCCAACGAAGCTTCACTAAGGATTCTCCTGCCAAAAAATACTCTATCCCAGATCATATTATTCGGGAGTTACATAAGCTTGAGTTCTCTGGAGACAAATATGAGGACGTTCAGGATCACGTAGATGAAGTTCTTCACTTATCCTCCCTTTTCACCATTAGGGGTACTCCTAGTTACTCAGTAACTGCAAGGATTTTTCCTATGACTCTCACTGGAACAGCTAAGAGATGGTATAACAAACTTCCTAGTGAAAGTAAAGAAGCATGGGGAAAACTAAGAAAGGAGTTCATCGAGCAATTTTGCCCTCCTTTTAAAATGGCTAGGCTTTTTGGGAGAATCTATCAATTCATGCAGATTGGTGAAGAAACGCTGTACCAAGCGTGGGGAAGATTCAATGAGCTTCTCTATCATTGCCCTACTCATAATTTAAACAAACATCAGATCGTATACGTTTTCTATCAGGGGATTAATGCGCAAACACGAGAACTCCTTGATTCACCAAGACCCATTCCTAGCATGACTCCTTATCAGGCCTTGGAATGTATTCAATGGATTTCTGAACATTGCTACAAGTGGCACATGGATACTGGATACGGACCAAGAGATAACTTCGATCATAAAGTAATGAAGACTATAACAAAACAAGAATACAATTACGGGGAAATTTTCAAAAAACGGAGATTGGAAAGAGAAGCTGAAGGATGTAGGATTGAAAAAGTTAATAGTGTATTTGAAACCGATTCCGGAAGCCACATTGAGAAAAAGATTCTCGACCACATCAAAGAATCAAGAGAGCACGACGATAGGATTGAAAAGATGATGAGAGCATTCGTGGATAATACAGTCTCTTCTATTAAAATTCACAACGATAGGATAAAAAGATTAGAGGAAAGTGTCAGTTCATGTTCAGAAGCCATCTCTGATTACCTAGCAGCTCGGGAGGAAGAAGTTGTCCACACTGTAGAAACTATCCTCGAAGAACCCTTAACCTTTTCAGAAAAGGTTAAGCGACGGATCAGCATGGAGAAGCAATCACTTTTGGACCAAACTCTGCTGGTAAACCCTCCCAACGATGCTAAGCGGGAATTAAGTGGTGATGAGACTATTCGCCTCAACGAAAGATGCTCAGCGATTTTAAGGAATGAGTTACCACAAAAGAAAAAAGATCCAGGATGTTTTACTCTCCCTTGCTATATTGGGAGCCTGAACTTGTGTAACGCCCTGGCTGATCTTGGAGCTAGTATTAGTATAATGCCTCGTTCGATGTTTTTGCGTATGGGAATTGGCAACTTAAAATCGGCCAAGATGAAAATTGAAATGGCCGATCGATCCATGCAATCGCCATTAGGAATTGTTGAAAATGTATTAGTGAAGATAAAGAGATTCCTTTTTCCAGTAGATTTTGTGATTCTTGATATCCCGGAAGACAACAGGATACCTGTAATTTTAGGAAGACCCATGCTTGCTATTGCTCACACTAAAGTAGATGTCTTTGCCGGTAAATTGACTCTGGAGGCTAATGGAGAGGTCGCCACATTCGGACCTAATGAACATTTGTCCACCCCAGAAAAGGTGTGTACTATTGACCAAGTGGGGGATTTTGGTGAAGCCCTTGAAAAGTTTCTTAGCGACCCCCCGGATCCTGGAGAGATTGACTCAGGGAAAGATTTTTATGTTTTCGTGAATTTTGAGGAAGAAGATAACGTAGGATTAAGTGCTGAAGACCTCTCTAGTGATGTCGAGATGACCCCTTGGCAAGACAACTCTGAAAAAACATTCTTGCAATCGAACCAACCGCAGTTTTATGAGATGGGGGCACGAATCCATCATAGGAATCCCTATTATCTGAAGATCTCATGCAAAATTGGATTCATTGACTTTCACCCATTTATCGACACAGATTCCCCAGTCAATATTATCTCTAAGGAATGCTACAACCAGGTTATGGAAAAAGAGATTTATTACAAAGGAAACAACTTCCTCGGGATAGCAACAAACATACGAGTTTTTGTAGGAACACACTCGTTTCTAGTCGACTTTGCGGTTTTGGAAGATGTTAGCGAATTCGTGGCAGATGGGCTGACTGGGGTGATTTTTGAAAAACCCTTTAAAGAAATATTTGGGCTTGATAAAAACATGAAGGAATGACTGGTTTGGTTAAACATTGGCAATGATAAAACTGTTTTCAAAATGCCAAGGACTGTCAAAAACTTTAAAAATTGGACTAAAAGATAGTTGAGTTATGCTAGACCCCTACTTGGTATTAGTGAAAAAGATAAAGCCAAAGGTTTTGATTACCCCTACCAAAAGATCAAAAACTTTTACTTAGGGTGTTTAGAACTTGGAGATGGATACAAACGGGATGAGAATTTGATCAGCTGGCTTCAACATGGAGATCGCCTAATCCACGAAATGACAGAAAAACACTGGTAGCCCACGTCTCTGAGTCTAACTTAAAGACTCGTTAATAAAGAAAAGCTGTCACACCCCCAAATTACCTGTTTTGCAGCGGAATGGAATTCCTGGGGATTGACTGTCATAACATCACAATCACAGTTATACTGAACGACCTAAAGTGTCGTTTGGAAAATACATCGCTTGAATTAATAAAAACATTCAGAGTTACAAAGATAGGTCCCAAATGAAAGTTACTATGTGCGGAAAATAAATTTGTTATAAGTCAAACGATGTTTTTAAAGTTCATAAAACCCAAGTAAGACGCGTCGTCACCGCGACTCTATGATATGTCCACATGCATGCCATGAAGTGAATGCCTTAGATACTTGAGATAAAACATGCTAAAAAGAGTCAACACAATGGTTGAGTGAGTTCATAGAGTTTAAGTTGGAATGTAAAGTCTTTCCAAATCGTTTAAGCAGCAAAGGCATTGTAAATCTACTCAGTTCCAGGTTCTGCCCATACAAAACTTGCAACCTGTGTGTTTACAACCCATTGCCAAAATATGTATAGTTTATGTTCAAATGCATGATGTCAAATGAATTCACATAACAGTGCATAACTTAATGTATCAATAGTTACTTGACATAACACATAATTCGTATAGTTTAGATCGTTCCAAGGCCATTAGTTCATGTTTATACCAAGACCTTTGGTTCACTGATTATACCACGACAATTAGCCCAATGATTATACCACGACAATTAGCTCAATGGTTATACCACGACAATTAGCTCAATGATTATACCACGACAATTAGCTCAATGATTATACCACGACAATTAGCTCAATGATAATCCCAAGACATTTAGTTCCATGATTAAGATATAGAATATGACTAAACATTCAGTTCAGTTAAGCATGTAGTTTCAAATAATCATGATAGTCATAAAAATAGTTGAGCATGTATCTCCCCCAAAGAGTTTAATAAAAGCATTAAAACAATTGAAAATGGGGCTATGGAAACTCACTTGGACAATGATGCGATGGCAAAAGTGAGTACACCGAAATGTAGCGTGAATCACTAAACTTGACCTATTATGAATGATATGATACATAATAAGTTATGATGTAATGTTATGCATGCAATTCGGATGATATTTATACCACTTATGAATTTTGAAAACAATACTTCTCGTCGAAAATATAATCTTTTAACGTCTTGACCATTTTCAAATTACTTCACATGTATTTATGTTAAAATGATATCCGTCGATAATCATTTAGTGATTTATTGTGAAATTATAACTTTTCGTCGTAAAATAATGTCATTAAAAGTTTCATGAAAGTGACTAAAACGGCCTCTAAAAGCTAGTCGTAAAATGGTGCACGTCGAGTGTTAGGAAACGAACTCAACGGTTTTGGGAAGCTTGTATCATTATCTCAAATTTTTAGTGTTTAACTTTTCATCCTAGAGGTCTCGATCATAGAGAAAAATATAGGTTAAGTATGGTACTTTAGTCAAAAATATCGTTTATGGGTGGTTTTTGGCAAAGTTTGAGCGACCGTATTTTAATCATTACAACTCCGCTTGACGAACGGTTGGACATTTTGGAAAATATGCTAGGCGAACTTACTTTTACTAGAAGACATCACGTTATAAAAAGTTCTACATCATTTTAAAAACGTCCGCCAACATGGTCCTTTAGTTGCCGTAGTATGTTTGTAATAAAGAATATATTAATTTTGCTAATAGAATAAAGTTACGGCAACTTGGTTTATCGCGTGTAATTTAATCGTTACAAGTCCGTTTTCTACGTTTTCTACATCCTTAGATTCGTGTCAAAGTATACTAATATATTTTTGATAAGTCGACACAATTTATAAAGCTTAAGACTCATTTTTGACTCGTAAGGAGTGACATTTTCAATGCTGAAATTTCTGAAATTAATAGTTTTCGTCATCAAACTTCAAAAATTCATAACTTCTTCGTTATAGCTCCGTTTTAATCCGTTCAAGTGGCCACGTTTTCGTTTTAAAGTATATTTTCCAAATATCTAGCCCAAAATACTTTGCTTACTGTCGGATTTTCCAGATTTTTAAAATAAGGACAGACCCTTAATTAGACTTGTCGAAATGAGTTTTTCACGCGCCAAACCTATTCCAACCAATTCAAAACAACTCCGAAGCTATTCTAATCCTACCATACACCTTCTTAGGGTGTCATGGGTTCCTAGGCATCACCAAAAATAATATATAACAAGGAGTAATTATAGGATGACTTATTTATATATAACTCTTAAAATCATGTAAAAGTGGTACAAACATCATATGACTTGCATGTTTTTACTCAAATATGATGAAATAAATAAATCAATGAATATGAAATGCTTACTAGTAATTGATGAGGTTTAAGGACAAAGGGTTTTTCCTAATCACTTGAGGTTTTTATTGCAAAACCTATACAAGAGTGATACTAGGGTAATTAAAACTTTGTCTTGACAAAATATGGTGATCCTCCTTGGTCTTTAGGTGTTGCCGGTTTTGGAAGAGAGAAAGGAAGAGAGGAATTTGCTTTATCACCTTGAGATATTAAAAATGAATGAGTTTGTTTAATTGTATAATACTTGTACAATGAGATATTTAGGCAAGTTTCATTGTGACTCACCCTCTATGTCGACATACATGAGAAACAAAATTTGAGTTTGGTTTTTGAGTAGCTTTTACAAGTATAAGTGTAATATTTAGTAAGTTATTTGAAGTTAAATGATAAGTTGTAGTCACTTTTGAATATTTAGGGTAGCGTTAGATAAAAATAAATTTTCACGGGTCAAGATAAAATATATTGAGGTCATAAAATTTATAAAAATACGTTTCTTGAAAAATTTGAGTGAATAAATATTTATCGGGTTGAATTTAAGGAAATCGTCGTAATTATATAAATATAACAATTTATATACAAAATAAATTTAAAACACTGGGTAAACTCATAATATTATTTTTATAACTTAATATGAGTATAAAAATATATCGGGATGATTTTTGGAATTAATGGATCAATTGTTCAAAATAATTAATTACGCGATAATGTTTATTTAATAAAAGTTATACGTTTAACGAAAAATGCAAAACCATGCATAATATTGATATGAAATGATGACAATGATGTTAATGAAATGTAGACTAAACTTAGTCTATATGAAATGACCTCGATGATATGATAATGAATTCACAGCTAAACCATTACGGTTACGTGAATTTGATGCTCGTAAACCTAGTTCACGATAAATGATAAATAATGAAGCATGAATAATGTTTTGAGAATGACCCAAAAATACGAATTGTCACATTCGCCCAACCAAAAAGGAATTCAGTCCCTAAATTCAGTTCGTGTTGGTCTATCAAATTTTTGAGTTTGTGATGAATATCGAGGAGAGAAGACATGAGGAGATGTCGTTACGATTGTCGATGATTTAAAGCGTACAAAACATCATAGTAAAGAAAATAGTGGATGAATCTCCCATGAGTAACACTTAGACTTTGGAATATGTGAAAATTTTTCTTGCACTAAGATTTATAAATAACTGCTCCCAACATAACATGATCCCTCCAGAATTAGACATAGTTAGCTAGGCTATGTATAATTAAGGAACGATATCCCTCCAGAATTAGACATAGTTAGCTAGGCTATGTATAATTAAGGAACGATAATGTGACGTTCGGTTTAGTTGTTATAACTCTCGATGTTTACAGAGATCTAAACCTTGTAAGTGATAACGAATCAGAAGGAAAAGAAAGTACGCTTAATGAGAATATTTACAACGAGTGGTTCATCAAAAGTAGTACATCTTAAGTCATAAGATCCGAATACGATGGAAGACATAAACTTAGTACGACATAGTACATAAGGAAAAATTTAGATTTTTAGTTTCCGAACTTCTTCAGTCTTCCGCATTGTTGAGACCATGACGAGCTTCTCCTCCTTCTAACATGTATGCATTCCCATGAGTACCTTCAAATTGTTGACTTTGGCTTTGAGGACATTGATTCCGATAGTGTTCTTGCTCCCCGCATCCGTAACATGTATCTATGGCCTTGCCTCTACAATTCCTGGCAAGATGTCCCAGTTTTTGACACTTGTAGCACTTAACAGGGCAAAGACCCGAGTGATGATACTTACATCAATTACATAGTGGGTAATTTCCAGCATAACCTCTGCCTTCTATTGGTGCAGCAACATAAACCATTGCAGTTTCTTGCCCTCTATTCTGTTGTTGATGATGGTTAGTGTTACAGTTTTGGTTGTCGTTATTATAACCTCCTTGGTCATTTTCCCATTTCCTTTTGTTGTTGTTAATTTGGTTGTTGTTGTTGTTGCGGTTATTGTTGATAATGTTTTCCCCCTTCACAACTTGAGCCATGTGTTTTTGAGTTATCCTGATAGTTTCTTCAATTGTTTGTGGATCGGAAGAAGTTACATCTCCTTGAATACATTGTGGAAGTCCTCCAATGAAATTTTCCAGTAGTTTCTCATTGTCCGAAACCATTGATGGACATAGTGCAGTCAATTCTTGAAACCTCCTGATGTAGGTCTCGATGTCATAACCAATAGTCACTAACTCATAGAATTCCGTTTCTAATTTCTTCACCTCCGTGCGCGGACAATACTTCTTTGTCAACAACCTCTTGAATTGATCCCACGTGAGCTTGTAAGCATTTTCAATACCAATAGGTTGTGCATACGAATTCCACCATGACATTGCGCCATCTAAGAGTGTACCAGTGGCAAACTTCACCTTGTAGTCATCTGGGCAATTGCATAGAAGAAACACATACTCCATCTTCTCAAACCATCGAACCATAGCAGTGGCTCCTTCAGTGCCTTTGAACTTTGTAGGATCACAGTTCTTAAAGTCCTTGTATGTACAATTTTGAACTCTAGATCCTCCTGCAGCTCCTGTGGCAGCAGCAAGTCTAGCAGCTTCAGCAGCAGCCGCGGCCTTGGCAGCAGCAGTTACCGTTGCTCGCTCTTTCCTTAGTGCCTCGGCTATACTATCCTCTATATACCTTTGGATAGCAGCTGGTGTCATTTCTGGTGCAGCTTTCTTCGGTGCCATAACTCTTCAAAATAAGAGGAAAGGTGAGACGTAGCAAAGTCCTATGTTAAGAATAAGCGCTCTAAAGAGATGTGATGTGAGGTGATAAGTTTGAGGTTATTTTTCAAAATGATCGATAGTTTCCTAAGAATTGGGTTATGAGATGTTGTAAGCGCTTCAAATGTATGATGGTTTAGTGACTTAATGTGTGAATAACGTGTAAGTTGACATATTAGAAATGAAACAAAGGAGTGAGAGTAACTTCGCCCTACTTAAAGGTTTATCTCGGCATTCGACGTTATCGGTGATGAATCAGCTGATATTAAAATTACGATAGAGAATGACAAAGCATTCTCCACATTAGAGTATGAGGAAATGATAATGGAATGGGTAATTAAAGGCATCCATGTGACAATCGTTTTGAAGTGAAAGTAAATAACTCGAAAAATGTACGTATAAACCGCATATAAAGTGAACATGCACTTATGGTGAAATGATGAGATGCTATGATGATGTAGTTATAGTCTAGGGTCAATGATGCAACCTAGTTCTCTATAACTGAAGCTCTGATGCCAATCTGTCACACCCCCAAATTACCTGTTTTGCAGCGGAATGGAATTCCTGGGGATTGACTGTCATAACATCACAATCACAGTTATATTGAACGACCTAAAGTGTCGTTTGGAAAATACATCGCTTGAATTAATAAAAACATTCAGAGTTACAAAGATAGGTCCCAAATGAAAGTTACTATGTGCGGAAAATAAATTTGTTATAAGTCAAACGATGTTTTTAAAGTTCATAAAACCCAAGTAAGACGCGTCGTCACCGCGACTCTATGATATGTCCACATGCATGCCATGAAGTGAATGCCTTAGATACCTGAGATAAAACATGCTAAAAAGTGTCAACACAATGGTTGAGTGAGTTCATAGAGTTTAAGTTGGAATGTAAAGTCTTTCCAAATCATTTAAGCAGCAAAGGCATTGTAAATCCACTCAGTTCCAGGTTATGCCCATACAAAACTTGCAACCTGTGTGTTTACAACCCATTGCCAAAATATGTATAGTTTATGTTCAAATGCATGATGTCAAATGAATTCACATAACAGTGCATAACTTAATGTATCAATAGTTACTTGACATAACACATAATTCGTATAGTTTAGATCGTTCCAAGGCCATTAGTTCATGTTTATACCAAGACCTTTGGTTCACTGATTATACCACGACAATTAGCCCAATGATTATACCACGACAATTAGCTCAATGGTTATACCACGACAATTAGCTCAATGATTATACCACGACAATTAGCTCAATGATTATACCACGACAATTAGCTCAATGATAATCCCAAGACATTTAGTTCCATGATTAAGATATAGAATATGACTAAACATTCAGTTCAGTTAAGCATGTAGTTTCAAATAATCATGATAGTCATAAAAATAGTTGAGCATGTATCTCCCCCAAAGAGTTTAATAAAAGCATTAAAACAATTGAAAATGGGGCTATGGAAACTCACTTGGACAATGATGCGATGGCAAAAGTGAGTACACCGAAATGTAGCGTGAATCACTAAACTTGACCTATTATGAATGATATGATACATAATAAGTTATGATGTAATGTTATGCATGCAATTCGGATGATATTTATATCACTTATGAATTTTGAAAACAATACTTCTCGTTGAAAATATAATCTTTTAACGTCTTGACCATTTTCAAATTACTTCACATGTATTTATGTTAAAATGATATCCGTCGATAATCATTTAGTGATTTATTGTGAAATTATAACTTTTCGTCGTAAAATAATGTCATTGAAAGTTTCATGAAAGTGACTAAAACGGCCTCTAAAAGCTAGTCGTAAAATGGCGCACGTCGAGTGTTAGGAAAAGAACTCAACGGTTTTGGGAAGCTTGTATCATTATCTCAAAGTTTTAGTGTTTAACTTTTCATCCTAGAGGTCTCGATCATAGAGAAAAATATAGGTTAAGTATGGTACTTTAGTCCAAAATATCGTTTAAGGGTGGTTTTTGGCAAAGTTTGAGCGACCGTATTTTAATCATTACAACTCCGGTTGACGAACGGTTGGACATTTTGGAAAATATGCTAGGCGAACTTACTTTTACTAGAAGACATCACGTTATAAAAAGTTCTACATCATTGTTAAAAACGTCCGCCAACATGGTCCTTTAGTTGCCGTAGTATGTTTGTAATAAAGAATATATTAATTTTGCTAATAGAATAAAGTTACGGCAACTTGGTTTATCGCGTGTAATTTAATCGTTACAAGTCCGTTTTCTACGTTTTCTACATCCTTAGATTCGTGTCAAAGTATACTAATATATTTTTGATAAGTCGACACAATTTATAAAGCTTAAGACTCATTTTTGACTCGTAAGGAGTGACATTTTCAATGCTGAAATTTCTGAAATTAATAGTTTTCGTCGTCAAACTTCAAAAATTCATAACTTCTTCGTTATAGCTCCGTTTTAATCCGTTCAAGCGGCCACGTTTTCGTTTTAAAGTATATTTTCCAAATATCTAGCCCAAAATATTTTGCTTACTGTCGGATTTTCCAGATTTTTAAAATAAGGACAGACCCTTAATTAGACTTGTCGAAATGAGTTTTTCACGCGCCAAACCTATTCCAACCAATTCAAAACAACTCCGAAGCTATTCTAATCCTACCATACACCTTCTTAGGGTGTCATGGGTTCCTAGGCATCACCAAAAATAATATATAACAAGGAGTAATTATAGGATGACTTATTTATATATAACTCTTAAAATCATGTAAAAGTGGTACAAACATCATATGACTTGCATGTTTTTACTCAAATATGATGAAATAAATAAATCAATGAATATGAAATGCTTACTAGTAATTGATGAGGTTTAAGGACAAAGGGTTTTTCCTAATCACTTGAGGTTTTTATTGCAAAACCTATACAAGAGTGATACTAGGGTAATTAAAACTTTGTCTTGAAAAAATATGGTGATCCTCCTTGGTCTTTAGGTGTTGCCGGTTTTGGAAGAGAGAAAGGAAGAGAGGAATTTGCTTTATCACTTTGAGATATTAAAAATGAATGAGTTTGTTTAATTGTATAATACTTGTACAATGAGATATTTAGGCAAGTTTCATTGTGACTCACCCTCTATGTCGACATACATGAGAAACAAAATTTGAGTTTGGTTTTTGAGTAGCTTTTACAAGTATAAGTGTAATATTTAGTAAGTTATTTGAAGTTAAATGATAAGTTGTAGTCCCTTTTGAATATTTAGGGTAGCGTTAGATAAAAATAAATTTTCACGGGTCAAGATAAAATATATTGAGGTCATAAAATTTATAAAAATACGTTTCTTGAAAAATTTGAGTGAATAAATATTTATCGGGTTGAATTTAAGGAAATCATCGTAATTATATAAATATAACAATTTATATACAAAATAAATTTAAAACACTGGGTAAATTCATAATATTATTTTTCTAAATTAATATGAGTATAAAAATATATCGGGATGATTTTTGGAATTAATGGATCAATTGTTCAAAATAATTAATTACGCGATAACGTTTATTTAATAAAAGTTATACGTTTAACGAAAAATGCAAAACCATGCATAATATTAATATGAAATGATGACAATGATGTTAATGAAATGTAGACTAAACTTAGTCTATATGATATGACCTCGATGATATGATAATGAATTCACAGCTAAACCATTACGGTTACGTGAATTTGATGCTCGTAAACCTAGTTCACGATAAATGATAAATAATGAAGCATGAATAATGTTTTGAGAATGACCCAAAAATACGAATTGTCACAAAAGCGCTCTTTCGGGAGACAACCCGAATTATCCATTTCTTTTGTTTTTATTTCCTTTCTGTTGGGTTTGTGTTTTCTAACCATTTTTGCAGGAGACAATGAAGTAATTACTGCTGTAGTTGCTGATCTGAACAGAGTTACGGCGTAACTCATCTTGGTGATTACGCCATAACCAACATTTTAGCAGCAGAATTCTTGACGCATTACCAATTACGGCGTAATAGCATCTCAGTGGTTACACCGTAACTATTCGCTTCTCAGCTCATACCAGGTTTTGCAAGTTACGTCGTAACTCTCTTATTAGAGTTATGACGTAACTCTCCTCTGCTTTAATTCTTTCGTTTTAAAACACAGTAACCTTGTATTAGTTTTTAAATGAACTTTGTGGGTGTGTTCCCTGTAAACCCTCACGAGACTTCACTCGTCCACTTGGGACACCAAGTGGTTTAAAAGGCTTGTTGCATTCGCTAAATGCAACCGTGATTCCTACGAAAGTGAGTTAGGTTTGTTTTTCATTTTTTTTCTTTTTAGAATTATGCTTTTCTGTATTGTGATTTCAGGGATTGAAGTTTGCTCATGACGCTTTAACGAAGGTACGATCCTTTCTCGTGGGCCTTCTTCTTTTTGGAGCAAATTTCAGGGAAGTTCTCGCTCTAATTCTACCTTTCTCTTCACCTTTATTTTAATGCCTAGTACAAAAGGAACTTTGTACAATTCAAGTGGGGGGATGGGAGTAGAATTATCTCTTGAACTTTATTTCACCCTCATTTTTCTAGTTTATTTTGAAAAATTATGCCAATTTTTATATTTTGACATGTTTTTCCGAACCTAACTAGATTAGAGCTTAGCCGAGCACATACAACCCTTGATATTACATGGTGAGATTAGCCTTATCCATTTCCTATATTTTACCCCAAATCCACCAAATTATGAGTGTGCCGGTAGCTTGTAAACTTTAGAACTTGGCCTTTGCATCATTTCGAGACCATATACGAGGTATGTTGAGTTAGCTCGATGTATTTGGACTTTTCAGTTTTAGAAGGCAGTATTATAAGATTATCACCCAAACAGCCTACCATTGTGAGTCTATCGATTAGTCACCTCGACTTTTCGACCCCCTTGTGAAACCCTTTTGTTGCACTCACCTTTAGTGCAAGATACCCCTAGATACACCCTTCTGAGCCATTCCTTTCATTTTTTCACCCCAATATATTGTTTCATTACACCCTTACACCTTAGCCTACCCTGTAGTCTTTATTTGTAATTGGGAAGTCATCATTTGCCTGAGTTCAATGTTCGAGTGGAAAGGTTTGGAAATCACGCTTTCATCCACAACAATTATGAAGATTATTGAAGACCCCCCGAATTACCTTTGTTCATCTCAAGTGGGGGGATGTTATGTTATCAGTTATGATTCAAAAAAAAAAAGTTGATTTAGTTATGATTTTGTAAAGTGCAATGTTATAAGCTAGTTTGAGCTTTATTGTTTAGTATCGAGGAGGCCACTCGGTCACATTTGAAGATTGGAGTTGGAGTAATACCAACTGAAGAAGAAAAGGTAGTGTGCCCATCACGACGTCCTCTAATGACACATCTACCTTGCATTTCATGATCCGGTCTCTAGACTTCTAAGCTTGAACTTTGGGCGGACAGTAAGTGGTGATGACTTAGACTACCTGCTTGTTTTTCATTTTACACCAATTATACATCCCATGTCTTATCCTACCCTTTAGTCATGAAGCATATCTAGGTGATGCAGCGAGCAATCTTTGGTGTCTTGGCCATGGATTTGGTCATGTATCATTGATTTTGTCCACTTCACCGTGACATGTTAGTAGTGACGAGTCACACCTTAACCTTTGTCGTGTCTACCAATATTGCCTTCGAGAATTGTTTAGCCCTTAACTCCAGTGGTGGAGATTTGTGTAACCGCCAAGCTTATGATAGAATACATGCTATGACTGTGCGATTGAGTGATCACCCCGAAATTGACACTTAGAATAGTTGAGAGATTTGAGTGTTTGTTCCCCTTTCGTGAGGTGTTCGGCTTTGTTTTATTCTAGCATAAGGGATTTGTAAACTCATATTTTCCAGGTTTTGGGAGATATCTTTTTATGAATCTATCTAATAAGGTCTACTTGAGGGCAAGTAGAGTTCAAATGGGGGGATATTTGATAACATCAAATAGTCCTGAATATTAAGTGTCAATTTCTCCCGTTAATGCTCGTTATTTATATTATTTATATGGATTTACGCTTGTTTTCCATTATTTTACACTTTCAGGTAAATTGCGAGCATTGGAGCTAAAGAGGCGCGGAAATGGAAACATTACTAAGGATTTATCACAGTATGCTTATTTTGAAGAGGTTACGGCGTAACTCGTCTCTCACATTACGCCGTAACTATTGCGTGACCCTGAAGTCCAACTCATCAAGAGGTTACGGCGTAACTCCTTCCAAAGATTACGACGTAACTCCATTAGGTCAAAAGAGGTTTCACGCCGCTGATACTTACGCCGTAACTACTGCATCACTTATGATGTAACCAGGTTTATTGAAGACTACGGCGTAACCACTTATAAGGTTACGCCGTAACTCGCAATCTAGTGCTTTTACGACGGAATAGAAGGTTACGGCGTAACTCATCTATTGGTTACGCCATAACCCAGACCTGGCCTATAAATACCCCACGAATTCCAGCATTTCTAATCATCCCATTCCACACACAATACTCTGAGAACATGGGAAAATACTCAAGGAAGGTCTAGGGAAGCATACGGAGCTGTTTCCAAGGGAGAAGTCACACCATTACGATAAGCTTTAGCGTTTATTATTTCTTTTACTTTCGATTCATGTATTTCGTACCTTTGAATATTGAATTAATGTGCATGATTAATATGAGCGGCTAAGCACCCTTTGGTGCTAGCCTAGTTATGATTCCTTAATTGTTCTGTTTGCGTTTAACTTTACTTCCGTATAATTATTTCTAAGTGTATGCATTCATAGTTCTTTGGTAGTCACCCCTGGTTCGGTAGTTTTGAATGGCGGTAGAGGCCAATTGTCTAGGAGATATGACCAACTGACCCTAGGTGAGCGGACTGAGACGGGAAGGGTAAGATATGACCAACTGACGACCCTTTCTACTTGTGCAATTTGACCAACTGATCACCTACCGTTTGGATGAACTTAAGAATTGGGGGGTGTAGTGTCTAAGTTCCTAACAGTCGGGCACTCACTATTTAGAATCTAGCATGTAGCGGTACTTAATGACTCGGCTTAAGGGACCAGAAACAACAGGACTTATGACGGTGCACCTGATTTCTCCTGTGGTGGCATCTTTGCTGATAGGTTAGGGGGAATTGACCAAATGTTGTCCTCTCGAATTTGACCCCACCTGAAGTAATTGGAAGTAGGTAGACGTAGACATAACTAGTTAGGAGGATTAACTAGGTTAGCACCACTATTCCTCTATTGATTTCCTTTCTACCATTTAATTGCTTTTATATTCTGCATTCGTAGTTTAATTAATTAAAACCCTATCAAACCATTTATATTCTGTTTCAATTAGACTTAGTAATTATCCGACACACATAGCTCTTGGGACGACCTCGGCTTTACCATTTACTACACTACACATGACCGGGTACACTGCCCGTTAGTGCATTAGGGTAGACCATAGGTATAGCGAGACACTATAAATATTAAGACCTGGTCAGTAAAACCTGCATCAACTCCTCTCCAACTACTTACACTGAAGACAAACTGAAGTAGAAGACCGAAGGATATGAAGACTGAAGAATGAGCGGGATAAGGCGGGATAAGTTTGAATTAGATAAGACGAAGTCCTTATTAACCAAAGTCAACTTTCCCTGAATGGCAAACGATCAGGCTCAGTGTCATCACTGGCCTTTGGAAAGCAATCTTGTCTCTTGCCTAAAATAGTCTTTGTAAACAGAGACAAAATACATCAGTATTTTTTCTTCTGTATGATGTCAGTTTGTCATTTAGGAAAGAGTTAAAACTCATACTTGTATAAATAGCATAAGAGATGGAGTGAAAGATTAAGCTTGTGAATTGTAAAAACACACACACACGCAAGCCATCTTTCACTACTCCAAATACAACTTAATCTCTGAGATAGCTCAGTGGGTACTTGTAGTTGTGCTCAGACTTAGCCTGAGCTTAGAGAGGAGTCACCAACCTTTGTCATTTCAATCCCAAGTACTATTTGCAAGTACTTGGGTAATGTATTCTTGTTTTGATTTATATCTAATAAAGAATATTATGTTGAAAATTAATCAGTGTGTTTTACTTGTATCTTTTCAGTCATAGATTAACTATTAACTTGTTTTATATATTTAACTGTTTTAAGATAGTGAATAGGGAACAACATAATGTCTACGTCTAATTACTTCCAATTACTTCAGGTGGGGTCAAAGTCGAGAGGACAACTGTTAGGTCACTAGTTTTACAAATACAAGTTATAGAGAAAGAGATAAGGCGATTGAACAAGTAAACGAGCACACATACACGATAAGAGTAGCACGGTTAGGCGTAGGTGAATGTGTGAAGAGAATAACTTGAACAACCAACCCTCAAATGAGGGTTTACAAGAGTATTTATAGGAGGGAAGCTAGGGCAACACTCCTAGTTCCCATCCTTTCATATGTGGGCTTTGGCCTAAGCTTATGGGCCTTCTACATAAGCTTGACCTTAAACAAACATAAAGGCCATAATAAAGCTACCTATTACATATGAAATATAACTACTTGAAATACTGTTTAGTAGTGATTCCAACAATCTCCCCCTCAAGTATATATGAATGTAAACGGTGAAGGCGTTGATGTAATAGTAGCTGTGACGTCTTCTGACATTCTTCTTTCTTGTGAGAGGAATTGCCTTGATTCGAACAATCTCTCCAGTGTAGAGAGATAGTTATCTTTGAACAGTTATGCTTCGACGTCATCTTTAACTTTGTTCTTTGATCATTGTTCTTTGTGGTGAAAGTGATAGTATGTTGTTGTCTGCATTAGTCTGCCTCAGGTCTGCTTCGCTGCTCCAGTGTCTCCACGTCATTCTTCAACATGCTCACACGCTCTTTGACGTTGGAATACAACACTGATGAAGTTCTTTAAGTCTTTAACTTTGTAGATTCTTTGGTTTGACGAAGAATCATTCTAACGGTTGTGTTGCTTTTGAATAGAACTTCCATTAGTGATGAAGTTGGCGTGAGCATGAGAGGAATCAGCACGATCATCCCGCTCCGGAGCTTCCATAAGAAGAAAACATTTCAAACGGTTAGTAATAAGCGGTTTCCGGCACTTACAAGTTTGAACTTCGAGAGTGTTAACAGCATAGTGTGAAAACACAATTCTAATTCTTACAAAGGCCGTTCCTGAACTGGAGTCCCACAAGTGAGATAACGCGATGTACCGAAGTACATCTACAGTTCAGATGAGTCACTGAGGTACACCGAAGCATCACCTCACGAATGTAGACCGTTTGAGACACACTCCGCATAATCAACGAGGAGTTACCGAAGTGACCTGCTGTCAGGGCTGTTTGATGTTGACCCTGGCAGGAGTTTCCATTCAATCACTGAGGATCACAGATGTGGACCTCTCATAAATGTTCTCGACAGATTGCTAAGATCTGTGAAGGACTTGATATGAACCACTGATGATCTTATTTGTTGATCATCAAGTGATTAAATGTCAAGTGTTCCTAAGAGATCTTTTGATGAATCTCATGGCTCTAGACTCAGTAGTGCGTTTTGGTTTTCCTGAGCGGAGACTAGGGAGAGGGTCTCCTTTTTCAATACCAGCGATCTCTATGAGAAAGCCAATAGTTTACGTAGGGTTCCCTGTGAGAATGAAACAAGCTTTTGTTGAGAAAAACTTGAGTGGCTAAGAAGGTTTAGTGCATGCGTCACTGGGTCCATGACGACTTTTAATCCTCAATACTGGTGTCACTAAGTGACAACCAGTAGCATATGAATTGAACCCGGTGTCTGCCCTAACTTGAATAATCTGGAGGGCTATTTCTTTTCACCCTTTACTTTACATTTCTTTTTGATTCTTCAACTCCTTCTTTCTCCGATTCTCATTTTCTCCTTTTTACAATCATTCCTAAGGACTTCTAACACTAACTAATGGTAGTGTCCTTGGGTAGATCCCTCCGGCTCTGGCGGATCATAGGACGGTTATTCCTAACCTTAGTCACCTTATAACTCCATGACTAACCTATGTTTGCCATTATAACCATTGTATGTTAAAATCTCTCTCAAAGGGTTTGTTAACGAAAAACATGTTTGAACCACAGTGAGAGATGAAGTTTTGCATAAATACTCCCCCTTCACATGTGCTTAATAGTTTTAATGGTTAAATGCACAGTGAGGAAAGAGCGCGCACTTTTTGAATTGATCCACTAAAGATAGACAATCTCCCGCGAGACACGGTTACGTTGAATAGTTAAAGAGATACATTGTCAGCTTTTAGGTGACAACTAGCTCTAATAACTAGCTTGAAGGTGTAGACAAACCTTGGAAGGTTGTCAAACCCGTCAGAGTTCATGTCTATCAAAAGTTTCTCGAATGGTACTTTCTACTCAGACAAGTCCTTTGCGAGACACGTTTACATCACTAGCGAACTAGCTTGAAATTATTACCCGTCCAGGACAAGTCTTTTCGAGTTACTAATAGTTTAGTACCGTCAATTCGTTGTTTAAGTCTGAAGTTCACAGATTCATTTGCATTCACAACATATTTCTTATCACACAAATTTTCTCCCCCTCAAAAATGGCATATAAAATGTTGTTTTTGAACGTTTGAGAATAAATATGACCATTTCGAGTGTTGCGGGAAGATGACCACTATTAACAATTTGTGAACAAAGTTTTAATAGAAATACTCCCCCTCAACTAGTGATATAAACGGTTGAGGTTTTGAAAATCATACGGGGAAGTACTTGTGTTTTTGAGAAAAACCTTGAAAAGTGAAAGGTTTGATAGGTTTTACTCCAAAATAAGAAGCTTTCGCTCCTTTTATAAGGATTGTGGCACTGAGGCGTACCACATGGTCCTTTCTTGACAATTACGGGTTGTACACTGTTATGTGTGCACAAGCCATTGACATATATACTCATGCATCCAAAATTATATGAGGGAAACAATTCAAGGGGTACCAGGAAGTGCAGTGGTGTTCCCAGGAGTGCACACAGGGCGTTGAAAGCCGGTGATGTTTCTCCTGGGTCGACCACCAACATAGCTCTCCAATCGTCTGAACTGATCCCTTCTGAACAACCGTTCATCAATCATGGTGATGACGCGTCTCACATCCCTCCTTTCCTGAGAATTCCAGCGCTTAGGAGACCCAACTTTCAGGCGTATATCCTTCAACCTGTACGCCAATCCATCCCTAACCAGCTTCAAGGTATGATCCCCGAATTTGTGGAGCTCACTACACGCCATTAAGCAGTTTCTTTGAAGTTCACTATGGTAAACAACGCCGAAAGGTTTGCTGATGAGTGTATATTGAGATAGCTGGTTGAGATCGGGAAAAGTAAGCGTTGGAGGAGTGAGGTTGACACGCGTCTGATAAGATTCAACAGCCATCTGGATATCTTCAACACGTTCTTTGATCACGATGCGTCTAATGAAGATGAGAACTGACTTGATAAATTCACGTTGAACTTCAGTCGAGAATTGTCTCATATGACCCTGTACTTTGGCAAGGTACATGTCTTCGATGTCGTTGAGGGACAAGTTCTCAAAGTCAGCCTCGGAGAATCCATAGTCCTGTTCATCTTGTCGTTTGACTATGATATTCTTTAAGAATGTGTAGTCCCACTTAGACTTGAGATCAATGTGTTTGATGGCCACGATGTCCTTAGAACTATACACTGCATGTTGAGATTTCTGAACCAGGCAGCTTCTGTAGTATATTCTTCGGCGTTCAGGCCAATGATGAATCCCATACAATGCATCTTGGTCGTATGCTTGCACGTTGTCAGAAAACAAGTGATTTGCACGTTCCTCGATAGTTATGCAGTTTGAGTAAATAGCCGCTGGGAATGGAAGAGTCAATGATGTAGCGTATTTTCGCGAACCATCGCTACCGTGTAAGAGAAAATCCAGGTCTCTGTTAAAGAAGTATCGGAAGGGAATCCGTGGTTCGTCTGTTTGGCCAATGGTTGGTAGGGGTTTGGTCCATTCGGTGTAGTATGGAGGGTTGTCCCTTTGTATGAAGTCAATGTTTGCTTTCGGATTGAGCCAATCCATGTTGTTAGACATAGCTCGAGCGATGTTCTCAAGATGATATTCGACCTCGAGGGCGCTTTCAGAGCTGTCTTTCCATAGTTGAAAAGCTTCATTTTTGATTCGCTTCAACTCAGATTTTGTCATTTTCTTCACATGGAACCTTTCTTGCAATAGTTTTGCGTGCTCCAATGTAGAACCGACTACTAATTCTTGACCTTCATCAGGGTAGGGAGTTTGATTGACAAGTGTGGAGAACCATTCAAACTCTTCGGTTTTATCGTCATCTAGCCATGTTACGACTCCAGGCTGAGTCGTCTTCTTCTTCTTTTTGGAAGGCCTTGAGGATGATACTGGTTTCTGCACTTGTTTGGGTGAGGTGGGTTGTTGTCGGGGCTCAAGGACCTCTTCATCGTCACCACCCGTATACTCAAAGTAATCACCTGTTTTATGAGTCAGGGGTGGTGGTATGTGCTAAAACACATACCTTTTCTTTATCAAAATAGACCCAAAATAACCAAGAAAGAGCCGTTTATTGCTAATATTTGTGGTTTTCTTGAGTTTATGCATGTGCAGATACGGATATGTAAAAACACACAAAAAGGAACCAAATCTGCCAAAAACCAGGCACGAGAGAGAGAAGAGTGCAAAAGCCGATGCCGGGGATGCTATATCATGGACTTAAATGCTCAAAAGATCAAATTACGGAGTTCGGGACATGGTTTGGGAGATTTCACTGTAAACCCGTCATTATATCACATTTTCACCTTTTCACCTTCACTTATCCATATTTACACATTACACCTTTAACTTTACCCAAATTACACTTTCACCCCTCATAAAAACCCTCTCTTCCAATTTCCCAATTCACCCTCACATTTCATAATTTACACTTATGGACCCTTGTTCTTTCAAATATTGCATATATGGTCCTTAGTATAAATTATTAATACTACACATTATCCAAAATCCACTAAACACTTCGGTCCAATAACAAAACAAAAGCCCAATCCATTTTCATCCCACCCGTCCAAACCTTACTAATAATACTAGACCCGAATACCACCCATTTACCCGACCTTACCCCGGTCAAAACACCACTTAACCAAGTCAAACAACAATAAAATAAACCCTTCCCTACCCAACGCGCCTAAACCAGTAAACCTCCATTTTCACTGTTTATCACCATTTACCCTTTCATCACCTCATTTACCCACACTAAATGACCTTCTAGAACCTCCTGCCACGCATGTCAGAGGTGTGTCAGATAAGAGTGCCAAGCTGGACAAATGAAGCCCTCCCATTGGTGGGAACACCTCACCTATTTGATCCTGTGGCCAAGAATTGATGAGATGACAAGACAATGAATGAATGGCTGTGATTAGACAACCTAGATCCTTCTGAAGGCATCCCAAGCTCTAGGCTCACCTCAGCTATATAAACACCTCTTAGCTCACTTTGCAAATCTTCCAATTCCTTAGGTTTTAGAGGAGTTTTGACCATCTTAATTTCTTGTCATTTACTTGTTTTCAATTACTGTAAAACTTTACTTTTCACCATTGTAATCAGTTTTAATTAATATAAGGATCTTTCATCATTTAATCTTTTGTCATTTAATTTTGATGTTATTAGTTCTAGAAGCTAGTTCACTGTTTTGATAAGCTCAAATAAGCTTATTACAGCTTACTTGAGCTTATTGTTGGTTAATCACCTTTAAATCTCAGTTTTTAAGTAAAAGTCAAGAAAAGTCAAACGGGTCAACATTTTGAAAGTCAAACAGTTTTGGGTTAAATTCTGGTTGAAAGTTGTTAAATGGTTGAGTTTGATGATTGTCTCAGTGAATCATTTCAGGTTATGTAAGCTTTCATGATGTTTTAAGAGTTAATTTGCAAATTCATATTTTAAACTAGTGTTTGGATTGCTTGATAAACTGTTTTAGAGGATACATTAATGGGTTAGATCAATTGCTTTAAGCTTGTTATATGTTATTTATGTCATATATATCTTTGGTTTGCTGAAATCTGTGCTCTAAGTCAACATTGCCTTGTATCTGTTCTTATGTGCACATCTGTTGGAATCCAGTTTCTGTAATCACTCTTATGGGTTTAGGATTTGTTAAACAAGGTTGTTGAAGTCTCATTTCATCACATTTCATCTATTTCAGTTCTAAATGTGATCTCAAATTTCACCAAAGTCAAAGTAACAAATCTATTTTAAAAGTCAAAATTCTGTCAAAACCAGTTTTCTTAACAACTTGCAGCAACTGCATTGGGTTCATTACAGTTAGTTATGGTCTGATCTTTGGTCCATTTGTAGTTTTCCAGGTGGTCTTCAAGACCCCATTTCTGTTTTTTGACTCAAGCTTCTCTGATTAGCTTTTAGAATAGCTTAAAGTAGATACCAGTTTTCTATTTTGCAACAGCAGCCTTGTATCCCACTTGGCCAGCTTTTTGTTTGATCTTTAATTGCTTCATTATAAGTCCTTATTTGCTGAAATTTGGGTTATACACTCTCTGCCAGGTGGTCTTGAGATCTATACTTTTAGTTTTCTCTCTAGCTTATTAAATAAGCTGATGCATAAGCTCAAACAGTGGGGTCTGCCACTGTTTTGCTTATAGTTTCAGTTTGCTTAATCCTTGGTAATCAATGCTTTAGCAGTTAGGAGTAGGTGCTATTAGTTCCCTTAGAGTAGTTTTAGAGTTGTCTAGCTTATGTAGTCAGTTGGTGTAGTTTAGAGCTTATTTGCTTAATCTTAAGTGCTTATTTGGTATTCAGTTTCATTGCAGCCCTTATATCTCTCACATAAGCCCAAGTTTTTATATTTTTCTCAGCTTTAGAACAAGATTTTAGAATTTCTCTGAAGTTTTCATAATTTTTAGACACTGTTTGGTATTTTTCTTAAATAAAAACTAGTTTTTAATCACTTTTAAATACCTTTAATTGCAATTAATTGAGAAAAAGTTCCAAAAAATAGTTTTTCAATTTTAATAGATTAAGATAAATATAAAAAGCATAAAAAATATTTTTCCTTATTTTTCTCCTTTTATTTGGTATTTTTCATAATTTAAATTAGATTTTAATAGTATAAAATTCATAGAAAATAGAAAATTAATCTAAAAAATATAAAAATAGTTTTGAAAAGTATTTTATGATATTTTAGATTTTTGAAAAGTAATTTCATAATTTTCCCCTTTGTCTTGATAATTTTTAGATAATTAGTTTTATTTTTAAAGTTAATAATTAGTTTTTAATTAAAATAAAATCAAGAAAATTCCTAAAAAAAATAATTTTAATTCTTAAATAGTTTTCTTATATCATTTTTAGAGTAAAAGTATTTTTAGGTTGTTTTTAGGAGTTAGATTAGTCGTATTTGCTTTTTATTCGCGTTTCGTTTAATCCCGTATTTGCGTTTTAGCGTAGAATTGCGTAGTTTGCCTTAGTTCTTAGGTTTTCCCATAGATTATATGTTCCATTTACTTTCCTTATCCCGTAGTTTAGATAATATCATTTTACCCCCTTCTGTTATTCAAATCCCGATTTTTGAGACGTGAGTTGGAAATTCCATTCAACCCTCGTTCGGAACGATCTCGGTGCTCAAACCTAACACGTTTGAGTTACCCATATACTACTTCTTATTATTATTGGTCAGTGTCCGAGCCGTTTTAAGTTTCTTACGGTTAGTCATTCACAAGTGGCTAGCTTGTGTGAGTCAAACTTGACGTTTCGAACACTCATCAATTTTTGGCGCTGCTGCCGGGGAGGGCTTGTAGCGAGTTTTCGTATTCCGTCTCGTATCGTGTGCATTTGAAGATCCTTCCTCGTGAAGTTATCGTTGATATTTGTACATTACCCTTTTATAAAAACCCAAAAAGATTTTCTTTTTCAAAATTTGTTTTAAAACCCAAACATATTCTTCTTTACCCTCTGAACCGTCAATTCTTCATCTCTTTACCCTCTGATTCGTATAATTCTTCTCGATGTCTTCGTCTTACCATTATGGTTGTCAATGGTGTGGGGGACCTCAAAATGGTGGGAATTGTCCCGGTTGTAGCATTGTGAATACGGGAAACGAGTTTGTCTACGACCAACATCCCTACAATGATACGACCGATTTCCTTAACCAATCCCCATACCATGAGACGGAGTCATACTCATGTGAGTACTGTGGAGGTCCTCACCAAGGTTTTCAATGCCAAGCTCAATATAACAATTCAACCTTTGGTTATGAACCTTATCCATATACTTCACCAAACCCGTCACAACAAACATACTGTTGTGAGTATTGTGGAGGCCCACACTTTAATTCCGATTGTCAAATGCAGAACCCGCTTGTTTACGAGCAAGTTCCTTGTGATAATTATGACTATTCTTATCACCCACCTCCACAATACCAAGAGATTCAACCACAACCTCCGATAATTTCTCCAGAAATTCAAAGATGTCTTAATATACTCGAAGAATTTGTTAATGAACATGCCGAAGATCGAGCATCTCGCAACGAAAGATCTATGATAGAATTACTCGAAGAAGAAGAACGAGCAGCTCAGATTGAAAAGTGTCTTGAAGAAATACGAATTGAGGAGCAAGCACTTGCAAGACGTGCCCGATGGCTCGCGACTTACATCGACGATGATGATGAGGATTCCATCCAAATGAAAGAATACTATGCAAGTTTGTCAGATGAATCCCCTCCCGTTTCTGAGCCTTTCATTTCCGACCCTTCCCCTTCACTCACACCGGATGAGAGAAGTGATATCGTATTGGAAGAGGTCGATGATTCTATTTCTTCAAACACTATTGAACCCGTTGACTCTCTCATAATGGGGGACGAGCCTCTTAGCACTATTCCGGAAATGGAATCGTCTTGTGTTGAGAGCCTTGACCCAATCCCAAGTGAGTCCGAGGATTTATCTGATAGTGATTGTGATTCGCTTTTATGTGATTCTCTTGACATCTCTGAGGTTACTTCCGGGATTTTCTCAAATCCACTTTTTGAATTCAAGGACGACTACACCTTTTGCGAAGTTAATCCTCTTTTTGACCAAGATTTTGAGTCCGATTCAGAGACCACAACGGAAGTGGTGGATATTGCTAGCTCTCAGAGCACACCACTTGTCCCATCTCTGTGTTCCGACCTTTCTCTCCCGTCATGTGATGTTGAAGAAAGTATTGAATCCGACACTGAAGATATTATGGAGATTGATGAATTGGTTAAAGTGGTTGAAGACGATATTCTTGATAAGCCGCCAAGTGATTCTAATATGGAAGAAATCGACTTACCCATTGATGACTTGATACCACCGGGTATTGAGGATACTGATGATGATCCCGATGGGGATATGGTTGTTCTAGATGGTTTTCTTGACTCTCCTTTCTCTAACGAGTCCACCATCCTTTATCCCGTTGAGCCGACATGTGAAGACAAGATCTTTAAACCCGGGATATTCATTGATGAGTTTTTTGTAAAAACCGTTATTCGTGATAAGGATCCTCCGATGGATGCCTTCAGTATTGAGCCTACATCTCTTATCCTTTACCATGAGCTCCCGTCATTCTTGGAGTTTTCTCATTGTGATCCGTCATTCCTTCGTCCACCCGCTAAACCACTGGATGATGGATCATTCTTTCATATCCCTTATGTGCTGATGCCCGACATTTTCTTCACCACCCAACCCACCCAGTCTCATTCCTTCGGGAATGAGGACACCGTTTTTGACCCTGGTATCTCTACCACTTTCTTCCCCAAGGACAAATGAATTCGGGGACGAGTCAGGCTAGCGACTCGGTGATCAAAAACAGTAGCGCTTCGTGGGAGGCACCCCATGCTTATCCATCTATCTTCTTTCTATTTTCTAATAAGTGACGCGAAGGGGTCTGCCTCTTCGATTTCTTGTGTTTGGTTGTTTGTGATGTTGTGTTTAGGATGTTCCCGATATGAAGACTCTCGTGCTCGAAGTTTCTATTTTCTCCACTCGAGTTTCATGATCGATGCTGATGGAAATCCGATATCCTAATCTTATCGACTAACGTTTATCTTTGAGCATACTTAATAAACGGCTTTTAGATTTTCGTGATACCCGTGCTTTAAACATTGAGGACAATGTTTCGTTCTAGTCTGGGGTAGGGTAATCTTCGATTTGATTTGACCGCACTTGCTTATTTCTGTTGTGTTTCTCTCGTAACCCCGTTTTTCCTTAGAAAATGAAAAATTGTGCAAAAATGAAAAAAATTTAAAAATTTTTGTAAGCTTTTGTTAAGTCTTTTTGATTGAAAAGTTTTGCTAGTCTCTTAGACAAGAAGCTATAAAATGCGAATTCTAGCTCACAAGGCCAAGATTTTGCAAGTTTCCCTGAGTGACTTTAAATATGCATAACTTGATTTCATTAGACGAAGCATTTGCTAAGTTAATATATGTTTTGACACCTTGTTGACTTTCCGCTGGTGAGAGTAGGAATAGAATTCTGACTTGACCGGGCGTGTTGAGCCCTAGCTTGTTCCCTTAACCATAGATAATCTAAAAATTATCGGCTAAGCATCTGCGGATCTCATTATTTGGGATTTTAAATTTGCAGAGATCGAGAAATGATAGAGTTACTTATGAGTTTAGATGCTAAACGTGGAGTAGTTGGTTCTCTTTAGAGCCCATCGAAGGTACTTATGGCTTTTTGTTCCCACAAAATTGTTTCACCCCATATATGTCTAAATAATTAGAGATGTCGAGTTTTTGGCGATAGTTAGTTCTTTATCTTCTTAAAAGAATCTTTGTTTTAAAAATTGGGTACACATCAAGGATCCGTAATAAATAAATGAGTAATCAGTGATATGTGAAATGTAATAAGTAAAGTTGTGAGCTGCGGTGTCGAGATCGGACCCTTGGATCTTTAGCCGGGATTGAGTGAGGTCTTAGCCTAGCCAGCCGGGATCCTCATCTCATGAAGCCTATAGTCTTGGAATTACCCCGTGAAGCTCCGTGGTTCACAGCTCATATAAGTAAAGGTATAAGTGCAAAAAAAAAAAAAAAAAAAAAAAAAAAAAAAAAAAAATGATGAAAAAAAAAATAGAAAAGTTCAAAAATATTAGTGAATAAAATTCCTTGATGTGGACCTCATTTTTACGACAATGGTTCTTGAGAGAAGGTGGGCAACTAATTATCGACTTAGCTTTGTATCTTTATAGGAATAAAAGTTATCGAAACGAGAAATTTGAAGAAATTCATTTCTCACAAAAATAAAAAATCTAGAGGAAAATGGGAAAATGGGAACAAAAGGTAATTACACAAGTAACTTTCATGGGTAGTGTTAGCATCTAGAATCATATTTAACAATGATTTCGATTTTACGCTTAGTTTGGGGACTTGTGAAAATTAGGGACGATGTATTCTATCCGTATGGTCACTTCACGCTGTGTTGTGTTTTCTACTCCATGATCCTAACGTGTCGTTTGAAAAATGTTGGTGTTATTGATCGACATGAAAGTTCAACAAACCGTCATTCATAATCAGAATATGCTTAAACGTAATATCTATACATGAGAATTGAAAGGTAAACGGGGCGTTTTTGGAATTAAGGCTTTCTTAATCTCTTTTGAGGAACATTGACTACTTCTTCTCTAATTGGTGTGTCTGAACTGTTTTAAGTTTCTTACGGTTAGTCATTCACAAGTGGCTAGCTTGTGTGAGATAACTTGATGGTTTGGACATATCAATGGTTTAGTAGAAAGAGATTGAAATCCTTGGTTTTAGAAGCGTGAGTTGATTGCATTGCGTGAGGACACGGCAATGGTTTCGTCTGGGGTATTTTGGTATGTGCTAAAACACATACCTTTTCTTTATCAAAATAGACCCAAAATAACCAAGAAAGAGCCGTTTATTGCTAATATTTGTGGTTTTCTTGAGTTTATGCATGTGCAGGTACGGATATGTAAAAACACACAAAAAGGAATCAAATCTGCCAAAAACCGGGCACGAGAGAGAGAAGAGTGCAAAAGCCGATGCCGGGGATGCTATTTCATGGAATTAAATGCTCAAAAGATCAAATTACGGAGTTCGGGACATGGTTTGGGAGATTTCACTGTAAACCCGTCATTATATCACATTTTCACCTTTTCACCTTCACTTATCCATATTTACACATTACACCTTTAACTTTACCCAAATTACACTTTCACCCCTCATAAAAACCCTCTCTTCCAATTTCCCAATTCACCCTCACATTTCATAATTTACACTTATGGACCCTTGTTCTTTCAAATATTGCATATATGGTCCTTAGTATAAATTATTAATACTACACATAATCCAAAATCCACTAAACACTTCGGTCCAATAACAAAACAAAAGCCCAATCCATTTTCATCCCACCCGTCCAAACCTTACTAATAATACTAGACCCGAATACCACCCATTTACCCGACCTTACCCCGGTCAAAACACCACTTAACCAAGTCAAACAACAATAAAATAAACCCTTCCCTACCCAACGCGCCTAAACCAGTAAACCTCCATTTTCACTGTTTATCACCATTTACCCTTTCATCACCTCATTTACCCACATTAAATGACCTTCTAGAACCTCCTGCCACGCATGTCAGAGGTGTGTCAGATAAGAGTGCCAAGCTAGACAAATGAAGCCCTCCCATTGGTGGGAACACCTCACCTATTTGATCCTGTGGCCAAGAATTGATGAGATGACAAGACAATGAATGAATGGCTGTGATTAGACAACCTAGATCCTTCTGAAGGCATCCCAAGCTCTAGGCTCACCTCAGCTATATAAACACCTCTTAGCTCACTTTGCAAATCGTCCAATTCCTTAGGTTTTAGAGGAGTTTTGACCATCTTAATTTCTTGTCATTTACTTGTTTTCAATTAGTGTAAAACTTTACTTTTCACCATTGTAATCAGTTTTAATTAATATAAGGATCTTTCATCATTTAATCTTTTGTCATTTAATTTTGATGTTATTAGTTCTAGAAGCTAGTTCACTGTTTTGATAAGCTCAAATAAGCTTATTACAGCTTACTTGAGTTTATTGTTGGTTAATCACCTTTAAATCTCAGTTTTTAAGTAAAAGTCAAGAAAAGTCAAACGGGTCAACATTTTGAAAGTCAAACAGTTTTGGGTTAAATTCTGGTTGAAAGTTGTTAAATGGTTGAGTTTGATGATTGTCTCAGTGAATCATTTCAGGTTATGTAAGCTTTCATGATGTTTTAAGAGTTAATTTGCAAATTCATATTTTAAACTAGTGTTTGGATTGCTTGATAAACTGTTTTAGAGGATACATTAATGGGTTAGATCAATTGCTTTAAGCTTGTTATATGTTATTTATGTCATATCTATCTTTGGTTTGCTGAAATCTGTGCTCTAAGTCAACATTGCCTTGTATCTGTTCTTATGTGCACATCTGTTGGAATCCAGTTTCTGTAATCACTCTTATGGGTTTAGGATTTGTTAAACAAGGTTGTTGAAGTCTCATTTCATCACATTTCATCTATTTCAGTTCTAAATGTGATCTCAAATTTCACCAAAGTCAAAGTAACAAATCTATTTTAAAAGTCAAAATTCTGTCAAAACCAGTTTTCTTAACAACTTGCAGCAACTGCATTGGGTTCATTACAGTTAGTTATGGTCTGATCTTTGGTCCATTTGTAGTTTTCCAGGTGGTCTTCAAGACCCCATTTCTGTTTTTTGACTCAAGCTTCTCTGATTAGCTTTTAGAATAGCTTAAAGTAGATACCAGTTTTCTGTTTTGCAACAGCAGCCTTGTATCCCACTTGGCCAGCTTTTTGTTTCATCTTTAATTGCTTCATTATAAGTCCTTATTTGCTGAAATTTGGGTTATACACTCTCTGCCAGGTGGTCTTGAGATCTCTACTTTTAGTTTTCTCTCTAGCTTATTAAATAAGCTGATGCATAAGCTCAAACAGTGGGGTCTGCCACTGTTTTGCTTATAGTTTCAGTTTGCTTAATCCTTGGTAATCAATGCTTTAGCAGTTAGGAGTAGGTGCTATTAGTTCCCTTAGAGTAGTTTTAGAGTTGTCTAGCTTATGTAGTCAGTTGGTGTAGTTTAGAGCTTATTTGCTTAATCTTAAGTGCTTATTTGGTATTCAGTTTCATTGCAGCCCTTATATCTCTCACATAAGCCCAAGTTTTTATATTTTTCTCAGCTTTAGAACAAGATTTTAGAATTTCCCTGAAGTTTTCATAATTTTTAGACACTGTTTGGTATTTTTCTTAAATAAAAACTAGTTTTTAATCACTTTTATATACCTTTAATTGCAATTAATTGAGAAAAAGTTCAAAAAAATAGTTTTTCAATTTTAATAGATTAAGATAAATATAAAAAGCATAAAAAATATTTTTCCTTATTTTTCTCCTTTTATTTGGTATTTTTCATAATTTAAATTAGATTTTAATAGTATAAAATTCATAGAAAATAGAAAATTAATCTAAAAAATATAAAAATAGTTTTGAAAAGTATTTTATGATATTTTAGATTTTTGAAAAGTAATTTCATAATTTTCCCCTTTGTCTTGATAATTTTTGGATAATTAGTTTTATTTTTAAAGTTAATAATTAGTTTTTAATTAAAATAAAATCAAGAAAATTCCTAAAAAAAATAATTTTAATTCTTAAATAGTTTTCTTATATCATTTTTAGAGTAAAAGTATTTTTAGGTTGTTTTTAGGAGTTAGATTAGTCGTATTTGCTTTTTATTCGCGTTTCGTTTAATCCCGTATTTGCGTTTTAGCGTAGAATTGCGTAGTTTGCCTTAGTTCTTAGGTTTTCCCGTAGATTATATGTTCCATTTACTTTCCTTATCCCGTAGTTTAGATAATATCATTTTACCCCCTTCTGTTATTCAAATCCCGATTTTTGAGACGTGAGTTGGAAATTCCATTCAACCCTCGTTCGGAACGATCTCGGTGCTCAAACCTAACACGTTTGAGTTACCCATATACTACTTCTTCTTATTATTGGTCAGTGTCCGAGCCGTTTTAAGTTTCTTACGGTTAGTCATTCACAAGTGGCTAGCTTGTGTGAGTCAAACTTGATGTTTCGAACACGCATCAGGTGGTAACTCGGAATCGTCCCGAGGTTTATCAGTAGAAGACCGAGGTGGAGGAGACTTTTGTTGAGAAGAAGTCCGTGGTGGAGGAGGTGGGATCGAAGTAGATTTACCAGACTGCTTCTGACGTTTAGGTGCAGAGTCCTTATCCTTATCATCGTCATCTCTTGGTCGTTTGGGTTGATCGGCTGACTCCTTGCATGATGATCTGAGTTGAAAATCAAGTAGATTTTCGAAAAATTTAGCTTCATCCGAAGTAAACGTTCCAGATCGCTTTGACATTTGCATCACAAGTTTAGCGATTAACTCAGATTCAGAGAGATCAGCTTCTTTGGCCATTGTATGTTTAACCAATGCTACGATGTTAGGGGTGAGTTGTCTGGAAAATACTTCTCGAGTCACACCGGGGACAGTGTCGAGAAGAAACTTGTGGGTATGATCTCTTGCTGTCTTCTCCAGTTCCTTTTGGACTTTAGGAACGATATCCTGAAGGTACTTGTTAGTGTAACCTTCGATCATTTCATTCAGTTCCTCTTTTCGATGACTCTTCATGAACTTCTGAACAAATTCCCTTTCTTTCTCCATCTTGTCTTTCTCATCATTTAAGTACTGAATTTGGTTAGCAAACCAATTCATTTTTCTGTAAAGTATGTCCTTCTTTCTGACTTGTTGGACAGCTTTCACAATCTTTTTATGAGTCTGAGAAATCCAAGATTTAGGTGGTTTCTTCACGGATTTGGATGATGATCTGGTTGTCTTTGTTGATGGTGGTTGTGATGAATGAGACTAAGAATCTGATGATGAGGAGACATGAGGAGACTTCATGTCCTTAGGAGTTTCTGAGGTTTTCTCCTTTGAGTGTGTTGGACTGTCTAGAAGAAACTTTGTATAATCATCCTCGTCATCCTTAGACTTTTCTTTCTCAGTTACCTGTTTCTCAAAATCATACACAATAGTGTCCTCCACAGGCTGTTGTTGTTGCAGAAGAGTGGTGGCACTAGATCCCTTATCGGGTCGATTAACCGCATCAGGATCTGGAGAGGAGTGGGCAGCTCCACTTGATCCTCCGGGGCCACCCATTTGATCTTTAGCAAATTCTTCGGCCTTTTGAAGGTGTCTGACTTTGTGAAACTTCTTCCTATATGATTGATCCAGTTGCTCTTCTTCATCTTCAGAGCTTTCATCCTGAGGCACAAGTGCAGGAGTCTTCCCTTTTCCTTTAATAGTTTGAGGACTTGGAGGTTTTGGTACTGAGGGATTTTCATCCTTTGCAGTTTCAGAGTATGTGATCTCTTCATCTGTGTCAGTAGCCTCAGAGTCCTCGTCCCTGAGCTGTCTTTGCGGTTCAAGTGAAAGGATCGGAGTGGCTTCCTGAGAAGGAACTTTCTTCTTAGGGGTGGGTTTCCTCTTTGGAATAGGTTTCTTCTTTGGAACATTCCTTTGACTATCTGTACTTGTGACACTTCCAGCACTTCCTTTTCTGGTTCTCCTTACAGGTGTTCCAGAAGATTTTTCGTCGAGATGACCAACTTTGCCTTGTCTGACTGCTTCCAGATACCTTTTGTACGATTCGAGCTTTCTGACATCTTCAGTTAGAAGGAAATCTGGCAGCACAGCACCTTGTTTCTTTGTAGACGTTTCCTTGATTCTGACAGATAGAATAGGTTTCGTCAACATGTCGTGATTGTCGGGGTCATTGAGCCTCTTGGGAATGTCAGGATGAAGTCCAAGTGCTCTCTGGATCAACAATTTAGTATATCTGATGTAGGGAATCTTTGAGCCAAGTTTGTTGAGAAATGACATCATGTCATCCCAAATCAGAGCTTCGATAGCGATGTGTTTTTTGTTGACCAATGCCCAGAATATTTGCATTTCCATGAGCTTAGGGTGCTCATAGCCGCTGTCATGACCAGAAACAGACTTGGTGATGATCATGTAGAGAGTTCTCCAGGGTTGAGGAATACTCTTAAGCTCTACGTGAGAATGCTTGGTGATTATTCCTGTAGCCTCGTCATAACCGATATTGATTAAGAATTGGAGAGTGAGCTCTTCAGCAGGTGTGGCATCTAGTTTGGTCGGATCAACATCAGGAATTAGGAGAACAGCCCTTAAGTCTGCAGGTGTAATGGTGACTTGTTTGTGATTCAGAGTCACCGTCACAGCAGTTTGTCCTTTGACCCTTTCCATAGTGTTCCAGAACTGTTGGATGTAGATCTCAGGAACAGTTCCAGAGTGAGTAAGCATGTTCTGATAAGGATGAGTCCTCAGAATGTCAATAGCAACTAAACACGAAGATTCAGAGCAAGTGAGGGTGTCAAAGTCAACACGGAGATTGTTCTTTCCTATCTTCATTGGATAGCCATGAGGATAGATATCAGCAATGGAGAGAACTTCAGGTGCATCCACATTCATTTGTTCAGCCATGTCGTGATCTGAAATAACATTAGCCAAAAGAACCAACATATCGAAAGACATAATGTTAGTCAACAGAAGGTCTTATTGTCTAGTTATTGAATGTACAGTGATAATGATTGTTACGAGTCCTAAGTCACTTGTATGTTCAATAGTTCAATGATGTCGTGAAATGTTTCGTGAGTTAGTTAACTTTAAGTTTTAAAGTTTATTTTATCACTTATTGTTCACAACATATCAGACGATTTAAGTTTATTAGTGACATTTTTGGATTCGTGATGATATGATTAGTTTATTTACAAGTTTGTACAAGTAACGATTCATCATGAAGGTCAATCCAGGGTTAAGCGTAGTTTTGGCAAAGTTATGCGTAGACAGGAATGATATATGCTTAGGTGTAAACTTACACGTAGAATCCTAACTTACGCGTAAGAAATGTTACGCGTAGGAAAAGGAGACCTTATGCGTAGAGCTTATGCGTAGGCATATATTAACCTTACGCGTAAGGCTACTCGTAAGAGTTGACCTTATGCGTAGAGGTCACTGTTTACGCATATCCTTCACAGGATACGCGTAGTCCATTGTAGAACCTTACGCGTAGCTGTTATGCGTAGGATTATTCTTACGCGTAACATGACTACGCGTAGGGTAATCCTTATGCGTAGAATTGCAAATGACCTTGATTCTGATTTTCACGAGTAACAATCCTGAAATAGAACCATCATATCATCAATATTAACACATAGATTCATTTTAACAACAGATCATGGCAAGAACACATGTTACATAGTTATGCGTAGAGCTACATACGCGTAGTCTAAACCCTAATTCTACGCGTATGAAATCTAGCCATGGATTATGCACCAAAGTTTTTCTGGTATATCATAGATGTTGTGAGAGCATGTAGACCAAGTTTTAACACTTTTTATGCAGTGAACAAAAAATACCCAATTTTTGAACATTAAACCCTAATTCCTAATTCTGAATTAATTAAGGTTTCTGGGTGGTTATAAGGCATGGATATCATCAATTCATCATCACATAAGCATAACACAACAATTTTTTTGACCAAATCACTTCTCATTCGAAAATACCCAATTCGACTCATAAACCCTAATTTTCAAAAAAATCATCAATTCGTGTTTCTGGGTGGTTTTTGATGATTAAAATGATACCTTCAATGTATTTGAAACGTTTTGACATAATCCATTTAACCACAAACACTCACACGCTGACTGTGTGTTCATACGCATAAGCGTAAAAACACAAAATTATGCGTAGACAATGTTTTAGCCGTAGGATTCACATCAAATTCAAAACCTTTTCTTAAAAACATGTTGTGAGCACAAAAACACTTACAGGATGAAGATCAAAAATACGGTTTTCTTGAATCAATGTAAGGCGTAGGATGGTTTTTAGTTTATGAGTAATAAATGAGAAGTGATAGTTAGGTGGGGGTGTTTTATTTAAGATAACTTTAAGTTTTTGACAGTTTTGGTCCCTCCACCTATTCCATTTTCATACAAAGCCATTTAACTTCCATTTTGGTTACCCAAACGAAGATTTTAGGAAAGAAACTTGACAACACTCCCCCTCGTCTTGAGAAAATAATGAAAGGTTGTTAATTTAAGTCCGAGGAGTGTCTTTGAACCAGAAAATGTACCACCATTTGTAAAAGAATCAACCGAGATATGATAACATGCAAGTACACAAATGTTTTGAAACAGTTAATAGCTTATTTTCTCCCCCTCAACACTTGATCGGAAAAATACTGAATTTTGAAAGATAAAAGTGTTGACGGAAGAAATGTACTTGCCATGTTGAAAGAAAGATAGATTATGAGAATATTTTTGTTGTTTTATCGGATTTTATATTTTTGTATTTTGTTTTTGAAAATTTATTTACAAAAGATGTTTTGGTGTTTGACAAGTTTTTAAGACTGTTTTAAGAGGTCATCCAATTCCTCTTGAGTCAAACCTCTCATACCAATCCGGTGGACCAACTCATTAAACCTAGCGGGAGGCAAGGCTTTGGTGAGCAGATCTGCCAATTGTTATTCAGTACCCACAAAGTATAATTCAACGGTACCCTGTTCTACGTGGTCCTTGATGAAATGATAGCGTAGATCGATGTGCTTTGATTTCGAGTGCTGAACTGAGTTGCACGAGATTGCAATGGCACTCCGATTGTCGCAGTACATCGGGATTCTGTCAAATACGTAACCATAGTCTTTGAGCTGTGTTCTCATCCAAATGACTTGAGCACAACACACGGACATGGCTACATATTCTGCTTCGGTTGATGACAGCGATGTACAATCCTGCTTCTTTGATTGCCAAGACACCAGTTTATCACCGAGAAATTGTAGTGCTCCTGAAGTACTTTTCCTTGAGTCTAGGCATCCTGCTTGATCAGCGTCTGAAAAAGCGATTAGTTCAAAACCAGAATCCTTCGGATACCAGATCCCCAAGTTAATGGTTCCCTTGATGTATCAGAGGATTCTTTTAGCCTCAGAGAGGTGGGTTTCAGTAGGTCGCGACTGATAACGGGAGCATAGATAAACGGCAAAGACAATATCAGGTCTGCTAGCTGTTAGATACATGAGGGACCCAATAATACTTCGGTATTTGGTAGTGTCAACCAATTTCCCATGTAAATCAGCATCTAACTTCTTGGTATGAGCCATTGGTGTGGCATAAGTATCACAGGTTGTCATTCCAAATTTGTTTAACAGTTCAAGGGCATATTTGGACTGACTCAAGAAAATACCACGGGGTGATTGATGAACTTGCAGTCCTAGAAAGAACGTAAGTTCACCCATCATGGACATTTCAAAATTTTTCTTCATTAGTTTTGCAAAAGCGATTGAAAACTTTTTATGTGTTGACCCAAAAATGATGTCATCCACGTAAATTTGAACAATTAAGATGTGTGCCCCGTGATATTGTATAAAAAGAGTTGGGTCAACCGAGCCTTTGGTGAAATTATTGGCAATGAGGAAAGATGATAGCTTATCGTACCATGCCCGAGGGGCTTGTTTGAGACCATAAAGAGCTTTGTTCAGTTTGTAGACATGGTTCGAGAACTCAGGATCAACGAATCCATCTGGTTGGCTGACATAGACCGTTTCTTTTAGTTGTCCATTGAGAAACGCTGTTTTGACATCCATCTGATAGACCGTCATATTCATATGAGCTGCGAACGCGAGGAATATCCGAACAGCCTCAAGACGAGCAACCGGAGCAAAAGATTCTTCAAAGTCTATTCCCTCTTCCTGACGATAACCCTTAGCATCTAGACGTGACTTGTTTCGGATGACGTTCCCTTCAGCATCCAATTTGTTTTTCCAAATCCATTTTAGACCAATGACGTAGACCCCTGTTGGTCTTTCAACCAGTTCCCATACTTCAAGACGTTTGAATTGGTTTAGTTCTTCCTGCATTGATTCAATCCAGTTATCTTTTCTCATTGCATCTTTAATGTTTTTAGGCTCAGATTGGCAGACAGTGAGTGCATAAATGCAATGTTCACCATCTGTGTGAAGACGTTGTCTCGTAACGACTTGTTGATTCGGGTTGCCAATAATGTTAGCCAGAGGATGGTCTTTTGTCCATCTATGTGTAGAGGGTTGATGTTGGTATACATTGTGCAGATTCTGAGGATTCAAATGGTTTGTTGAAGATTCCGCGACATCTGGTGCAGCAGTCTCATTAGCAAACGGGTTGAAGAACGCATTTGGATCAAAATCTGCAGGTGGGGGTACTTCATTCAGAATATCATCAGCTGGTTCATCATTGTTGGAAGCGGTGTGTTCAACTGTTGTATTGGAGTCAACTGGTGTAGGTGCATCTTCAACAGTAGTTGTTGTAGCAGGTGTATCAGGTATAGGAATATTATCAGGTTGTGCAGCGGAAACAGCGGATACACCAGGAGCACGTTCATCAATATCGTCACAGAACAGAGGAGCAAATAACCTTTCCATTTATTGACGAGTTAGCTGAGGGCTTTCTTCAGCTGATGATGGGGGTTGAAGGAAGTCTAAACGGTTGTGGCCGGGTTCTAAGCTGTTATACTCAGAAGCCATTTCCGTGAGTTCAACGAAATGAGCATGAATCGTTTCCATTACCTCCTTAGTTCGACGATTCCAGATTTGGAAACCTTTAGAATTGTCACAGTATCCAATAAAGACTCCAATATCAGCTTTGGCTTTGAGCTTTCCAAAATCATCACGATCATTATTCGGATAGCAAAGGGATCCAAATACATGAAAGTGTTTGAGGTTCGGTTTATAGTTGTGGACAAGCTCGAAAGGTGTTTTGTTGTGGCGTTTTGTGATCATAGAACGGTTTTGAGTATAGCATGCAGTAGATACAGCTTCTGCCCATAAGTAATCTGGAAGTTTAGCATTGATTAACATTGTTCTTGCAGCTTCCACTAACGTTCGGTTTCGTCTTTCAACAACTCCGTTTTGTTCAGGTGTACGTGCAATAGATGTTTGATGCTGAATTCCCACTTTCTCATAAAATTCACGAAGGGTTTTGTTAACAAATTCAGTTCCTTTGTCTGTTCTGATTATCCGGACGGTGTTGCGGAGCTGAACCTGTATTTTTGTGAGAAAGGTGATGATCATTTGTGGAGCTTGGTCTTTGCTACGAAGAAAGTAGACCCAAGTCCATCGTGAGTAGTCATCAACAATTACTAAGATGTAGCGTTTGCCGTTGATCGTTTGCACACGCATCGGGCCACACAAATCCATGTGAAGAAGATGGAGCACATGCTGAGAGCTGTGTTCCACCTTTGAAGGAAAATCAGCACGAGTGCTTTTCCCTTGTTCACAGGCTGAGCAAAGGTGATCTTTTGAATACCGGAATCGTGGGAGTCCTTCAACTAGTTTGTGTCGAGCAAGGTTGGTGATGGTTTGAAAGTTTAGACGTGAGAGACGACGGTGCCATAGCCAGGATTTTGTAGATGTTGCCTTTGAAAGTAAGCAAATGGGAGAGGAAGCAACCATGTCTTTCATAGAGATAGTGTAGAGACTAGAATTACGCGAGCCAGACATAAGGTCATTTCCATGTAGATCACGAATGAAACAAGTTTTCTCCCTGAAAGCAACCTCCAAATCTCCATCACAAAATTGACCTACTGAAAACAGATTGTGACCGAGGCCTTCCACATAGTAAACCCTGCTGATTTCGATGTTCCCATTAACATAATCTCCGTAGCCCATGATAGCTGCGAAGTGATCATTCCCGAATCTGACAGTGCCAATGAACTTTGCAATAAAGTTTGATAACAGTTTAAGGTTGCCTGTCATGTGTCGGGAACATCCGCTATCAACAATCCAGAGAATGATCTGTATCACCTGCATTACACACAGACGACACAGATGGAATAGAAGTAGATGTGGAACCCGAAATGTTAGAGGGTTCCGAAGCAGGTATGTTAGACATACACATATTGAGAATTTTAGGCGTCCATTTAAATCCTAGTGTGTTATATATCCATTTCTGCCATCTATAACTACTCTTTGCTTTAGTCTTAGTGAAAACACAAGGTGGTACTACATTCTTAGGAGGTGAAGCGGGAGCTACTGTGATAGCAATGGTTGCCTTAGAATCTAAAGAAGGTGGTTTACCAAGCACAAACTTAGAATGATTAGTGGGCCTAGAGGTATTCTGATTCTTAGGATTCCGTAATCGAGAGATTATAGTTTTAGCAACACATTTGTCATGACAATCAGAATTCATACTCTTTCGACAAATAACACAAGGTGCATCAGACTGAATATCAAAAGTACTTAACGGTTTAGCATTCGTTACATCACTATTTGTATTACATTTGCCAGACGCAACATCTATAGTGGAAGCAACATGATTTTTATTCAGAGTCCTAGGGTGTTCTTCTACTTTAGCATTCTTTATTGATCTTTTCTTAGGTCGCAACTTCCTATTCTTCGATTGAGTGCTCCTAGGCTGTGAAGTGCGGACGTTTGGAAAAGATGCAACTATTCCTGTTTCAGTAGAGGGAAACACATTAGCAACTTGTGATTTGGCAGTGGGAATTCTAGGATCACGATTACTAAGTGTGACTGGTGCTAATCTCTTAATCACAGTAGGCGGAAGTTGTGCATACTTTCCTAACATTTCCCGTAACTTAGAGATGGTGTGAATCAGATCTTGATTTTCAGAACGAATATTACCAGCAAAATTCATGACTTCTCTAGTGTGAGCAAGATAGTCATCAAGTTCGTTTGATGCTTCAAGTCGAGTCTTTTTGAGTAAATCAAATATGACACCATATTCCTGTTTAACTTTTAAAAGTTCTTGTTCATATTTTGAGATTTGACTTTTCAAAGACACGTTTTGATCATCCAGTTGCTCAATTTTAGGATCAGAAGATTTTTCACTCAGCTGAGCGATTTTCTTTTGAAAACTAAGTTGATGGTTGTGAATATCTTTTTCACACCAATGAAGACGACGTTTTGCATTGTAAATTTCAGTGAGTAGTCGTTTATTTTCAGCTTTTAAAGACTCGATCTGAAGCACATTATTGGTGTTCTCAACAGTTACAACAGTTTCAACAATATCAGCAGAGATGTAATCAGATGCAAATGGCAAAGCATGAAGTAACACAACATTATGGATATCAGCACAGATAACATCTTCCAAGAGTCGATCAACATCTTTTCTCAACAGTTTCTTTTTGCGTTTTGTGTTAGAAATAGATGTTTCTATTTTCTCGAAAACGTTTTCCATTACCCCAAGTTCCTTATGAAAATCCTTTTCCCAGGCAATTGCACAACTTTTCAAGTTTTTAACATTAGGTAAAAGATTTTTCTGAAAAATGTCTCTTTGTTCTCGCGCCAGAGGCGATTGAAAATGTTCAACTTTGATTTCAGATCGATATTCTATCTCATGTTGTAAAATTTTGAGGTCAGCCATGAAAATGTCAAAATATCGAAGGATTTTTCGATTTTCAGGTTTTGAGTTTACTTCACTAATGGAAGGTAAAGGACCATAAGTTTGTGCAAATTCTGTTTTGGGATTAACATTAGAAGACTCAGGTGTTTTGATGATAACCCTTGGTGTGTTAGAAGAATCCGTTGGTGTGACGAAAGTGACCGCGTTTTTATAATTAAAAGGTTTGTTGTAAACAACATTTTTTAATTTTGATCGACTCTCGTCTTCTGCATCTAATTCCTCTTGACGATGATATTCAACAACACTCATGACAGTATTATCAATTTTGTATTCTGCACTGGAAACTTCAGGAGTTGGTTTGAATGTTTTTAGTGAAAGCTTTGGTTTGTAATCAGCTAGATTTTTTCCATATCCTTTTGGATTGGGTTTTAAGGTAAACTTTTCAATAGCTGTTACGGATTCACCATGTTTGTAAACAACAGTTTTAAACTCTTTAAGTTTGTTTTGCAAGCCGAGAATTTCGTCAAGAAGGTCATCTACCCGATTCGTTGAATGCTTTTTGTATGCGGAGAACTGTTTTTGACAATTTAACAACTCAGCCTTAGCTTTTCGATTTTCCAAGGTGAGAGCGTTAATTTGCTTTTTATGTTCGTGTTTCAGTTGTTCTAATTCAGACAACAAAGCATTCTTCGAGGCGGCTAGATCACGCATCTGTCTCTCTAAGTATTTTTCATTTTGATGAGATTTTGCAAAAGCGGCTTCAAAACCTTTTTCACGGTTTTCTTGAGTTTTGAAAAAGTTGAGTTGCATTTGTAAGCATTCAAAATCCTTGGTTAACAGTGCATTTTTACTTTTTAAAGATTGATTTAATGCATAACATTCCTCCATTTTGATTTTATGGTCTTGAATTAACCGAGCAAAATCCGGATGAGGCAACAGATCATCTTGTTCAATGTGAGTCTCAACATGATCATTCTTTAGATCCTCAAGTACGACCACGGAGTCAATTTGATTATCAAAGGAAACCATAAGGTCATCTTGATCGTCAAATGTAACTACAGGGTTAACTTGAAAATCATCAGAAAAAGATGTAGAAGACTCATTTTGAACAGTCTGATCCGTGCCGGATTCAGATATTGGCGGAGAGATTAGTTCAGATATGATGATGGTTTGTTCGGGTACCTGAGACAAGCCATCAGTTTCATACACTGGGCCTGTATCACTCATGTGCAGCTCATGCATATTAGCCATCAACATAACAGCTGCATTAGCCTGCAAGTCCTCCATATCATCATCTGAGTCTGCATCTGCCATAAAGCTCTGTTCTTTGTCTGTAAGAGATCCACCAGCTTCATCCTTAAGAGCCAAAAGTAAAGCCTCTTTGAAATAAGCACTGCCCCTAGTCCTTGGCTTTGGGCATGCATTAGCCAGGTGTCCCTTCTCATTGCAGTTGTAGCATCTAAGACCATTTAACCGATTCTGAGCATTTCCCTATTCCATCACTTGAGCTCTGTTGTTATTCCTACCCACAGCATTAAACCCTTGACCACCGCCCATCTGACGACCATAATCACGATTCTGAACTTCAACACGTCCATTGTTCACAACAGCTTGAGTCCGTGTGTTAGATGAGGAACGAATGCGATTGTTGGATTTGTTGGTGTAACGGCCAAAAGCATTAGCAATCATCACAAATCCTTGTTGCAATGCTTCGAATGGATCGATTTCCTCAGTAGCCTCACTGACATATGCTTGAGCATTGTTGTTGTATGGAACCAATTGATTTTGTTGAGGTTGAGGTTGTTGCTGTGAAGGTGTGTTTGAAGCAGTTGGTTGAGTTGCTGGTTGAGAGGGATAATTCTGTTGAGCATACAAGGCAAGTTGTTGATTGTCCGGTTGTGACTGTTTAGCAATTTGAGCACGGAGAATCCTTTCCCGATCAACTTCCTTTTCATGAGGCTTCAAGTAATCGCACAACAATCCATAAGTAGAATGATGCATATTCTTCGCTTGACGGAGAAAAATGACATACTTCTCCCATTCTGGACCAAGACTACTCAGGAACTTAGTATTCACTGCAATTCGTGGCATGATGATGTTGTGTTTATCCAAATCATTGATGATGTCTGAAAATCGATGATGATAGGACTCTAGTGTCTCTCCAGGTTCAATCATGAAGTGTTCATAAGCCAAGTAAATTTTGGATTCCAAATCCTCCTGATTGAGTACAGATCCTTCCATAAGAAGACGAACATGATCCCACATTTTTTGTGCAGTCTTTTGAGCTTCAACACTACGAAGAATTGGGTTTGGTAATCCTAAGAGGATGTATTCCATTGCAAGTTCATCAGCTTCATAGTGTAGAAGTTCTGTGGGATTTAAATCTGCAACAGTAGCAATGTTGGTTTGTTCATCTCTTGGTGGTACAGCAGTTGGATCTCCGGGTACAATGATAGTAGGCATCTCAAATGGACCTTCCAAGATAACCTTCTTTAAGAACTTTCCATGTGGCTTCTTTAGATCACAAAATCTAAAGAACCTTATCACCCATTGATCGTAGTTTCCTGGAGTGAGCATTGGAGGTCTATCAAGTGATCCAGCTTCATGAATTGATTGTTGGCTGCTTAAAGCTTTACACATCTTTGCAAACCAAGTGGGTTCCTTCATAGTGCTTCGTGATGGATGTTGATTGAAATCGTTTGTGTAGGGTAGAGCTTGAAGACTTGGTGATGGTTGAACCATTTGTGGTTGTGGAATTGCACCAAGTTGTGGAGTATGTTGCTGATTAAATTGTTGTTGATAAATAGCTTGTTGTTGATTCCATTGTTGATGTTGTGGAGTTAATTGTTGTTGTTGATGATGATTATAAGTGTGAGGGAAATAGTTAGAGTATGGTGGTTGAGACATGATGATTAACTTGTGTGGTAAAAATGGATCTTTGTAGTCGAATGAAACTTTGTTGATGAAGTGTCCTTAGGCGTAGAAAAGACAAGAACCAAGTAGCACTTATGCGTAAAAACACCAAAAGTTACGCGTAACAATGAGGAGTTACGCTTAGGATTTAGCTTACGCGTAAGTAGGATAAAAGCACTAAATTTATGCGTAGACAAAAGTTAGGCGTAGAAAGTTAGGCGTAGGATTACCTTATGCGTAGACCTAAGTTTACGCGTAAAGTGAATCTTATGCGTAGAATTTCTACGCGTAAGCTTATGCTTATCCATAATTTTAGGGTTTTTGCCCAAATGATCTTTTACACTTCACAGTGCAAAAGATATCCAAAGTCGACGTATTTTCAGACTTATCCAAGTAAGAAAACACGGAATAAACCAGAAAATTGAAGATCAAACCAAGGAAAATCTTACGCGTAATTTTAGGGTTTTGATACGCGTAGGATTACTCGTAATTTTGATTTTGCCCAAATGTGTTTCTAAACCAGATTTTTGTTATGGAATAGCTTCAATAGTACCAAAAGAACACACAAGTGTGAATTTTGATGTACCAAAACTGCTAAACGGGTTACGCGTAGAACGACACCCACGAACAAAAACAAGCTTAAAAACGTAAATCCACGCGTAAAGTTTGAAACTTTTTGCCAAAAACAAGTATTTTAACACCTCAAAACATTGAAAGTACAAGAATCTTGGATTAAAAAGTGTAAAAAACGAGTTTTTAAGATAACCAAAGATTGCGTTATCTTTACGCGTAAGACCCAAAACCAAAACTTCAAAAAACAAACGAGTACACCCAACTATTTGGCGATTGATACCACTGTTAGGTCACTAGTTTTACTAACACAAGTTATAGATAAAGAGATAAGGCGATTGAACAAGTAAACAAGCACACATACACGATAAGAGTAGCACGGTTAGGCGTAGGTGAATGTGTGAAGAGAATAACTTGAACAACCAACCCTCAAATGAGGGTTTACAAGAGTATTTATAGGAGGGAAGCTAGGGCAACACTCCTAGTTCCCATCCTTTCATATGTGGGCTTGGGCCTAAGCTTATGGGCCTTCTACATAAGCTTGACCTTAAACAAACATAAAGGCCATAATAAAGCTACCTATTACATATGAAATATAACTACTTGAAATACTGTTTAGGAGTGATTCCAACAACAACATTTGGTCAATTCGCCCTAAACTATCAGCAAAGATGCCACCACTGGAGAAGTCAGGTGTCCCCTCATAAGTCCAGTTGTTCCTGGTCCCCTAAGCCGAGTCATTAAGTACCGCTACATGCTAGACTTATAATAGTGAGTTCTAGGGCGTTAGCAACTTAAACACTCACCCCGTAATTCTTAAGTTCATCCAAACGGTAGGTGATCATTTGGTCAAATCGCACAAGTAGAAAGGGTCGTAAGTTGGTCATATCTTACCCTTCCCGTCTCAGTCTACTCACTTAGGGTCAGTTGGTCATATCTCCTAAGCAACTAGCCTCTACCACCATTCAAAACTATCGAAACAAGGGTAGCTACCAATAAACTATGCATGCATACACTTAGAAATAATTATGCGGAAGTAAAATAAACGCAAACAAAACAATTAAGGAATCATAACTAGGCCAGCACCAAGAGGTGTTTAGCCGCTCATATCATATCATTAATTAATGTTACGAAATACATGAATCGAAAGTAAAGAAAAAATAAAATGCTAATGCTTATCGTAGGGGAGGGATTTCTCCCTTGGAGATAGCTCTGTATGCTCCTCTGGACCTGCCTTTGGCTTCTTCCCACGTTCTTTGGTTGTGGTGTGTGAAATGGGATGCTTTGAAATGCTGGAAATCGTGGGGTATTTATAGGACAGATCTAGGTTACAGCGTAACTAATATAATAGTTACACCGTAATCCTCTATTTCTTCATAAAATGCACTAGATCTGCTGGTTACGGCGTAACCTTAGAAGTGGTTACGCCGTATGTTCAATATTTCTTGGTTACGCCGTAGTTTATGCATGAGTTACGGCATAGTTATCAGCGGCGCGGATCCTCATTTGACCTAATATAGTTACGTCGTAGTCTTTTGGGAGAGTTACGCCGTAATCTTCTGATAAGTTGGCTTTCTGAGTCACGCCTTAGTTACGGCATAATGTTAGAGATGAGTTACGCCGTAACTTCTTCAAAATGAGCATACTATGATAAATCCTTAATAATTCTCCAATTCCGCATCTTTTTAGCTCCAATGCTCGTAATTTACCTGAAAGTGGAATATAATGGAAAACAAGCCTAAATCCATATAAATGATATAAATTACAAGCATTATCGGGGGAAATTGACACTTAATATTCAGGATAATTTGATGTTATCAAATATCCCCTCACTTGAACACTACTTGCCCTCAAGTAGACCTTATTAGAAAGATTCCTAAATAGATATCTCCCATAACCTGGAAAATATAAGTTTACAAATCCCTTATGCTAGAATAAAACAAAGCCGAACTCCTTAAGAAATGGTAACGAAACACTCAAACCTCTCAACTATTCTAAGTGTCAATTTCGGGATGATCATGTTAGGAATTGGAAATTCCATAGTGAAGTGTCAGTCACCCCAAATATAATCTAGCATAAGTTAGCTCGTAGACATATCGTTATTTATTAGCTTATTAGGTAGTTATTAGTTTAGTTTAGCTTAATATAACACTGTGGAGGAAGGACGGGTCTTTACCCACTTTATGCCTGATCCACAGCCCGTTAGGAGGGCGTTTAGTTTGTAACTATAAATAACCTTCCCACTAAGGGAAGGGTGGTGCTTCTTGGATAATCTAACCTTTCTCTTTTTTTTTATCTCTCTAGAATCACCCTCTCCTCTCTTCATCTCTCTAAACATGGCTCACTTGTTTAATCATAATTCTAGACCACCCGAACCATCTAAACAACATAAAATATATGATCCTACAAATGGTACCAGAGCCTACATTGTGTTGCATTTGATGATTCGTATGGCTTTTGAGCGGTTTTGAAAGGTTCTTGTATGCGGTTTAAGGCGGCTTTTGATGCAGCTGTATGATGTTTTGATGATGCGTTGATGTTATGGTTGAATCTGGTTTTAAGTAATGTTATCGATTGATAATGCTTGTTGGTTTTGAGTTTTTTTTTTGGTCAATCAGTTTTATTAACATTTTTCATAACAGTTTTAAAGTTTTTATAAATGTTGTTATATTAGTTTCTAAAAACTGTTGGTGTGCTCATAATGGTATTATCATCCTTGGTCAAAACATTTTTGTGGTCAACAGTAGTCAAAATAGGTCTAAAGTAATGCTTTTCATACAAATTACTGAGTTTTGCAACATGGTCGGAAGTCATATATGGGAATTTTTTTGTATGCTAGTTGGCACACTTCTTGGATGCGATTTGAGCTATGATGCGCTTTGACTCTTGAGTCAAATGCGAGTTGTTGACTTGTGATGACATAATGTGCGGTTTGTCAATAAAATCTGAGGATGCGACTTGTCAACTCTCATGGATGCGAGTTGTCAACAAATTTTTGTTAAATCTCATGGATGCGAGTTGTCAACAAATTGTTTATGTGCGATTTGTCAAAAAGACTCTAAAGCGACTTGTTGACCAGAAAAAGAATGCGAGTTATTGACCAAGATAACCAAATAGACCACATCTCATGACTTCAGGTTGAGTAAAACCATCATCAGTCCTGTTTAAACAAACCCTTCCTGCAACCAATCATTTGAAATCGAAATAAAATAAAGAAATCTTTATGATCATGAAAACATCATCTCAGATCCATCATCAAATCAACTCAAATCCTTGTCTACACTATCAATCAAGCAAGATCTAAAATGATAATGAAAAGAAAATCATAAGATCTCAGAAGTCCTCTCTCATATGGTACAAGCCCATTGAACTCATAAATCTTATCAACAAGAAGGACATAACATCATTGATCTTGATTCAAACAACCAATACAAAATATGAAAAATCATTCAAGATCTCAGATTTATCTATTTTTGGTTTTCATAATCGACCAAACTCAACAAACCATAATGTAGGATATTGGATTTCATATACACATCAAACCATTAACACAAGTAGGCGTACAAGAGTGTTTTAGAGAGAGAAAGTTAGAGGTTTAGGGAACTTAGTGAGAGAAAGTGAAAGATATTATTATGAGCTCCAACTCTCTACCTTGGGAGGTAGAGAGTATTTATAGTCTTACATAAAACTCCACACAACGGGCTATGGATCATGCATACAGTGGGTAAAGACCCGTCCGTCCTCCACGGTGTTACTTAACTAAATACTACTTAGCTTGAAATAACTACGACTACGAGCTTTCTAATGATTACATATACTTGAGGTGACTGACTCTTTAATACCTGGAATTTCTAATTCCTAACAATCTCCCCCTAAGGGAGGTCACCTCAATCATGTACTAAAATTACATTGAATACAAATAGATATTACTTTAACAATTGTTCTTGCATTCTTGATGTAGTACTTTGCTCATAAGCTCGTAGTCATTGATTCATCACATTGCATGTTTGGTTACTCCAGGTGGAGGTCTTTTACTGATCAACGTGATAATAAATTTGAGCCAGCTTTTGAGACCATCAGCTAGCAAAAATCTCTGAGACATCCATTGTGCTGTTGGTATTGTATGATGTTGTGACTTTCAGACCGACATGCTCACATTCTGGATCATGATATCTTCTCATCAGAGTAGCGGAAGCTTTCGTTGATTCATGATATTGGCAGCAGCGTAGCAAAAGCATGGGGTGAAAATATCAGAGTCATTGATGCACTAATCATGATTTCTTAAGAGATGAATGTGTAGAGTGAGCATGCGGCTATGGAATGACCGCTTCATTCTGATCAGCTGCAAACATCGGGTGTACCTGCATACAACAGTTAGCAATAAACTGCACGAAAGTGTCTTTGATCACTTTCGTTGAATTGAGGTACACGGCCCACGGTTCCCCGTTGATCAGTACAAGTACTGCCTGTGATCAGGTAAGATTCCGAAGAATTTCCTTGACAGGGTTTCGCAGCTGCTCTAGCTGTTCTCAAACCGGAACGTCTCAAAGAAGACAACGCGGAGTGAGTGAACCAGTGAATTTAAGTCCACTGATTGATGCAAAGAGATTTGAAAAACAATCGTGTATTGCTCAATAGAAATTGTTTTTGCAATACAACGAAGGTTTTATTGAAAATCAATTATCAATCATAAAAACACCTTTTGATTTGAAAAATTAGTACACGGTCGACGTGCTAAAGAAAAGAGTTTTGAGCATAAAGACCGGTTGATTCGCTCCCAGACGGTCAAGTTTTATCACTCAAGCCGACCACTTGTGAATGGCCAACCGTAACAAACTTAAAACAGTCTGGAAACAAATGCAATGAAGATCAGGAGAGTATAGTGTTTCCCCAGGTCGTAATGTCCCAACGAGCTATGCTAGAATAGTCAAACGTGTAGTGATCGAGAGGATTTGAACGGAAAAGAGTTTATGATTGATTATAACTACAGAAAAAGTGAATAAATTACAGGGGCTTAAATGCAAATTAAAGAAAATTAAAAAGATAAATTATATTAAATAAACGCTATCACTATTTTTAAACTGATGTTTTTGATTTTTCTTTTATAAAACTTAAATTAAAAACTACGTGACGTACTAAAGAAAATGTGAAACTAAAGCAATATAATTCCTAAAAATATGAAAATGACATTTTTACAAACCTAATGATAAAAGAAAATTTTTAGAAAAAGAAAATTATTTTTAAAACTATTTATCTAATTATTATTAATTAAAAACTATTTTTAACTATTCAAAAATACCTTAAAATACAAGAAAATATGAAATAAAGCTAGAAAAATGAAATTATGAATTGGAAAAATCTAAAATAACTAAAGAGAATTTTCAAAACTATTTTTATATTTTTCTGATTATTTTTCTATTTTCTATGAACTAAAAACTATTTAAAACTACTTAAATTGCTTAAAAATACAAATTTAACTAAGAAAAATCTGAAAAAAATATTTTTTGACTTTTTATATTTATCTTAATCTAGGAAAAATGAAAAATTATTTTTTTGAAACTTTTCTGAATTAGTTGTATTAAAAGCTAATTAAAAATGCCTAAAAACTGTTTTTAATGAAGAAAAATAGCAAACTGACCTAGAAAAATGTGAAAAATTCAGGGAGAGTCTAAAATAATATGCTGAATCTAAGAAAAATATAAAATCAGTGGCTTGTGTGTAATAAAATGGGACTGCAATGGAAACTGCTTATAAATAAGCACTTGGCTTAAGCCAATAGTACCAAATAAGCACCAAACTATCACAGAAGCTCTAATATGCTAAAAGTACTCTAAAACAACAAATTACAACAAGCTTTAACCTCTGGACTACAAACTACTCAGATTTGATGCTTTGAAGACTTATGCCAAAAACAGATTTAAGGTCTACTTTGAAGCTAGAATTTAAGCACTCAAATAAGTTGAAACTAAAAACCAGATATTGGAACCTCAACTAGACCTGGCTGACTACTTCTAAACCAAAGAACAGACCAAGACAAGCTCTTATGAGCTTTTGACAAGCTCTGCAAGATACTGAGAAAACTCAGTATTCACTGAGTTATGAACAGGGCAGATAAGGCCTGTTTGACTAGCTTATTTGGATCTTAAGAAGCTTTTGACAAATTTTGCAAAAACCAGTTATTGAAACTAGACCAGTTGAACTTCTCAAACCCACAAGATCAAGGGCATGTGACCAAGGAGTAACAAATGAGACCTCAACTAAGATTTGGAAAAACTGGTTTTAACCACTTTTGACTTTTGACAACAGTTGGTTATTTGACTTTCATGAACTTTAAGCTTAATTTATGGACTGAACATGATGTTTAATGATGAAATGAAACTGAATTAAGCTATATCTATGTATTCTAAACACTGAACAAGTTTTTGATTTCACAATATTTCAACAGATAAGAAATCAAGACAGTTAATGTGTGATTTTGACTTTTAAGGTGTGTAGACACAATTTTAAGACAGAGATGATTCAAAATGGACAATATTAAGACTAAGTAGACAGTTATCAAGAAAAAACAAGAGCTTAAGCTTAAACAAACCCACTGATCCAAACACTCTTTTAGAAACTGTTTTGATCTTTTAAACTAAACCAATTACTGATTTAACTCATTCCACCACTTAAACTGAATCTAACATCCTAATTACAACTATTTGAACAGGTTTAAGCCATTTAATGATCACAGGTTCCAACATAAACACAAACTGCAAACTGAGTAAAAAAATGAAAATGAGAATAGCAACTTACAAGGGCCCAGCTTATTTGTGCAGCTTAAACCAAACCCAACTATGCTAATCTAACCAAATCCCATCCAAAATAGCACTGCATCAACCTGTAACCATTTCCATGCCTGTTTGAACCAAAATCTCTGCACAGTTGACTTTCGTTGACCAAGGATGAAAATTGCTTAAAACTGAATTCCAAGCTTATCAAAAGCTATAATAAGCTTAAATAAGCTTGTTTGACTGTTAAAGAAGCTTATTGAAGCTTGGTTTTTTAGCACAGGAAACTGAAATTTTAAACAGTGAGTGTAAAATTTGAAACCATAATAACACTTTGAATTTAAACTTGAAACTTGCTTACAAAGATTAATTATCTTAAGTTTAGTACATTAGAGCTTAGAGTTACAAATTGGTAAACTAATTAAGACAGTTTAAGAAAAACGACATACATGAATTAAAAAAAAACTAAGTACTCCTTCTATCTTGCTTCTTCCTCCTCTTTTATACACCAGAATACTTTCTCTCACATCTCTGAGCAAATCCCAGCTTAAACCTGGCCATTGGATCACTTAGGTGCATTTTGGCCGTTTGATCAATTTTGGCGGGAAAGGCTAATTTGACCTGTGGGCTCTGAACTAGCAACTAGGGGGGGTGGCATTAATTGTGGTGGGTTGTGATGATGAGGGGGGAGGTTTGAGGAGATAAGGTGAGGATGAGATGTGATGTTGCCTGAGTTGCAGTCAAGTGGTGGGAGAGACTGAAACTTTCTCAATAATCTGTAATGACAGCTTATTGACTTCGGACTTGGACATATTTTAAACAAACACTCTTTTACGAACTGATAAGCACGAGGCAAGCAATAAAGGCAATCTGCAAACAAGAATGAGCCAACATCTAAACTAAGTAACTATAAACAGCTAAAGGGACAGCAAAAAAGCAATTACAATAGAGGAATAAGCAGTTGGCAATATAAGCTAATCTAAGGGGTATCCTAAACTAAAGCACAAATAAGCAAAGTAAACTACAGGTAAGCACTAAATAGGTAGCAGATAAGATAATCTAACCTATTCTATCTAATAAGCTTCTAACTTACCTAATTAAACTGAAATTACCTACTAATAAGCTAAAGAATGAAGGAAAAGAAATCTGAAGTGTTATTGCAGCAACCTGCAGGCTAGGAGCAGCCTGATGGGAAATGTTTGGAGCTTATTTATAAGCTGAGAGGTGGCTGCCAAGGCAAGGACATGCTACAAAAACATGGTTAGCGTAGTGGGGATTCAAGAAAAATCAAATGGAAGCCAAGTGAAAGCTTAAAACAGCTTAAGATTACGATGTTTTCAGCATAGTCTGGCCTCTCTTGTGCTGATGCAGGAAAAAAATAAACATTCAAGGGACATATTTTACTGAGAATTAAGCTAAGCTAAGGGTTTGCTTGCACAAATATGACACTAAAGCGAGTTTGGTGTACAAGGACTAGATAAAAACCAAATTAGCACAGTTCAACTATCAAATAGGCCAAGAAAATTCCACAAGAACAGCACCCTGCTGCTGTCCTGCGCAGTACCCAAAAGACAGAAAACACAATTTTTTTTTTACTTGATTTCAACAGAACCTTTTCACACTGAACTCAACTTGCACAAACTGACTAATGACACTAAAATGAGTTTGACTTCATTGGTCAAAGTGGGTAAAAACCACTTTGACCCATTCAAATAGCTTATTCCAAACACACTTTTACAAAGGTTTTTCTTTTCTTTTGACCCTAATTTTTTCTTTACTGTAAATCAATGTACTTAACCAATGACAAATATCAATTACAACTAGTAACAAGAGAAAATAAGATTAATTCAAAACAACTTTTTCATTGAAATAAAGTTTACGATTACAAGAAAAAAAAACTTAAACTGAAAATTTTCTAAAAAACTAGGGGTGCCCTCAATGGCTACAACAGCTTCCTATTTATACTAAAACTAAGATCTTCAACTCTCTTTGGGTCTTCAGTTGTGCTTGTTTTGTGAGTGAAAACAGCTAAGGACCAAACTTGAGCTATCTTCCTTCAATCTTGACCATCCAATTAGTAGGTACCAAAAATATATGATCAGAGCCATTGATTTGGTCTTTTTGACTTGGATTGCTGAGCTGGACATTGGGAGGAGGGGGGGGGGGAAATGGTAGTGGGTTTGGGATTTGGGTGTAACTGGACAAAGAGGATTAAGGTGGGTTTTGGTTTTGATGTAGCTGGGTAAAAGAGAGAAGGGAGGGGTTGAGTGTCTGGGATGGTGGGATACCTGGGAAGCAGAGAAAGGGAGTAGAATACTAGGGTTCTTGGGCGGGAAAGAAGACAGGGGAGAGGGTTGGGTTTTTGTTAATACTTGACCGGGTCTGGATTTGGGTTTGACCGGGTATGGATTAGGGCCAAGGGTATTAGTTTTGGGCTTGGACAGTTTTAGTAACAATTGGACTTAGGATATAGATATTGATCCAAAGTGTATTTTAGGGACCAAAGGTGTAAAATCCGAAAATCCAAGGACCACTCATGTATTTCTGAAAATTGATCCAAGGGTCAAACTTGTGAATCTCCAATAAGTGGAGGACCATTTTTGCCAATTGTGAACTTTCAAGGACTAAACTTGACAATTTTAAAAATCCAGGGATCAAAACTGTAATTTCTCAAACTTTTGAAATTTTTCACCAAAGGATTAATTATGACAACTTATGATTTCAAAAGGACCTTTGGTGACTTTTCTTTTTAAATTACGTGCTCAGGGACTATTTCTGTCAATTTTTTAAAGACAGGGGACTGAAACTGTCAATTATGCAAACTTTGTTCGTTTTTCAATTGTTTTTTGATAATTTTGCATCTAAAACATATAAAACACAATTTTGAGATATTTTTAGTATTTTGATGCATATCGGAGTGTTTTTAAATGTTTTGCAGCTCAGATTTGACCTAAAATGATGAGTGAATACGCACTCATCAAATCCCCCACACTAAAACATTGCTAGTCCCTAGCAATCTTTTGAGAAAACTTAATGGATTTGAATCTCTTTACCAAAAGCCATTACTTCTGGAGTAGCCAAATGTTTCAGTTCAAGTAAGAACTATTGTACACCGATAACCATATGATTTTGAGCAAACCACCAGCTTTCAACGGTTTTGATTTGTCTTTACCAGAAGCCGTTAACTTCTGGGCTAGCCAACTCTTAGATAAATTATCAATATTATCTTTGGTGAGCTGATTACCAATTATGGTTTTCCAACTGCCTTTACCACAAGCCATAAACTTGCGGGCTAGCCAACTCTTCACTAATTAAAGATATGGTGAGCTGAACACCATACAATTTTGGGCAAATTGCAAGCCGTCAACGGATTTGATAAATCTTCACCAAGAGCCGTTTGCTCCTGGATTAGCCAATCCTTTTGTTTATTAGACATGGCGGACTGATAGCCATAAAAAAAAATTTTGGCCAAAAATGGGGGAATAGGGTGGTAAAACATAAGATAAAATTCGCGAGAATCCCCCCCACACTAGAAATGAATATTGCCCTCAATATTCAAAGTACCGGCGGTTATGCCGAAACATAGAACGTAAAAGGGAAATACTACGGCCATTATTCGAATTTTTTTTTTTTTTTTTTTTTGAAAACCTTTATACAACAGCGGGGGGCAACTCCCCCACACTAGGGTGGTAGAAAGTAGAAAGAAGTTAGAAATACGGGTGAAAACCCATATAGCGTGCTATTGTTTTTGATAACCGAGTCGCTAGCTTGACTCGACCCCGAATTCATTGGTTCATGGGGAAAGTTTGTAGATCCGGGACAACCATGGATGGTATGTCCCCTCCAAAATAATGTTTCAATCTATGTCCATTCACCTTGAAGTTTGGTCCGTCAGTTTGAGATAACTCGACGGTGCCATATGGAAAAACTTTGGCAATAGTGAATGGACCGGTCCAACGGGTCTTAAGTTTCCCCGAGAAGATTTTCAATCTAGAATTGAAAAGAAGGACTCGGTCACCAACGTTGAAAACGCGGTTCTTAATATTTGAGTCATGGATCTTCTTTGTCTTTTCCTTATAAATCAACGAGTTCTCGTAGGCTTGATCACGGAGTTCATTTAATTCATTGAGTTGAACTTTCCGGTGATCACCCGCGGACTTAAGGTCAAAATTGGCATGCTTCAAGGCCCAATAGGCTTTGTGCTCGAGCTCGATCGGGAGATGACACGCCTTTCCATACACAAGCTTGTAAGGAGTACACCCGATGGGTGTTTTGTAAGCGGTACGGAAGGCCCAAAGTGCATCTTCAAGTTTGTCCGACCAAGAGGCACGGTTTTCACCTACGGTCCTCTCCAAGATTCTTTTCAAACCACGATTCGAAACTTCCACTTGCCCACTAGTTTGTGGGTGATACGCGGTAGAAAGACGGTGAGTGACACCGTACTTAAGCATGACTTTTGCGAATTGGTCGTTGCAAAAGTGCGTACCGCGATCACTAATGATGGCACGGGGAGTTCCGAAACGGGTAAAGAGAGACTTCAAAAATTTCACAACTACTCGGGCGTCGTTGGTGGGGAGCGCTTTCGCTTCTACCCATTTAGACAAGTAATCGACCGCCACGAGTATATACTTGTTCCCTCGAGAAGACGGGAACGGACCCATAAAGTCAATGCCCCAAACGTCAAAGATCTCGCATACTTGAATGGCATTTTGAGGCATTTCATCTCTTTTAGAGATGTTGCTATGACGTTGGCAAGAGTCGCAAGATTTGACGAGGTCATAGGCATCTTTGTAAATCGTGGGCCAATAGAAACCGGAATCAAACACCTTTTTAGCGGTGTAATTCGGGCCATGATGTCCCGCCGTGGGTCCATTTTGACAAGCCTTGAGAATTTCATCGGCTTCTTGGCCGTGAACACACAGTCGGATTACTTGATCCGCACAAACCTTAAACAAGTAGGGGTCGTCCCAGAAATAATGCTTAACATCTTTGAAAAATTTGTTCTTTTGTTGGGACGACATCCCTTTCACAACAAAGTTACCCGTATGATAGTTTGCAAAGTCGGCAAACCATGGGGTACTCGAATTTTCATGATGAGATACCACATTAAGAGTCTCGAGAGGAAACGTTTCATTTATTTCCTTTTTCTCGAGCACACCTTGATGTGGATTTTCAAGACGAGAGAGATGATCAGCCGCTAGGTTCTCCGCTCCTTTTTTATCACGGATGATGATATCAAATTCTTGTAGGAGGATAACCCATCGGAGCAATCTCGGCTTTGCATCTTGCTTAGCAAAAAGATATTTGAGAGCCGAGTGATCCGTATACACTATGCTTTTGGACAAGATCAAGTATGGCCGAAACTTCTCGAAAGCATACACCACGGCTAGTAATTCTTTCTCCGTCGTAGTGTAATGTGCTTGAGCTTCGGTCAAAGTTTTGCTAGCATAATGTATAGGCTGGAAATGTTTTGATTTTCGTTGCCCCAAAACGGCACCTATGGCGAAATCACTTGCATCGCACATAAGCTCAAATGGTAATTCCCAATCGGGGGCAACTAGAATTGGTGCTTCCGTGAGCTTCTTCTTAAGAGTTTGAAAAGCTTCAACGCACTCATTAGAGAAGATGAAAGGAGTGTCTTTTTCAAGAAGTCGGGTCATAGGCCGGGATATCTTTGAAAAGTCTTGAATGAAACGACGATAGAATCCGGCATGACCAAGGAAACTTCTAACTCCTTTGACGGTTGTGGGAGGAGGTAATTTTGAAATGACATCGACTTTAGCTTTGTCAACCTCAATCCCGCTCTTAGAAATCTTATGGCCAAGAACAATTCCTTCGTTAACCATAAAGTGACATTTCTCCCAATTTAGACTAAGATTAGTGTTTTCACAACGTTCAAGCATCTTGTCCAAATGGGAGAGACATGTTTGAAAAGAATCCCCAAAGACCGAAAAATCATCCATAAAGACTTCCATAGCCTTTTCGATCATGTCATGGAAAATGGCCATCATACACCTTTGGAACGTACCGGGAGCATTACACAAGCCGAAAGGCATGCGTCGGTAAGCAAATGTTCCATAAGGACATGTGAATGTGGTCTTTTCTTGATCTTGTGGGTCAATGGGTATTTGGAAGTAACCCGAGAAACCATCGAGAAAACAATAGTATTCGTTTCCCGCTAATCTCTCAAGCATTTGGTCCATGAAAGGTAATGGAAAGTGGTCTTTATGGGTGGCTTCATTTAACTTTTGATAGTCAATGCAAACACGCCATCCCGTAACCAATCGAGTAGGAATCAACTCGTTTTCATCATTTTCAACAACGGTAATGCCACCTTTTTTGGGCACACAATGAACGGGGCTCACCCAAGGACTATCCGAGATAGGGTAAATCAATCCGACATCGAGAAGTTTTATGACTTCCGCTTTGATAACCTCATGAATTTTAGGATTCACCCTTCTTTGGTGTTGAACCGCCGGTTTGAAGTCATCTTCCATGAGAATTTTGTGAGTACAAAATCTCGGGTCAATACCCTTGATGTCGGAAAGGTTCCAAGCGATGGATCGCTTGTGTGACTTCAAAACCTTTATGAGAGCAGATTTTTCATCCTCACTCAAGTCTTTAGCAATGATGACGGGTGATTTATTGTCACCCTCCAAAAATGCATACTCGAGATGAGGTGGTAAGTCCTTAAGTTCGACCTCGGGAGGATCATTAGATTTTTCAATCGTTTTGATTTCCTCTTTATGAAGTTCTCGAGGAGGGAGTGATGAAGGATCTTCATTGAGCATCTTCTCGATGAGAAGTATATCTCCCTCAATGTCGATGGGAGCGTGATCAATTTCCCATGGAACAGAATCACTAACCAAGTATGCTTCGATCTCTTCCAAAATAAAGTCACTTCCCTCAAACGGAGTGAGGGGAGGGGAAGAGAGAGCAACGATAGGATCAACCGAAGTGGGATTGCCACTCGAGAATCCAAGAATTTCTTGAGAATACTCCTCCGATACAATGTCAAGGACATCAATTTTGTTGACGGAATTGTCTTCATAATTGGGGGAGTATTTCGTAACTTGATTGAGGTTGAAAGTAACGGCTTCCTTGTTTACCCGCAAAGTGATTTCCCCTTCATCAACATCGATCAATGCACGACCCGTTTTTAAGAAGCACCTCCCAAGGATGAGGGGTACTCGGGGATCGGCATCGAATTCGACAACAACAAAGTCGGTGGGGAAATGAAACTTGCCTACTTTCACAAATACATCATCGGCTATTCCTAGCGGACGAGAACTTGTACGGTCCACAAGCTCGAGGATCATACATGTAGGTGTAAGCGGAGGTAATGAAAGCTTTTTCCACATGGAGTGTGGCATCAATTTAATGCTAGCACCAAGATCGGCCAAAGCGGAGCATTGAACTATGCCTTGAAAATCACATGGGATGAGAAATTTTCCGGGGTCTCCTAACTTTTCGGGAAGTTTTTTAAGGATAACCGCCGAACAATTTTCGTTCAAAGAATTTTTAGCCATTTCGGAAATCTTTTCTTTGTTATTCAACAAATTTTTGATTGTCGGACCGAACTTTGGCATTAGAAGAAGAGCGTCCGCGAAACTAATCTCGAAGTGCAATTCTTGAAAGATTTGGATAAGCTTCTCCATTTGTTGACTAGTTTTATCACGGAGTTTTTGGTCATTAAGCCTTGAAGGATAAGGAAGTGAAGGCTTAGGAATGGTCATCGGAACAACGGGTTCCGGAATTGGAGGTAAGACCTCCGGAGATTGGACTTGTGCGGTACTTCGTGGGCTTGAGTTATGCACCTTGTCATTTGATACCTCGGGTTCTCGTTCCACATCCCTCACCGAAGAAGGATTAGGTATTGAGGGTCCCTCATAAGATTTACCACTTCGGGTGGCAATAGCATTCAATTCACCTTTTGGGTTGGGAATGGTATTACTCGGAAGAGCACCCGAAGTTGAAGCTTGATTCTTTTGACTCATGAGACTAGCAATCATGCTTTCAATCTTGCTGTGAGATTGATCAATCTTGTTACTAGTAGCTCTAAGCTCAGAAGTGAAATCATTCTTCAAAGTGGTAATTTGATTTTGCATGGACACCATCTTAGCTTCATTGCTTTTGATGTAATTAGCAATGTCAATGGAAGCTTGAGGAGGCTGGGCATGCACATTTTGTTGAGGAGCTTGGAATCGGTTTTGATTGAAATTTCCTTGATTTTGAAAACCTTGATTTTGATTTTGAAAATTCCGATTCTGACTCTGATTTTGATTGAACTGATTATTTCTATTTTGCACGTTTTGATTGTTCTAATTTTGATTAAACCCGGGTGGTCCAAGATAATTGTTAGAACGATAGCTGAGAAGGTTTCGGTCCCCTTGCGGTTGGTAGGAATTACCTCCCGTATTGTAGGAACCATAAGCGGCATAAACGCTCTCTTGAGTGAAGCCACCGGAGGCTGGACACTCAAAGTAAGGATGTGGACCACCACAAGTTTCACAACTCTTGTTTACGACATTCACTTGTTGATTGTTGTTATTTTGACTCATTTTAAGCACGGCAGTGGATATTTCTTCAATCTTTTTGGTTAGAGTCGTGAATTCTGAAGAGGGAAGGGTGGTAGATCTCCTTGACTCACTCCTCTCGGCTGAGGAATCCCAATAATTGTGGTGGGCAGTCATGTTTTCAATGAGATCGTAGCACTCTTCGGGTCGCCTTTTCATAAAGGTACCACCGGCAGCAGCATTTATCGTGTCACGATGTCTCAATGTTAACCCGTTATAGAACGTATCTATTTGGGTGACAAGCAACATGTTGTGGTTCGGACATCGATCAATCGAAAGCTTATAGCGTTCCCATGCCTCAAATAAGGACTCATCGGGATGCTGCCGAAAATTACTGATTTCATTTCGCAGTTTCGTCACCATCGACGGTGGAAAGTATTTCGCCAAGAATTTGGAGACCATTTCATCGAAACTATGGATTGAATTCTTGGGAAGACGATCAAACCATGCGGTGGCATGAAGCGTCAAGGAATATGGAAAGAGGTATAAGCGAAGGGCGTCATCGGTGACCCCATTTTGCTTCATACTTTGGGTGACGGTGAGAAATTTGTCGAGATGCTTGTTGGCATCGTCACCCGGTGATCCGTGAAATTGGCAAAAACTTTGGACTTGTTGAATCATGTGATGCTTAAGTCCAAAATCCGTGGCCTCGATGTTGACCGGGGCAATAGGACCGCCCCGTCCATCCATCGTGGGTTGGCAAAGCTCCTCCATCGTTCGGAGATCGGGAGCTTGATTTTGTGGCCCAGGTTGTTGGACTTGAGGTCCGTTCCCTAGGTTATGTGTCATTGTGATTTGTTCGACGGTACGTATCTCGGGTACGTTAGCTTGGTTATGGTTACGTCTACGAGCTTGAGAGCGAGTGCGCATGCACTTCCAAAAACAACACTTTCAATTAAAACAAGACCGAGGCAAAACAACAGTGAACTTAAACCAATAATCCCACGTGAAATGATCACTTCTATAAGTAAAACGTACAAAGGAGCGGAGAGACTTTGTAGGTCAGCGCGAAGCTTATTAAAAACCCGTCTCTTTTCAGCCGCAATTTAATGTCAGGCCGTCCTTATACCCCTCACACAGTTTGTTAAACCGATAAAAGTAAACCAAAACACGAGCGACACAAAGGCAAGTTTTAAATCTTTAGTTCGGGAACTTATAATGATAACACCTCAGTTAAGAATGTTATATTGATTGTGTCTTCTATTTATTTAAAACAACAAGGAAAATCTTTTTGTATTTTTAATCTTTTACATATATATACAAAGAAAAGAAAAATATTTTTGTATTTTTGTATTTTTATAAAAAACAATAACTTCACGAGGAAGGTTCTTCAAGTCACTAATCGCAAAAACTTCACGATATTGTCGCAACACACCTCCCCGGCAGCGGCACCAAAATTTGATTCGTTGTGAAGTGAGTGGTGAAAAACAAACACAACATCAATATATCAAATTAACCGTAAAATTCGACAAATTATCCCTTTAGGAAAAAGGTCAACGTGCCAAACCTCACGGGTGTGATAAAAGTGATACCGGGAAAGTGATTTCCCCGGGTCGTGTCCCAACGAGGGGTGAATGGAAGGATTCGTTGAGTTTCGTGATTTGAACTTGAATTGGATTTTAATGATTTGGATTTGATTACGAATTCTACAATTTAATCAACGGGAAAGTAATTAAGGCAAGGGAACCCTAATAAACTAAAATTAAACTATCACTAAGCCTAAGGAATGATAAAACGAAACTACACTAAGTCCTAGGGTGCTAAAACGTAAAAACGTAAAAACCGGCAAACAACCCGAGCCATAAACGTAAAAGTTTTGCAATTTAAGGGCTACGGGTGTGAAATCAATTTTTATACGTTCTATTTGACTAAAAATAATTTTAGAAAAAAGCCGGGAATTTTTTTGACTTTTAAATTAATTACTACGAATTAAGAACCATTAAACACTAATTAAATTATTAAAAATACTAAACTAATTTGGAAAAATCTGAAAATTTCACAAAAAGCACTTTAAGTTATGCTAGTTCTAGGAAAAATAAGAAAACTAGTGGTTGTTTTGGAAAATAAGCAACAAATAAGCCAATAAGGGCTTAAAGTTTAAACTGCTTTTGAGACTTAAGAGGTTTGTTTGTGAAAAACTTGTGAGACAAGTCCCAAGGGCGCAGATGGTTGAGGTGTTATGTTATGAGGTGGGTGGCGTGGGTTCGAGTCCCAGCCATGCCATTTTTTTGAAAACTTTTTTTTTTTTTTTTCAATTTTGCTTTTGAACATTAAAGATACCAACCAAATGAGCAACTTTTACAAAAACTTAGCTTATGAAACTTTCTCAATAATCTGTAATGACAGCTTATTGACTTCGGACTTGGACAGATTTTAAACAAACACTCTTTTACGAACTGATAAGTACGAGGCAAGCAATAAAGGCAATCTGCAAACAAGAATGAGCCAACATCTAAACTAAGTAACTATAAACAGCTAAAGGGACAGCAAAAAAGCAATTACAATAGAGGAATAAGCAGTTGGCAATATAAGCTAATCTAAGGGGTATCCTAAACTAAAGCACAAATAAGCAAAGTAAACTACAGGTAAGCACTAAATAGGTAGCAGATAAGATAATCTAACCTATTCTATCTAATAAGCTTCTAACTTACCTAATTAAACTGAAATTACCTACTAATAAGCTAAAGAATGAAGGAAAAGAAATCTGACGTGTTATTGCAGCAACCTGCAGGCTAGGAGCAGCCTGATGGGAACTGTTTGGAGCTTATTTATAAGCTGAGAGGTGGCTGCCAAGGCAAGGACATGCTACAAAAACATGGTTAGCGTAGTGGGGATTCAAGAAAAATCAAGTGGAAGCCAAGTGAAAGCTTAAAACAGCTTAAGATTACGATGTTTTCAGCATAGTTTGGCCTCTCTTGTGCTGATGCAGGAAAAAAATAAACATTCAAGGGACATATTTTACTGAGAATTAAGCTAAGCTAAGGGTAATTTGCTTGCACAAATATGACACTAAAGCGAGTTTGGTGTACAAGGACTAGATAAAAACCAAATTAGCACAGTTCAAGTATCAAATAGGCCAAGAAAATTCCACAAGAACAGCACCCTGCTGCTGTCCTGCGCAGTACCCAAAAGACAGAAAACACAATTTTTTTTTACTTGATTTCAACAGAACCTTTTCACACTGAACTCAACTTGCACAAACTGACTAATGACACTAAAATGAGTTTGACTTCATTGGTCAAAGTGGGTAAAAACCACTTTGACCCATTCAAATAGCTTATTCCAAACACACTTTTACAAAGGTTTTTCTTTTCTTTTGACCCCAATTTTTTCTTTACTGTAAATCAATGTACTTAACCAATGACAAATATCAATTACAACTAGTAACAAGAGAAAATAAGATTAATTCAAAACAAATTTTTCATTGAAATAAAGTTTACGATTACAAGAAAAAAAAAACTTAAACTGAAAATTTTCTAAAAAACTAGGGGTGCCCTCAATGGCTACAACAGCTTCCTATTTATACTAAAACTAAGATCTTCAACTCTCTTTGGGTCTTCAGTTGTGCTTGTTTTGTGAGTGAAAACAGCTAAGGACCAAACTTAAGCTATCTTCCTTCAATCTTGACCATCCAATTAGTAGGTACCAAAAAGATATGATCAGAGCCATTGATTTGGTCTTTTTGACTTGGATTGCTGAGCTGTACATTGGGAGGGGGGGAAATGGTAGTGGGTTTGGGATTTGGGTGTAACTGGACAAAGAGGATTAAGGTGGGTTTTGGTTTTGATGTAGCTGGGTAAAAGAGAGAAGGGAGGGGTTGAGTGTCTGGGATGGTGGGATACCTGGGAAGCAGAGAAAGGGAGTAGAATACTAGGGTTCTTGGGCGGGAAAGAAGACAGGGGAGAGGGTTGGGTTTTTGTTAATACTTGACCGGGTCTGGATTTGGGTTTGACCGGGTATGGATTAGGGCCAAGGGTATTAGTTTTGGGCTTGGACAGTTTTAGTAACAATTGGACTAAGGATATAGATATTGATCCAAAGTGTATTTTAGGGACCAAAGGTGTAAAATCCGAAAATCCAAGGACCACTCATGTATTTCTGAAAATTGATCCAAGGTTCAAACTTGTGAATCTCCAATAAGTGGAGGACCATTTTTGCCAATTGTGAACTTTCAAGGACTAAACTTGACAATTTTAAAAATCCAGGGATCAAAACTGTAATTTCTCAAACTTTTGAAATTTTTCACCAAAGGATTAATTATGACAACTTATGATTTCAAAAGGACCTTTGGTGACTTTTCTTTTTAAGTTACGTGCTCAGGGACTATTTCTGTCAATTTTTGAAAGACGGGGGACTGAAACTGCCAATTATGCAAACTTTGTTCGTTTTTCAATTGTTTTTTGATAATTTTGCATCTGAAACATATAAAACACAATTTTGAGATATTTTTAGTATTTTGATGCATATCGGAGTGTTTTTAAATGTTTTGCAGCTCAGATTTGACCTAAAATGATGAGTGAATACGCACTCATCAAAACCCACTGATCCAAACACTCTTTTAGAAACTGTTTTGATCTTTTAAACTAAACCAGTTACTGATTTAACTCATTCCACCACTTAAACTGAATCTAACATCCTAATTACAACTATTTGAACAGGTTTAAGCCATTTAATGATCACAGGTTCCAACATAAACACAAACTGCAAACTGAGTAAAAAAATTAAAATGAGAATACCAACTTACAAGGGCCCAGCTTATTTGTGCAACTTAAACCAAACCCAACTATGCTAATCTAACCAAATCCCATCCAAAATAGCACTGCATCAACCTGTAACCATTTCCATGCCTGTTTGAACCAAAATCTCTGCACAGTTGACTTTCGTTGACCAAGGATGAAAATTGCTTGAAACTGAATTCCAAGCTTATCAAAAGCTATAATAAGCTTAAATAAGCTTGTTTGACTGTTAAAGAAGCTTATTGAAGCTTGGTTTTTGAGCACAGGAAACTGAAATTTTAAACAGTGAGTGTAAAATTTGAAACAATAATAACACTTTGAATTTAAACTTGAAACTTGCTTACAAAGATTAATTATCTTAAGTTTAGTACATTAGAGCTTAGAGTTACAAATTGGTAAACTAATTAAGACAGTTTAAGAAAAACGACATACATGAATTAAAAAACACTAAGTACTCCTTCTATCTTGCTTCTTCCTCCTCTTTTATACACCAGAATACTTTCTCTCACCTCTCTGAGCAAATCCCAGCTTTAAACCTGGCCATTGGATCACTTAGGTGCATTTTGGCCGTTTGATCAATTTTGGCGGGAAAGGCTAATTTGACCTGTGGGCTCTGAACTAGCAACTAGGGGGTTGACATTAATTGTGGTGGGTTGTGATGATGAGGGGGAGGTTTGAGGAGATAAGGTGAGGATGAGATGTGATGTTGCCTGAGTTGCAGTCAAGTGGTGGGAGAGACAGGTGGTGGAGGGAAAGGTGTTTGGGTTTGACTGTGGGTTTGACCAAGGGTCCAAAACAGGGAGGTCACTGGATGGGCAGGGGTCAAAAGGAGTATATGGCAGGGGGTTCATTTGGTTTGTTTAGAATACAAGGACCACTTTTGCAATTTTAGATTCTTGAGGGACCATTTCTGCCAATATTCCAAAGTTCTCACAAGGGTCACTTTTGACAAGTTTCAATAGTGCAAGGACTATTTTTGACATTTTCAAATTTTCAAAGGACCATTTGTGACAATTTTCAAAGTTTAGGGACCTAAATTGTAATTTTGCAATTTTGAATCTCAAGGACCAATTTTGACAACTTAAGAATCCCTAGGGACTTAAAATGATATTTTTCTTTATTTTGTTTTACCAGGGACTGTTTTTGACAACTTTTGAAACTTGGGGGACTAAAACTGCCAATTATGCAAACTTGATACGTTTTTCACCAGATTTTGATATTTTTGCATTTAAAACACATAAAACACTTATTTGTGATATTTTTATCATTTTGATGCATTTCTGAGTGTTTTCAGATGTTTTTGCAGTTTAATTGGTACAAAAATGATGAGTATTTAGACACTCATCACCGGTTTTTCAAAGGTATCCGTCAATCCATAACCTGAACCAGGATTGATTCAAGAGATTGAATCGCCCCATTGTTTCTGTTCAGTTGTCACATGGTTGATCTATATAATGGATCTCACATGCCACCTACCAGGAGCTTGTTTGATGTTGGCTCCAGAAGGCTTTCCATCTTCATTGTGAATATGTTTACACATCACTCAGATATTCTGGCAATACCACAAGGATAATGCGTAGGACTCAAGATATAATCTCTCTTTCCACATTGTGTGAAACAGAGAGTCTTCATTGAAAGTGTCCTAATGAGATTTATTGATGATCTCGTGGCTCTAGACTCAATTTGTGCATATTTGGATCCTGTGCCGGAGACTAGGGAGAGGGTCTCCTTCTTCAATATCAACAATCTCTAAGAGAAAGTCGATAGATAATGTCGGTTCCCCATGAGAATGAAACAAGTCCTTTTAAGAGGAACTTGAGTAGTTTGGAAAGTTGAAGTGCAGTGCGTCACTGGGTCCATGACGTCTTGTCTTCAATACCGATGTTACCATCAGTAGCATATGAATTGAACCCGGTTTCTGCCCTAAGGTTGAATATATGGAGGGCTATTTGTTTTCACCCTTTTCTCATTCAATTCTTTTTAATTCTTCAACTCCTTCAATGCTTACCGAGACTTCATAGCTAGAACCTTGTTGGGTTTATTCCAGTACTAGCTCAGTCTCAGACCGCACTCTTCCCATATCTCATTTTTCTCCTTTTATCATCATACATAAGAACTCTACACTAACTAGTGGATATTCCCTGGGTAGATCCTTCCGGTTCTGGCGGATCATGGGAACACATACCTAACCTTATCATCCTTATATCACCGTACATAAAGTAAAGTTGGTCGGTCTATTTGGTATTGTTCATCTGCCATTTGAACCAATTGAAAACCATTTGAAAATCAATCCAGATACTTGTGATATATTATCAAAACCTTTTGTACCAGAATTGTTTTTAATATTTTTAGAATAAGTGCTCCCCCTCAACATGTGCATCAAATGTTTGAAATCGTTTTGCACACGGAGGCAAGAGGAAGAATTAACTTCTTTGATTACTATTTTCTAAAAGATATCAACATCACTTCCCTAATCAAGACAAATAGATAACGCATTTTTGGGAAGGATGAGGTTTTCATAAGTTTGCTCCCCCTCAGTATGTGCCTCGAGATTTGAAAAGAGTTTTGCACATACTAGAGGGAACCTGCACATTAAGATAAGTGATCACGTTTCAAATCATAGGTTTAAGATAGATGCTCCCCCTCAACATGTGCATAGAAAATTTGAAATCGTTTGTCACATGTGGGAAGGATAGCATGTACATCCTTATAAAACCATTTACCGAATTATTAGTTTAAATCCAATTTAAATCACACATTCTCCCCTGATCACAATTATCAAATCATTTGAGATTTGTGATCTCTTATTGATTTAAATTGATTTTGAAAGCTTTTAAGGGGAATTGTGACTTGATTATGAAAGCGTTTTAACTGATAAGGATCGGATTTTAAGACTTTAAACTCCATTGATAAAACATGCATGTATATCTTTTGAAAACAATTTAATGCCAAATAACTTTTTCATTTAATTGAAATCATTCTCCCCCTCAATCAATGACATAGGTTGTTGATTGAGAGATTGATATTTTGACAAATAAGTACAGATGAGTATCAAAAATAGAGTCCGAATTATTTTTCAAAACAGTTAGTTTTCATCAGATAAATGTTTATAGAATCAGAGCATGGAATTTTGAAAACATGATAAATTATGGCTCTGTTCTTTTTTTAAAAAGCGGGTTACTGCCTGAGATGACAATAAGCCATTGTTTCTCTTTCTCCCAAAAATAATATTTTGATTTTTTTTTTTTTTTTTTTTTTTTTAAGAATTCGAACAACATCTAAAGTCCCGTGTCATTCTTTGAATGATAGCACAAAGACCGTAGATATTGTCGAACCGAGAAAAAGCTTAACAAATTGACAATTTTTTTTTTTTTTTTTTTTTTTTTTTTTGAATAGATATATACAAGAGATAGATGAAGATAGACCTTTACTCCTCGTCTTCCTCCTGAAGACGTTTGAGTGTTTCTGGTTGAAGGCTTTTCAAGCCAAGACGTGGAAGAATAAACTCAAAACGTTCTCTTGGAAGAGCTTTGGTGAAGATGTCTGCTAACTGATATTCAGACCTCACAAAATAGAGTTCTACCACACCTTTTTCCACTTGTTCCCTGATGAAATGATGTCGTATGTCAATATGCTTTGCTCTTGAGTGTTGAACGTTGTTGCATGAGAGAGCAATATCACTTTTATTATCACAGTACAGAGGGATTTTGTTGAATTCAAAGCCATAGTCAGATAAATGAGATCTCATCCATAAGATTTGAGCACAACAAGATGACATGGCTATGTATTCAGCCTCTGTAGAGGAAATAGAAGTACTCATTTGCTTCTTTGAAGACCAGCTCACAAGCTTATCACCCAAAAACTGAGCACCTCCAGACGTACTTCGACGTGTATCTTGACAACCTGCATGATCAGCATCTGCATAGGCCGTTAGTGACATACCGGTGTCATTCGGGTACCATAGTCCCATATTGATGGTTCCTTGGAGATACCGAAAGACCCGTTTAACCGCTTCAAGGTGCTTTTTAGTAGGCTTAGACTGATATCTAGCACACATGCACACAGCGAACAAGATGTCTGGTCTACTAGCTGTGAGGTACATCAGGGATCCAATCATACTACGATATTTCGTTTGATCTACCATGATCCTTGAGTGGTCCTCATCCAACTTAGTTCGTTCAATCATGGAAGTGTCAACAGGGTCACTAGAATTAAATCCAAATTTCTTTAAAATCTCATTTTCATATTTAGATTGATTTATGAAAATGCCTCCGGGACTTTGTGAAATTTGTAATCCCAAGAAAAATGACATTTGTCCCATCATTGACATTTGAAATTTTGAACCCATTTCATTAGAAAAACGATCACATTCCATTGGGTCGGTCGAGGCAAAAATAATATCATCAACATAAATTTGAACGTGAATTAAGTGTTTGCCTGACTTTCTGGTGAACAAAGTAGGATCAACTGCTCCTTTGCTGAATCCAGTAGATAGAAGAAACTTTGACAGCGTATCATACCATGCTCTAGGAGCTTGCTTCAAATCATATAGGGCCTTTTTCAAGCGATAAACATGAGTAGGATGCTCTGAATTCACAAAACCCTCTGGCTGGCTGACATAAACCACTTCTTTCAGATCTCCATTAAGAAATGCGGTTTTCACGTCCATCTGATAAACAGACATGTTCTTGCTAGCAGCATTAGCCAAGAAGATTCTGATCGCCTCGATACGAGCAACTGGAGCAAAAGATTCCTCAAAGTCTATACCTTCTTCTTGACGATAACCTTTAGCCACTAACCTAGCCTTATTTTTCAAAACATCACCATGCTCATCAAGCTTTACTTTGAAGATCCACTTAAGAGCAATGATCATAGCACAATCTAGAGCTGGTACTAATTCCCATACATCTAATCGATCAAACTCATGAATTTCATCTTGCATGGCATTGAACCAGCTGTCTTCATTCATAGCAGTTTTAACATTTTTAGGTTTGATCTTTGAGAGTACAGAGTTAAAGAAGCACCATAAGGCATCAGTAGCAACCTGTTTACGAGTGGATACCGGACGAGAAGGATTTCCAATGATGTTGTCTAATGGATGATCGTGAGTCCATTTTCTGAGGTGTTCATGTGGTAGTTGTTGAGGGACTGAAGTAGCAGAGTCGATGTCTCCTGAAGAAGATGGTTCTGATGAAGATTCAGGAGCAAATATGTTTTCAAATGGAGCATCTTCAGGAGTAGCAAAGGGATTAACTTCATCATTGATGCCAGAAACAGTTCCATGATGTACATTTGAAGAATGATGATTTGTTGATGAGAGTGAAGGATCAGCAGCAGGTGCTTCTTGACTTAAAGATATTGAGACTGAAGGATTGACTTCATTCATAGGAATATGAGCAGCCTCTGTTGTAGGAATCGACACCTCATTAGTACTTGGATCATAAAGTTCATCAAACATAGGATCAAACAATTTCTTTAAATCATCTTCAGATGGAGGTACATATGGAGTTTCTTGAGAAGAGTTTGGAACAAGGGATGAACCAATGGGACTGTTTTGAAGTGCGGTTCCTGAACTGAATTGTCCAGGAGCCATTTGACCGGTCAGTTCATCGAACGTAACGTGGATTTTTTCTATGATATTACGGGTTCTCTTGTTGTAGATTCGGTAACCCTTCTTGTTTGGTGCATAACCAACAAAAACTCCAATATCTGCCTTTGCTCTTAATTTACCTAAATCTTGACTGTAATTTGTTGGATAGCACAAAGCTCCAAACACCCGAAGGTAGGAGAGATCAGGTTTTTGTTTATGAACAAGTTCATATGGAGTTTTTCCATGAGAGGTGTGTATATGGGAACGATTTTGGGTGTAGCATGCAGTGGCAATGGCTTCAGCCCATAGAAACATTGGAACCTTCGAATAAATAAGCATTGTTCTTGCGGCTTCTACAAGAGTTCGATTTCGTCTTTCAACTACACCATTCTATTGAGGAGTTCGTGGAACACTTCATTGATGACTGATTCCAACACTTTCATAAAACTGAATTAAGTCTTTGTTAACAAACTCTGTGCCATTGTCTGTTCGAACAATTCTGACTGTATTGTTAAGTCGAACCTGAAGCTGTTTGATTAGTTTGATGATGACATCTGGAGTTTCATCCTTTGTCCTCAAAAACTTTACCCAAGTAAATCGAGAGTAGTCATCAACAACTACTAGAATGTATTTCTTCCCATTTATCGTTTGCACTCTCATTAGTCCGCACAGATCCATATGAAGGGTGTTAGATATTACTTTTCACACACACATCAAACCATAACACAAGGTGGCGTATAAGATGGAATTCTAGAGAGAGAAAGTTAGAGGTTTAGGGAACTTAGTGAGAGAAAGTGAAAGATATTATTATGAGCTCCAACTCTCTACCTTGGAAGGTAGAGAGTATTTATAGTCTTACATAACTCGCCACACTTTGGGCTGTGGATCAGGCATACAGTGGGTAAAGACCCGTCCGTCCTCCACGGTGTTACTTAACTAAAATACTACTTAACTTAAAGGAACTACGACTACGAGCTTTCTAACGATTACATATACTTGAGGTGACCGACTCTTTAATACCGGGAATTTCTAATTCCTAACAATCTCCCCCTAAGGGAGGTCACCTCAATTATGTACCAAAATTACATTGAATACAAATAGATATAACATTTAACAATTGATCTTGCATTCTTGATGTAGTCCTTTGCTCTTAAGCTCGTAGTCATTGATACTTCACACTGCATGTTTGGTTACTTCAAGTGGAGGTCTTTTACTGATCCACGTGATGATGAGTTTGAGCCATCTTTGGAGATCATCAGCTATCAAAAATCTCTGAGACATCCATTGTGGTGTTGTGACTTTGGGACCGACATGCTCACATTCTGGATCATGATATCTTCTCATCAGAGTAGCGGAAGCTTTAGTTGATTCATGATATTGGCAGCAGCGTAGCAGAAGCTTGGTGTGAAAATATCAGAGTCATTGATGCCCTAATCATGATTTCTTTTGAGATGAATGTGTTAAGTGAGCATGCGGCTGAGGATTGACCGCTTCATTCTGATCAGCTGCAAACGTCGGGCGTACCTGCATACAACAGTTAGCAATAAATCGCACGAAAGTGTCTTTGATCACTTTCGATAAATTGAGGTACACTGCCCACGGTTCCCCGTTGATCAGTACAAGTACTGCCTGTGATCAGGTAGGATTCCTAAGAATCTCCTTGACAGGGTTTCGCAGCTGTTCTAGCTGTTCTCAAACCGGAACGTCTCAAAGAAGACAACATGGAGTGAGTGAACCAGCGAATTTTAAGTCCACTGATTGATGAAAAGAGATTTGAAAAACAATCGTGTATTGCTCAATAGAAATTGTTTTTGCAATACAACGAAGGTTTTATTGAAAATCAATTATCAATCATAAAAATACCTTTTGGTTTGAAAAATGAGTACACGGTCGATGTGCTAAAGAAAAGAGTTTATAAGCACAAAGACCGGTTTTTCAAAGGTATCCGTCAATCCCTAACCTGAACCAGGATTGATTCAAAAAATTGAATCGCCCCGTTGTTTCTGTTCAGTTGTCACATGGTTGATCTATATGATAGATCTCACATGCCACCTACCAGGAGCTTGTTTGATGTTGGCTCCAGAAGGCTTTCCATCTTCATTGTGAATGTGTAAACACATCACTCAGATGTTCTGGCAATACCACAAGGATAATGCGTAGGACTCATGATATAATCTCTCTTTCCACAATGTGTGAAACAGAGAGTCTTCATTGAAAGTGTCCTAATGAGATTTATTGATGATCTCGTGGCTCTAGACTCAATTTGTGCATATTTGGATCCTGTGCCGGAGACTAGGGAGAGGGTCTCCTTTTTCAATATCAACAATCTCTAAGAGAAAGTCGATAGATAATTTCGGTTCCCCGTGAGAATGAAACAAGTCCTTTTAAGAGGAACTTGAGTGGTTTGGAAAGTTGAAGTGCAGTGCGTCACTGGGTCCATGACGTCTTGTCTTCAATACCGATGTTACCATCAGTAGCATATGAATTGAACCCGGTATCTGCCCTAAGGTTGAATAAATGGAGGGCTATTTGTTTTCACCCTTTTCTCATTCAATTCTTTTTAATTCTTCAACCCCTTCCGTGCTTACCAAGACTTCATAGCTAGAACCTTGTTGGGTTTATTCCAGTGCTAGCTCAGTCTTAGTCCGCACTCTTCCCATATCTCATTTTTCTCCTTTTATCATCATACCTAAGGACTTCTACACTAACTAGTGGATTGTCCCTGGGTAGATCCCTCCGGTTCTGGCGGATCATGGGAACCAATACCTAACCTTATCATCCTTATATCACCGTACATAAAGTAAAGTTGGTCGGTCAATTTGGTATTGTTCATCTGCCATTGGATCCAATTGAAAACCATTTGAAAATCAATTCAGATACTTGTGATATATAATCAAAGCATTTTGTACCTGAATTGTTTTTGATATTTTTAGAACGAGAACTCCCCCTCAACATGTGCATCAAGTATTTGAAAATGTTTTGCACATGGAGGCAAGAGAAAGAATTAACTTCTTTGATTACCATTTTCTAAAAGATATCAACATCACTTCCCTCAACAGATCAAGTGGGTATAGCATTTCCGGGAAGGATGAGGTTTCCATGACTTTGCTCCCCCTCAATATGTGCCTCGAGGTTTGAAAAGAGTTTTGCACATACTAGAGGGAACCTGCACATTAGGATGAATGATCACGTTTCAAATCAAAGGTTTAAGATAGATGCTCCCCCTCAACATGTGCATTGAAAAATTGAAATCGTTTGTCACATGTGAGAAGGACAGCATGTACATTCTTTTATAACCATTTACCTGATTATCAGTTTAAATCCAATTTAAATCACACATTCTCCCCCGATCACAATTATCAAATCATTTGAGATTTGTGATCTCGTGTAGATTTAAATTGATTTTGAAAGCTTTTAAGGAGAATTGTGACTTGATTGTGAAAGTGTTTTAACTGATATGGATCAGATTTTAAGACTTTAAACTCCATTTATAAAACATGCATGAATATCCTTTGAAAACAATTTAATGCCAAATAACTTTTTAATTTAATTGAAATCATTCTCCCCCTCAATCAATGACGAAGGTTGTTGATTGAGAGATAGAGATTTTGACAAATAAGTCCTGATGATTATCAAAAATAGAGATCGAGTTATTTTTCAAAGCATTTAGTTTTCAGCAGATAAATGATTATAGAATCAGAGCATGGAATTTTGAAAACATGATAAAACATGGCTCTGTTCTTTCTTTAAAACCGGGTTATTGCCTGAAAATGACAATAAACCATTTTCTCTTTCTCTCAAATTTTTTTTTTTTTTTTTTTTTTTTTTTTTTTTTTTTTTTTTTTTTTTTTAAATTCGAACAACATCTAAAATCCCGTGTCATTCTTTGAATGACAGCTCAAAGACCGTAGATATAATCGAACCGGAAAGAAACATGACAAAAATGACAATAATTTTTGAAGATTTTTTTCGAATTTTTTTTTTTTTTTTTTTTTTTTTTTTTTTTTTTTTTTTGGATTTTTATGGATTTTGAAAGTTTTATAATTTTGTATTTTGATTTTCGAATAGATATATACAAGAGATAGATGAAGATAGACCTTTACTCCTCGTCTTCCTCCTGAAGACGTTTGAGAGTTTCTGGTTGAAGGCTTTTCAAACCAAGACGTGGAAGAATAAACTCAAAACGTTCTCTTGGAAGAGCTTTGGTGAAGATGTCCGCTAACTGATATTCAGACCTCACAAAATATAGTTCCACTACACCTTTTTCCACTTGTTCCCTGATGAAATGATGTCGAATATCGATATGCTTTGCTCTTGAGTGTTGGACGTTGTTGCATGAGAGAGCAATAGCACTTTTATTATCACAGTACAGAGGGATTTTGTTGAATTCAAAGCCATAGTCAGATAATTGAGATCTCATCCATAAGATTTGAGCACAACAAGATGACATGGCTATGTATTCAGCCTCTGTAGAGGAAATAGAAGTACTCATTTGCTTCTTTGAAGACCAGCTTACAAGCTTATCACCCAAAAACTGAGCACCTCCAGATGTACTTCGACGTGTATCTTGACACCCTGCATGATCAGCATCTGCATAGGCCGTTAGTGACATACCGGTGTCCTTCGGGTACCATAGTCCCATATTGATGGTTCCTTGGAGATACCGAAAGACCCGTTTAACTGCTTCAAGGTGCTTTTTAGTAGGCTTAGCCTGGTATCTAGCACACATGCAAACAGCGAACAAGATGTCTGGTCTACTAGCTGTGAGATACATCAGGGATCCAATCATACTACGATATTTCGTTTGGTCAATCATGATCCCTGAGTGGTCCTCATCTAGTTTGGTTCGATCAATCATGGGGGTGTCTACAGGGTCACTTGAATCAAATCCAAATTTCTTTAAAATCTCTGTTGCATATTTAGATTGATTTATGAAAATGCCTCCGGGACTTTGAGAAATTTGTAATCCCAAGAAAAATGACATTTGTCCCATCATTGACATTTGAAACTTTGAACTCATTTCATTTGAAAAACGATCACATTCCATTGGGTCAGTCGAGGCAAAGATAATATCATCAACATAAATTTGAACATGAATCAAATGTTTGCCTGACTTCCTGGTGAACAATGTAGGATCAACTGCTCCTTTGATGAATCCGGTTGATAGAAGAAACTTTGACAGTGTATCATACCATGCCCTTGGAGCTTGCTTTAAACCGTAAAGAGCCTTCTTCAAACGATAAACGTGAGTAGGATGCTCTTGGTTCACGAATCCTTCAGGTTGGCTGACGTAGACAACTTCCTTAAGATCTCCGTTCAGAAATGCCGTCTTTACATCCATCTGATATACCACCATGTTCTTACTAGCAGCATTAGCCAAAAAGATTCTGATTGCCTCGATTCGAGCAACTGGAGCAAAAGATTCTTCAAAGTCTATACCCTCCTCTTGACGATATCCTTTAGCAACTAATCGAGCCTTGTTCTTCAACACATCACCATGCTCATCAAGTTTTACTTTGAAGATCCATTTTAGAGCTATAATCATAGCACAGTCCGGAGCAGGTACTAACTCCCATACATCAAGACGATCAAACTCATGAATTTCATCTTGCATAGCATTGAACCAGCTATCTTCATTCATAGCAGTTTTAACATCTTTTGGTTCGATCTTAGATAGTACGGAGTTGAAGAAGCACCATAAGGCATCGGTTGCGAGTTGCTTCCGGGTTGATACAGGGCGAGAGGGATTTCCAATGATGTTGTCTAATGGATGATCGTGAGTCCATTTTCTGAGGTGTTCATGTGGCATTTGTTGAGGAACTGAAGTAGCTGAGTCGATGTCTCCTGAAGAAGATGGTTCTGATGATGATTCAAGAGTGGCAAATATGTTTTCAAATGGAGCATCTTCAGGAGTCGCAAAGGGATTAACTTCATCATTGATGCCAGAAACATTTCCATGATGTACATTTGAAGAATGATGATTTGTTGATGAGACTGAAGGATCAGCAGCAGGTGCTTCTTGACTTACAGATGTTGAAACTGATGGATTGACTTCATTCACTGGAATATGAGCATCCTCTGTTGTAGGGATCAGCACCTCATTAGTAGTAGACTCATACAGTTCATCAAACATTGGATCAAACAATTTCTTTACATCATCTTCAGATGGAGGTACGTATGGCGTTTCTTGAGAGGAGTTTGGAACAAGGGATGAACCAATAGAACTGTTTTGAAGTGCGGGTCCTGAGCTGGAGTGTCCAGGAGCCATAGGACCACTGCGATAGAAACTCTCTCTGACTATCTTTATCAACCCATATGTAGACAATTTGAAGTGACCACTGATAAAGAAAACCTGATATACCAAACTTGAAACTGAAGAAGAATTCCATGCATTTACATCTTAAGCTCGCCTTTGTGAATTTTAACTTCAATCTCAAATAAGTGATAACAGATTAACTCCGAAGTAATCAGCTTGTGTCAAATGCCCAACACGTGAATAAACGTACCACCGGATGTACGTCGATCCACTAAATGAACCGGAACAAATGATTTCTCGACATTAATGCATTCTTCCTAAAGGTATACATGTAGAGACTGATCTGGAAGATTCACCACAAATGTCTTCAAGCAAATGAGGTAGTCATTTTCCTTAATGTTCATGTGGTTGATTTATAGCGTGCATAATGAGAGGAACAATAATCCGTAAAGATTTGGCAAAGGAATACCAAAGAGCGGATCATTAATCATGAACAATAATCCGTGAAGATTTGGCAAAGGAATACCAAAGAGCGGATCATTATTCAAGATTGCAACAGCAATATTCTGATAGTCATTATCAACGCCTAAAGGAATAACTGGAGATTGGGCTTCTTGAGTAGTCTGAGTTGTACTTGTTGGATGATCAACATTCGCTAGCGGTTGGAAATACTCATCAAACATATCTTGAAACAATGAATCCCAAGCAATAAATCCTATTTATCCTTAGTAAGTGAAGCATTAGGCGTTGAAAGAGAGTCATCAAAAATCAAGCAATGAATGATTGCAAAAGAATCTGAGCAAGTCTAATTGGGGATTAAATTTTGGCTTTTCAATCTTCCCCAATTAGTGCTCTCCCCTAAACTGAGGAAGATTTTCAAGTGTTCTTCTCAGCCCAGATTAAGAAGAAGTCTTTAGATCATCAAATGCAATTCGTCTTTAGTCTTCTAATCATGTAGCTTTCAAATGTAGATTAGACTGTAGACTCGACCTTCTTCAAGATTATCCGAATGGGGAAATAGACAGTTAACATCTTCTTCACACCAAAGGCATTCCCGTTAACTTGTAAATAGCAAATCCCCTTAATTAAAATCCCTCCCAATCAAACAAGAACAGAAAGATGTTCATCAAAGAAATCAGCCCAGCAACTAGAAGCACTTTGTCATTTAATCATATCAGCCCGTGTGAAGATGTCAACCAACGGCTCTTAGAAGAAACTACATGTGAAGATGATCCGATAAGAAGAATCTCGGTTCTTACATGGGTTAGGAGCCGTTTGACCATATATTCTCAAATATCAGTCAACCATGCAAAAAATTCACACTTCTTCTCCCCCTCAAGAATTGCATACAGAGATGCCATTCTTGATTAACCAAGTGATTATCATCCAAATGTATTATATTCACACTTCTCCCCCACAAAATTAGCACATGATGTCGCCATCTTCATTATATTGAGCAAGAGGAATAAGAGTAATTATCAGTAGTCCGGTTCACTTGATGACTGAAGCGCATGGAAAAAGCATGAAGCATGTTGATGAAGAATGTCGATGAGAATGGTCATAAACATGAAGATTTCTCTTCTTAAGAAGATAAAGCGCACTGAAGCGTACACCTTTCTTTTCTTTGAGGAACGGGGCCTGAAGTGTTATCTGCAGACGCCATAATGATGAAGTACGAGGCCTGAACTGATGTGAGCAGACGTCATAATTAAGAACCCTGTCATATGTTTAGAGCCGCCCGAATCCAAATACCAAGGGACAATTTGTACGACCTGCTTTGGACAACAGACGAAGACAGAGAATTGGAAACATTGGATCCCCACGTGCTGATGGGTTCCTTTTGGTTAGCACAAACAGTCTTTGAATCAGCAGAAACCCTAGATGCAATGGCATTATCCCTAGGAGCTGAACTAGTAGAAGCATCAGACTTAGTCAAATGACATTTTGTGCTTAATGGGATTATTCTACCAGTTGGCTTCCAAACCTTAACAGGCACTATTCTAGGCATAGTGGATCTAGCTAAGGGGTAAGGTTTGCCATTCGTTAAAATTCGACCTGTGGGCTTCCACTGAAATCCTACATTTGTAAACACATTCCCTGTAGGTTTCCAAGATTGCTTAATCTGTTTCGCTTTCCAAACTTTCTTAACTGGGGTATGATTCTTAGATCTCAGAAATAACACATCACATTTATCATGATTACCGGAAGATAAACATTTTTTACATGTTTTGCAGACAGCATAAGGCCTCGAATTAATTTCAGTAAGCTTAGAGCTAATACTAGAACTAACACGATTCTTTTTGTTCAAATCAAACTTCTTGTCCCTATGGTGTTCTTTTACTTCCTTATCATGATCACTTATAGTTTGCGTAATCCTATCCTTCTTTGCATTGCTTCTAGGTTTTGACCCGCTAACTTTAGTGTCAATCTTAACATCTGTAGAAGTAACGATGGGAACATTACATGGCTTCACTACTTTCTGCATTCCTGGTCTAGAAGTGCTGGGATCTGAAATTCTAGGAGGCACATCAAAGGTTGCTTGCTTGAATTTCGACATGGAACAAGGCATATCAAGGGTCACATGCTTGGCTTTAGGCATAGAACAAGGCACAACTATTCTATCTCGCCTATTGTTAGATTTCGGACTTGTGACAATTACATACTCTAAGAGTTCCTGAGATCGTTTGGCATCCATGCAGGCATAGGCTATAGTACTATCAAAAGGTTTTTCTAATCTTTCATCTTCTACAATCTCACGGAGACCCTTCAAACTTTCCTTAAGGTATGAGAGGTATGCTTTATGTGCAAGTTCATTATTCCTAATGGGCGGAGGAATATATAACATATCGATAGCATATTTATCACAATCAGAAACCTTAGGAACAGAGTATTTGCAATTGGGGATTGGCAACTTTCCTTTCACCTCACGCTTCAGATTCTCAATATCGTTAAGTAAAGAAGTTATCTTTTCAATTTGTTTATCATGATTAACTTTAAATGAATCACATAACTCTTTGTTTTGATCATTAACCTTTGAAATTTCAGCTTTAAAACAATCATTTTCCTTTTGCAAGTTATCAATTATGTTTTGAAGTTGGAAATTCTGAGAATCTAAAGGTGGAGGCATATGGGAACCAGTCACATCCTTCTTTTCACCCTTCAGTTGTGAAATTTGGGCTTTCAATCTTTTGATCGTGTGGCAATGAGCTCGAATTTGTTCATCACGTTTGCTAATTTCAAAAACTGCATCAAACTCAGGAGCATCAGAGGATGTCTTGATATTTGAGGTTTTAACATTTTCTTTGAGATGTTGATGTTTTAATTGCAAAGCAAGATGTTCAACTTCTAATTTAGAATAATGTTTGACCAAGTTATCATGATCATCCTGTTCTATTTTCTCATGCAATTTTGAATTTGTTGTTTCAAGCTCAATGACACGATCATGGGAGACTTTCAGAGCAACAGATAATTCATGAAATTGAGAAGCATCAATGGAACAATTTGTAGCAGTGAAAAACACATCTTGAGCAATACATTCAGAAATCAGATTCTCATTCAGTGTATGCAAGTTCTTCCTCTCAATCTCATTATATTTTAATTCTCTCTCATAATCACTAACCTCAACAATCATTGCATCAAATACCTTTTCCATTTCTTTAATATCAGAATGCGTCCCCTTTTTAAGACTCTCAAATTGATCTTTTAGTTGTTTAAAGAAAGGCATGACCTCAGTTAAATAGCATTCTTTAGTTTGCTCAAAACCCCTTTCCCCTTCAGTTATACCGGTGGGTGTGATCCTTTTCTTACAAGTTTTCTCAAAATCAACAAATAGTTGAAAGATAACATATTCACTGATTAAGGTCTTGCTTTTAGTGGCAAGAGATCTAGGAACTAAGTGCATTGGTGTATTAGGAGGATACACAGTTGATTTAGGCAGTTTCCTACAAGGGGGATTCTTTTCAACAAGATTTTCAGCTTTTTGCATTTCCATATCCTTTTTCCAGAACACTTGTTCAGGGGTTAATAGAGTCTGAGGCTTAAACTTGTTCAAGGAGATCCAATTTTCTTTAGTGTAATTATGGGGTTTGATCGTTATGTTATTCTTTTTACACTTAGGATCATTTAGCTTCTTATCCATTATCTCCCTAGATGCAATATCTAGTTTTCTATCTTCCTCAGTGCACTCAATGCAACTAGGTGTCTGTCTAGGTTTAAGAATCTCATTTCCATCATAGATTACATTTTGAGCTGCTTTTGCTTTCTTACTATACTCAGGATTGGGTTTATCTATAATGGGAACACTGTGCTTATCGCTTAAGACTCTGTGCTTAGTGATCATGTGAGCAGTCTGAATGGTATTCCCTTGTACGTACAACTTATTTTCAAGCTTGTTTTTCAAAGTTTTTAGATTGGAAAAATCATTCAAAAGTTTTGATTCCTTAGCCTTGAATTCTTGCTTAAGCATTTTAACATTTTCTTGAAGTTCGTGTTTTTGCTTAGCAGTTTTAGAAAGCTTTTCTTGTAAGGAGTTTAACTCATGTTTTAATACTTCTTCTCTAAAATTACTTTTTCTAATGATTGTACGTATTTGGACATCCATTTCCTGCTCACGGGTTGTCAACTCAAACTTAGCACGCTGTTCATAAATAGCAACTTGATCCTTATAGGTATTGAGTTCAGTGGTCAAGGAATCATCAGGCACAAATGCAGTGTACTCATGCAATTCATAATCATCATTTTGAGAAGAAGATGCATACCTAGGTACTGCAGAAACTTTCATGCAACTTTCCTCTGCATTAAAGTGCACAGGTTGTGGCCGGTGCATCTCTATCTTGGGTACATCCGAAGCTTCCATGGAGCTTTCCTTTGCATTAGCTTGCACGGGTTGTGACTGGTGCACCTCTCTCTCTTGTGAACATGAGCCTGAAGATTCTATTTTAGCATTGTCCGACTCATCATTATTTGTTTTCTCTAACATTCTGCATTCAGCAACACCCGATTCTTCCACAGATACATTACCCAACTTATCACAACAATCTCTCAACTGCACCTGACACTCATTCACTTTTTCATCCTTTTGTGCAGTTTCCTCAATGTACTTTTTCACATTATCCATGAGTTGGATAAATGTCTCAATGAATTCCTGAATTTCCATTCCAGTATGTTTTTTGAAGGAAATTCCAGTCAAGTGTTGATCGTAATCTGCTGAATATTCCCCACTGATGAATGGTTGAAATTGTTTGTAGATTACTTGAAGAGCTGCACTGGAACCATCTTTTTGAACTTCTTCATTGGTAAGTTGCAGCTTTAAATGCTCTAAGTTCAACAGCAAGCTTTTTGTCAATGTAGGTAAGTCCTGGCGGAAAAGAGCACTACATGTTCGATCCCCAGCTATGGATAACAACTGTATGAGGTGCAGATGAAGTAGTTGATAGGGCTCAATGCTGCATTCCATTTGCATGGCATTCTGTAGCAGGTGCAATTCATTCTCATTGTACTCAGAACATGAAGATCTCACATCCTCGTTGTTTAATTCAAACATCTTTAATCGTTCAGTATAGCATCCATTATCATTATTATCCACAGCATCATACAATTTAAGCACTTCTGAAATCACTGGGTCAGTAGAGTAAGACATGATGTGGTAGAATGCACGGGATTTTACCAGTCTATGATTTAAACCGAGAAATAGAATCTTTCGCGGGATTTTACTAAAATCAAGACTAAACCGTTAAGCAATGACCAATGGAATGTGTTAAGACGATTAATGGATCGACACAATGATAGACAATTGTGTGTTAGGTCTTATGATTGTTTGTGGGATAAGCAGAGATGTTGTTTGGTTGTGATTCGGATTGGTTTATGCCCGTTTTTCCTGAGAAATTTAGGTCTAAAAACTTAAAAACCTCAATAACTTCTGTTCGGATCGGATTTAGACCTTGAAGGTTGACCCGAATGAACTTTAGTTGATTCGGCGGTCTATTCTCCTCGTTCTTACGGTCGTTTTGATGGGTAGAACGCTGAAAACGGAGTTACGGTTCAAAAGTTATGGCCGTTTGAAGTTTTGACGGGAAAAATCAACCAAGTCGCTACGAATTCTTGAACCAAGTCGCTAATAACTAATTCGCTACACCACTAAGTCGCTAGAATCCCAAGTCGCTAGACAGAAAGCAAGTCGCTAAGTAGTAACTCGCTACAGACCAAGTCGCTAGCCAAATTTGGGCAGTAATTCGCTACCCAAGTCGCTAGAAATACAAGTCGCTAAAGAGCAACTCGCTACAGACCAAGTCGCTACCACCAAGTCGCTACTCGTAGTGGAGAGACCACTACTTGTACTTTAACTCGCTAGATCTAACTCGCTAGGTTTAAAACTGTAACTCGCTACAATTTTGTGAAGCAAGTCGCTATGAAGAAAGTTATCCGTGAACTAAGTCGCTAGCATGAAAAACCATATAAACTTCACTTTTCAATCCAAAAACAACCCAACCAAGATGATTCAAGCTTACCAAATGAAAACCTAAACACTTGTGATGATTCTAAACATAAAATTACCAACAAAATTCAAACTTTAACACAAGAAATCACCCAAATGATGCAAAAACCACTAAACTTTTTCAAACTCAAAAACCACCTAAAAACCACTATAAATCCAAAGATGTGCAAGATATGATCTAACCATGGCTCTGATACAAATTGTTAGATATTACTTTTCACACACACATCAAACCATAACACAAGGTGGCGTATAAGATGGAATTCTAGAGAGAGAAAGTTAGAGGTTTAGGGAACTTAGTGAGAGAAAGTGAAAGATATTATTATGAGCTCCAACTCTCTACCTTGGAAGGTAGAGAGTATTTATAGTCTTACATAACTCGCCACACTTTGGGCTGTGGATCAGGCATACAGTGGGTAAAGACCCGTCCGTCCTCCACGGTGTTACTTAACTAAAATACTACTTAACTTAAAGGAACTACGACTACGAGCTTTCTAACGATTACATATACTTGAGGTGACCGACTCTTTAATACCGGGAATTTCTAATTCCTAACAAAGGGTATGAAGAACTTTCATTACAGAATTTGTTGGTTTTGGTTTGTGGGCAAATTTCGTGCTTTTACCCAATTGGCAAGCTGAACAAAGATGATCTTTTTCATATTTTAATCTGGGTAAGCCTCTGACAAGATCCTTTCTGGAAAGGTTGTTTATGGTGCCGAAGTTCAAGTGATTGAGACGACGATGCCATAACCAAGACTTTGTTTTAGAAGCCTTTGATACCAAGCAGATTGGAGAGGACTTCATCATGTCATCGATAGAGATGGTGTATAGGTTAGAACCTCGAGTACCTCTTAATAATTCTACACCATCAAGTTCTCTAACGAAGCAAGTATGTTTTCTAAAAGCCACTTCTAGATCGGAATCACAGAATTAACCAACAGAGAACAGATTGTGACCAAGACCTTCCACATAATATACCCATAAACTTGAAATCTTGTGAGAAGAACTCAAATAGCCCAAATGAATCCTGTGAGAATCAATTGCTACAGAAACACTCTCTGACTATCTTTATCAACCCATATGTGGACAATTTGAAGTGACCACTTGAAGAAGAAAACCTGATATACCAAACTTGAAACTGAAGTCGAATTCCCCACATTTGTATCTTAATGATTGAAGAACGGTGTCGAGAATTTACGCTCCAATAAAATCTCTAAGTACTCAATACTCAACCAAAGTATGAGACATTAACACCTCTTGTGATTATCCACAATGACATTTGTGTGTGTCACTGAGTAAAACTACGTAACTCCTTAAAGTGATAGTTAACCAGGTCTTCAACCATCCACCCCGACTGCTGGTAACTAGATAAGACAAGACTTCAACTCAAATTCTTAAGCCCGAGCAAGTTATCAAATAAGAACACGCCTTTGTGAAAGTCAACTTCAATCTAAAATAAGTCATAAATGATTAACTCCGAAGTAATCAACTTGTGTCAAATGCCTAACATGTGAATAAACATACAATCGGATGTATATTGATCCACTGAATGAACCGAAACAAATGATACCTCAACATTAATGCCTTCTTCTTAAAAGTATTCATGTAGAGACTTATCTGAAAGACTCACCAATAGTATCTTTGAGCGGATAAGGTAGTCATTTTCCTTAATGTTCATGTGGTTGATTTATAGAGTGCACAATAATCCGTAAAGATTTGGCAAAGGGATACCAAAGAGCGGATCATTATTCATGAACAGTAATCCGTGAAGATTTGGCAAAGAAGTACCAAAGAGCGGACCATTCTTCATGAGAGCACCAACAATGAAAGTCATTAACAACGCCTTGAGGAATAACTAGAGATTGGAAGTACTCATCAAACATATCTTGACATCCAAATATTCAAACATCCCAAACAATGAATCCCAGATATCCTTAGTAAGTGAAACATTAGGCGTTGAAGGAGAGTCATATGACCATAATTCAAGCATCCATCAACATGTAGTATATGCACTCTTCTCCCCCTCAAAAATTGCATCCGAAGTTGCCATTTATGACTTGAACAAGTGAATAATATGAAGCTTGTTGAAAGAGCGTGGAAAAATATGAAGCTTGTTGATGAAGAATGTCGATGAGAATGGTCATACACATGAAGATTTCTCTTCTTTTGAAGATAAAGCGCACTGAAGCGTACACTTTTCTTTTCTTTGAGGAACGGGGCCTGAAGTGTTATCTGCAGACGCCATAGTGTTGAAGAACGAGGCCTGAACTGATGTGACCAGACGTCATAGTGTTGAATATCAAGGTTGAGTTACTTGAACCCGTGAATTATGAGATATCAATCCTTGTGTTATCCATACTTTAAACCAGTCCATGTATTGAAGGATCGAAGTATCTGCAACAGAGTAAGGACTACCTGCACTAACATCACAAGCTCGATTGCATATATATTGGTTAGTGACATTAGTATCCAAACCCTTTGGAGGTTCACGGTCAACCTTGATTTTGTCATCAGAAAACAGCTTTCCGGTAGGAATCCACCTAAGTCCAGCATCCTTAAACATTCTACCAGACGGTATCCACTTATGGCAAGGTCTCGGATTGTAAGGCTTCTTATGCATAGTGGAAGACTTATCCTTGTTCCTAGTTTCCAAAGATTTAGCAGTTGGTATCCATCTAGGCGAAGTTTTTGGTTTGCTTTGCTTCATAACATGTTGAACCTTAGTCACATTAGTAGTCTTAGTGGATTGTACCTTGGCATGTGAATTAGGGAAATGTTTCTTATGTGGAAAAGACTCAGAATTTCTAGTTTTGTTTTCTAAATGCTTAGCATTCTTATGCACGTAACTACTCTTAGATGTACACCAATCCCTAGTCTTTTGAGTGTTCCTAGGTAGTGGTTTACAACTACTAGCAGTTCTTTGAAATCTCGTAGAATTCATCACCCTAGGTCTTGCACCTAAAATTCCGTTTTTTTGAATCTGTGCCTTTTCCTAGCTTCTTCTAGATAATAGTTCTTCCACAAGTCATTCATATCATATGAATTCTGGGTTTTAATGATTGGTTTTAACACTGTTTTCGAACTAGTCCTAGAGGTGCTGGGAGTAAAAGTAGCTGCATGTTGAGGTTTAGAGGAACTAGAAGCATGACTCTTAGGTAACACAGGTGAAGTGACTGGTTTTGAAAAAACTTGTTTCTCATCAACTTAGGAGGCAAACCGTGTTTTTGAAAATTTTAGTCTTTCGGATATAAACGCAGTAGGCTGCCTAACAACAGATCGGTTTCTAATGGGTTGAGAAACTGGTTTCCCCAAGGTTGATGGTTTTGTAAACTTAATGCTCACACTTTTCCCTACAGTTTTCCTAAGCTCATTCTTTAAGGTAACAATAGCGTAACTCTTATCCTAAAGTTGAGCTTTGAGTTCATCAATTTTTTCTATCAAAGAGTTTGTTTTTTCCGTTGACTTAGTTTTAGCTTCTTTGACAGAGTCACTTAGTTCTCTGTGATGCTTTCTCAAAGACTCATTTTCCTTAAGTAATTTAGCCACATAAATTGACAGTTCAATATTTCTTGTTATAATAGCATCAATGTCTTGTGTATTCATGACTAAATTACTTTTCTCATTCAAGACAAAAATATGTTTCTTCAGATTGTAAATGGTTGACTCTTTGTCTTGAAGCTGAGCTTTCAAAGTGTTAATTTCAAAAAGTTCACGGAATTCAGGAAGTTCCGGTTTTTTACATGGTTTGTTAAGTTGAAAACTTTCTTCTTTGCTCTGAATCGCGATTTCAAGTGAAATGCAATGTTTTTCAAGATTTGAGAATTTGTTTGAAAGTTCATCAAAAGCCTTCTTATCAACCATATCTTTTGTTTTGAAGCACTTAATCTCAGACTCAGCCTCAGTAACAGAACATTTATGAAAGTCATGTTCAGCATCATGATCAGTTTGTTTAAGTACTTTAGCAGATGCACTATGTTGAACAGTAAAGGGTACCTCATTACATGACACCTGCTCAATTTCTGGTCTGATATCTGCATCCACATCATGTGTAACAAGAGTCACTGGACCGCTGGATGTGTCAAGCTTATCAATCTCTGAGCCTCTGTATTCAGTGCCAACTGATCCATCATCTGGTGTTTTACCCGACTCATCATTATTTGTTGTCTCAGACATTCTGCATTCAGCAACACCCGATTCTTCAACAGATACATTACCCAACTTATCACAACAATCTCTCAACTGCACCAGACACTCATCCACTTTTTCATCTGTCTGAGTAACTTCCTCAATATACTTCTCCACATTATCCATGAGATGGATAAGTGTCTCTAAGAACACACTAATTTCCATTCCAGTGTGTTTCTTGAAAGACACTTCAGTCATGTCTTGATAATAATCTGATGTGAATTCCCTACTTATGAATGACTGAAATTGGTTGTGGATCACTTGAAGTGCGGCACTGGAACTACCCTTTTGAACCTTTTCTTTATCAAGTTGTTGTTCTAATTGTTCTAAGTTCAATAGTAACGTTCCCGTTAATGTGGATAAGTCTTGACGGAAAATGACAATGCACGTTCGTTCTATTCTTATCGGTGTGAGTAACATGAGGTGTGAGTGAAGTAGATGATAAGGTTCAATGCTACTTTCCTTTTGCATGGCATTCTGTAGTCTAAACAGGTGAAATTCTCTTTCTTCAGACTCTGAACACGAAGATCTCACATCCTCATTGATTAATTCAAGCATCTTTAATCGTTCAGTGTAGCATTCATTATCATTGTTGTCCACAACATCATACAATTTAAGCACTTCTGAAATCACTGGGTCAGTAGAGTAAGACATGATGTGGTATAATGCACGGGATTTTACAAGTCTATTATTTAAACCGAGAAATAGAATCTTTCGCGGGATTTTACTAAAATCAAGACCAAACCGTTAAGTAATGACCAATGGAATGCGTTAAGATGACTGATGGATCGACACAATGGTAGAAAATTGTGTGTTAGGTCTTATGATTGTTTGTGGGATAAGCAGAGATGTTGTTTGGTTGTGATTTGGGTTGGTTGTTGCACGATTTTATGGAGAAATTTAGGTCTAAAAACTTAAAAGCTCAATAACTTCCTTTTGGAGAGGATTTGGGCCTCGAAAAATTCGTTTCACGACATCATGGTGAAACCTCACAATATTCAGGTTGTTCCGGTCGTTTTGACAGGTATTTCGCTGAAAACGGAGTTACGGATCAAAAGTTATGGCCGTTTGAAGTTTTGACGTAAAAATTCAACTTTGGTCAAACCTCTTCTTCGTAAAAATCAACCAAGTCGCTATAACCCTTGCACCAAGTCGCTAAGTAGCAACTTGCTAAATCACCAAATCGCTAAGCACTAAGTCGCTAAGACCTAAGTCGCTGGACACAAGTCGCTACAGCACCAAGTCGCTAAACAGTTAAGTCGCTAAAGAGCAACTCGCTAAGATCCAAGTCGCTAGTAACAAGTCGCTAATAATTTGCACTGCAACTCGCTAGCACTTTCTGAAGCAATTCGCTAACCTCACTAAGTCGCTAGTCGTAGTGGAGAATCCACTAACTTGTACTATTTGTCGGCTTGTCTCAATAGACAAGTCGCTAACCACCAAGTCGCTACCACAATACACTACAACTCGCTACAGACTTACAAAGCAAGTCGCTACGAAGAAAAGAACACCGTGACTCAAGTCGCTAGCATGAAAAAATTCAAAAACACCACTTTTCAATCCAAAAACAACCCAACCACTATGATTCAAACCTTCTGAATCAAAACCTAAACACTTGAGATCATTCTAAACACAAAAGTACTACCAAAATCCAAACTTTAACACTAGAAATCAACCAAATGATGCAAAAACCACTAAACCTTTCAAACTCAAAAACCACCTATAAACCACTAGAAATCCAAAGATATGTAAGAGATGATCTAACCATGGCTCTTGATACCAATTGTAGGATATTGGATTTCACATACACATCAAACCATTAACACAAGTAGGCGTACAAGAGTGTTTTAGAGAGAGAAATTTAGAGGTTTAGGGAACTTAGTGAGAGAAAGTGAAAGATTTTATTATGAGCTCCAACTCTCTACCTTGGGAGGTAGAGAGTATTTATAGTCTTACATAAAACGCCACACAACGGGCTGTGGATCAGGCATACAGTAGGTAAAGACCCGTCCGTCCTCCACGGTGTTACTTAACTAAATACTACTTAGCTTGAAATAACTACGACTACGAGCTTTCTAACGATTACATATACTTGAGGTGACCGACTCTTTAATACCTGGAATTTCTAATTCCTAACACATAAAGATTAATATCGTCATCGATCTTGAAACTGAAAAGCAATGGTAAAACTATTATGTCTAATATTTGTGATCCCCATGCATAGACTTTTAAAGATCTTATGAGTGATACACGTTTTCATCATTGTTCAATGCTAAGGGTAAATATTTTTGATTATCCAAACACAATAAAGATGAATTTATAACAATTGTGTTATAATCCTCTTTTGGTTCTTTTTAATTAATTGATTGTAGGATCGAAAACTTATGTAATTTATGTGGTTCGGGAGGTCTAGGTTGATCAAACATGGTGAGATGATACATGTTTCTAGTGAGAGAAAGTAGTGAGAGGATGGAGAATAAAAGATGAGTTTTATTAGATGAAACACAAATGAACAAACCTCACAATTCCCACACCCCTCATGAAGAGTCATGAGGGGTATTTATAGGCTCTATACATTACAACTTTGCCACTTAAACGATACTAGTCCCTGCGGGCAAAGTATACTACATAGCTAGTCCATTTCACTTAAGTGACGTTATCTTTATAAAAGAGTGAGGCTAACAATCTCCCTCCAAGATATCGTCACAAGTGAATGGTTACAGTGAGACCTATAAATACATAAACAAAGTGAATTACAATAATAATAAACTATGTTTGACATTGTTGAAGCGCAGAGTCTCTGTAGTCTAAATATTGAGGCAAACTTGAAGTTCTCTCTTTTGACGATCTCGGCATTTGATCTTTGGCGCTGACGGCACAAATCCTTGTAGCTCTTAACTTCAATTGTATGGGTCTAGTTAAGTTATAACTCCCTCCTAACTAGCGAGCCTTTTTCTTTTTCTGCTCCCTCCTGAATCAACAACTCTCTTCCAACACACAGCGGAGAAAGTAGACTCTTGATTGTAGCATAGTGGTGTCGTTCTGGGAACATCATAACAACATAACTCACTTAGTATTGCATCCAAGTTGGTAAAAAGCCCCGATGTACACACACTACTTCTCCCTCCTGATGGTTGCAAGCTATCGGAATCATCATAATGTTGCGTACATGCCGTATACCGTTTTCTTGATGCAATATTAAAGCCTTAGCTTGATCAAAATTCCGTGAGAATATGTCGCAAAAATACTCTCAATACACTTCTCTCAAATCAACCTGAAATCGAACCTCCTTTGAATTCATCGGCTAATAGTAATGACCACATATAGAGATAACCCGATACAACTGACTTGAAAAGGAAGAAAACAGTATTTGTAAACTTTAATAGAGCATATGACTAATTTGTTTTTTACCATTATGGATACAAAGAAAGACAGAAAACTGTTTACCAGAAATAATAAAGGAAAAAAATTTTCCAGCTTCATAAAAAATGTGGTAAAAACAATTTTGTGACATGATTCGAACCACAAAAATCAATAAAATCAAAAACCTGGCTCTGATATCAATTGCAGGATCGAAAACTTATGTAATTTATGTGGTTCAGGAGGTCTAAGTTGATCAAACATAGTGAGATGATACATGTTTCTAGTGAGAGAAAGTAGTGAGAGGGTGGAGAATAAAAGATGAGTTTTATTAGATGAAACACAAATGAACAAACCTCACAATTCCCACACCCCTCATGGAGAGTCATGAGGGGTATTTATAGGCTCTATACATTACAACTTTGCCATTTAAACGATACTAGTCTCTGCGGGCAAAGTATACTACATATCTAGTCCATTTCACATAAGTGACATTATCTTTATAAAAGAGTGAGGCTAACATTGGTGAATAAAGGATTTATGTGATATTAAAACCTACCTTGTCGTGTCAATGATTTTGATGAACAAATCATTCCTATGTCTCTAGCCATCCCTGTGGCAAGACTAATCTTTCTCAAAGATCAAAGATAATAAACCTTAAAGAAAAGTATGGTTTAGTTTTGTTGCTACTTTTCTGTGATTGAATAAGAAATAGAGGCGGAATATTGAGAGGATTAGTTGGGCAGATTTGTGTGATTAAGAGTGGTACGGTATATGATGAAGGCGTATGGTATAATGTGGAGGCGGATTATTTTGTTGTGAGGGTTGAGGTGAGAGAGAGTTTAGGGTTTGGTATACCTGATTTTAAGGGATAGCTGTAATGTAGAATGCGTTTTATATCCCCCAAGATTAGGGTAGTGCATTTGTTTTTGGATCAGACATGGGCCTCACATTGTTGAAATGTATTGGTTATAGGCCGAGTGAATTAATACATTCGATGGGCTGGACCTAAGATTAAATGGGATCAAGAAGTGGGCTTCGATAAGAAATTGATATTATTAACACGTTTATAAAAGCTACGACATAATACGTGTTATGATATAAATGTTGAAAAGGAGTTTGCTTTGATATATTGTTCAGCTTTGATATACGTGTGGTGATCTTTGTGTTGAAATGGGTATATTAACTTGCTTACATGGGCATTGAATGAATCGTGTTTGGACTTATGTTGTACGTGAGATATGGGTTGGGCTGCAAAATTGATTATTGATGTTGGGCTGCAAGTGGTAAAACAATTGTGTTATCCGAATGTTATTATCACAAGTAATGAATTTTGACACATAACTTTCAATACTTTGTGATAATGAGCTTTGTTTGGTCATAAACGTTCAACGGATGATACATTTGTTACGGCTACTGTTCGTATGAGTTTTTCATAATTGGATAATATGCGACTGATGAGATTTGACGATGAGAGTTGTGATAATGAGTTGTGATGATGGTATCTAGTGTAATGATGAGATTTGATGTTGAGATTTGTTGATAATGAGTTGGTGTGCGGGTTGATACTTTGATGTATACATTTTCACGGAAAACGTTATGTCACGGCTTTTATTGATATTGGAAAATGTTGACTATGGGGTTGTTTGGACGGTATTTCTTATTTGGATTTGAAGTGAGGTTTACCGGGCGCGTTTACTTATTTCGTCTTCTTTCTTTCTACCCTTCCGCGAAGACGACTTGTTTGGGCATTTATTGAGTGTGATAAAGACTTGGCTATTTAGTTACTTTTGTGATTCTTTCTCTTAACCTACAACGTAACTATCACTTTGGTGTCCCACGCAGTTGAGGATACGTCAAGAGGTTTTGTACATTGGGTACACCGTTTCTTTTTCACAAGGATCAGTACAAGCTTAAGTAACAAATCTGGGGAATTCTACTTCATGTTCAAGTTTGGTATATCGGATTTACTTCAGCAAATGGTCACAGTAATTGCCGACAGAATTCGTGAATGATGTGTTTATCAAAGGGTTTAATGGATGAGATGTGATCAGCAATTCTCATGGATATTCGATGCCACTGAATGTCAATGATACTTCACAGTCTAAGCAAAATCTTTCAAGAATCTTCATTAATCATGATTTTTCAAGATGTTTGCTTATGACAAGAACTTCTCGTACAAATGGTCGTACATGTTATGATGCTTCTGAAAGTTCGAAACCATCATGGGGGAGAAATGTATAGTTTGATGTTACGGTCAACCTTCAGGGGGAAGTAGGGTATACTACTTGACTAAGTATGGTTTGTGAAGGTGTCTACATAGGTAAAGAATTGTTGATGATATTGTTAATGATGGAGAATGAACCGCTGATGAACCGATGCATGATCCCCTAAAACAGATATTCACCTAAACCAAAGTTGTCATAACACAGTCAAGCTGACATTGTTTACGGTTTTGTCTTGATTTTGTAAAATCCCGTGAAAGAATCTATTTCTCGGTTTAAATCATAGACTTGTAAAATCCCATGACAATGGAAACATCCTGGTAATAGTAAAGTGCATTTCCGGATCTATTTTATGGTTTATTCTTGGTTTTGTAAAATCCCGTGAAAGAAATATTTCTCGGTTTAAACCATAGAATTGTAAAATCCCGTAATGATGGAACCATCCTGGAGAAAGGAAAGTGTATTTCGGGATCTTATCTTATGCTGGTACTACGGTTTCTGCTTCAAAGAAGGGATAAAAGGATGTACTTCATGAATTGGGTGTTTGTTTGGATTGTCCTCATGGCAGTTTGGTTATTACATGATTTTACGGGGTTATGTGCTTTTAACCATGGTCGGGATGAAACCATTATCATAGTTCACTTTAAATGTCAAAGGAGGCTAGTTTTGAGCTTTTAACAAGATGTGACAACGGCGTTAATTCATTATTATTTATTTGAGATTGAAGTGAAATTCCATGGGCAAGTGTACTTAGTATCTGAAGGTATCGGGGATGGTTGGATGAAGATTCTTCATGATCCTTGTTCGAGCTTATTATCAAAAACGAAGAATTGGAAATCTAGATATTGTTGGGTGACTTTTCCTTTTCTTTTACCACTTGGGGGAATTGGGCTCTTACCACCACAAAATAACTATCACTTTAAGGAGTTACGTTGTAGTGCTCAGTGTCACATTCAATTGTGGATTTTCAAGAGGTGATGTACGTCTTATACTTGATGGTTGGTTGGATGAATAGTATAGAGTACTTAGAGATTCAATGGAGGATGAACTCTCGGCACCACTCTTTGTTACATATGTGCAAGTTTAAGTCACGAGTTCGGGTTAGTTTACTTCTGGGTCAAATTCATCATATTGGGTTTTCTCCATCAGCTGTCACTACAAAGAGCCTACTGAATGATAATGGGGTTGATTACAAGTTTGCCAAGAGTAGATGAAAAGAGAGAGATTATGACGTTTGAACACAACAGTTCAAGCCTCGTACTCTAAGGAAAAGAAAAGTGTACTCTTCATTGCGCATTATCTTTGAAAGAAGAGAAATCTTCTTATTTATGACCATTCTCATCAACATGCTTCATGCTTTTTCCATGCGCTTTCAGTCATCAAGTGAACCGAACTACTGTTGATTGTTTTCTTATTCCACTTGCTTAATTATAATGATGATGGCGACATCACATGCTACCTTTGAAGGGGAGAAGTGTGAATAGAATACATTTGGATGATTTTCACTTATTCAATCAAGAATGGCAACTCCGTATACAATTCTTGAGGGGGAGAAGAAGTGTGAATTTACTGCATGGTTTATTGATTTCTGAGAATAAATGGTCAAACGGCTCCAAACTCATGTAAGAACCGAGCTTCTTCTTATCGGGTCATCTTCATATGGAGTTTTCTTCTAAGAGCCGTTGATTAACATCTTCACACGGGCTGACTTGATTAATGACAAAGTGCTTCCAGTTGCGGGGCTGATTTCCTTAATGAACATCTTTCTGCTCTTGTTTGATTAGGAGGGATTTGAGTTAAGGGGATTTGCTATTTGTAAGTTAACGGGAATACATTTGGTGAGTTGAAGATGTTGACTTTCTATTCCCCAATTGGACAATCTTGAAGAAGGTCGAGTCTACAGTCAGTTCTACATTTTCTGCTACATGTTAGAAGACTAAAGACGAGTTGCATTTAACGATCTAAAGACTTCTTCTTAATTCATGCATTCATCATAAAGATTGTCGGTTTAGGAGATAGCACTAATTGGGGGAGAGTGAAACGCCAAAGTTAATCCCCAATTATATTTGCTCACATTATTCTTCAGCAAGTTGATTCTCACATGATTACAAAGTATTCTTCTCAAAAGATTTCTAGTATTTGGGCTTACAATGTATTGCTGATTCTGAATTGTCAAAACCAGCAAGGGGGAAGGAGACACACATCTAAAAGCACAACGAGTACACTTGATGAACTTAATTCTTCTAAGTGATTGAAGATATCCTGGGAAGACAAATGTCATGACCGCAGAGAAACTCAGTGTTTGACTCATGGCTTCTAGTGTTCTTATTCCAACTACGTGGGGGAAGAGATGTGAAAGTTAGTTTCTGATGTTAAAAGAGGTACACAAGTATGACATATTCAGGGGAGATAAATGTATAACATGAGGGAGGTGTTATCAGTTATTCTTTCGGTAGGAATGTGTGTACTTTGGGGTCTTGAGCTTTATACACAATCGTCAGGGAAGAAAAATGTGAACATTGGGGAGGTGTTTTCATTCCCCTCATGATGCATATTCGGGAGAGTTCTTGGGTATTGGTGTACTTCGGGTTCTTGAGCTTCATACACGATCATCAGGGAAGAAAAATGTGAACATTGGGGAGGTGTTTTCATTCCCCGAAAATGATGTGTATTCGGGAGAGTTCTTGAGCATTATACAAAGAGGCTGACTGCATCAATTCAACTACTTGAGGGAATTATTCTCTTGACACCTTTTGGAATGGATCGCTTCAGACTTCAGTGGAAAAGGAACTTGAGAAGAGTTATTCAAATGTGGGATGATACGTTGTTGTTCTTCTATTGGATGATATAACCCCGAATGAAGAATCACAAAGATCATTCTTAAAAGGAGCAGCAAGATCGATGATAATGGTGTGCTTCTTTGTGCACCTGGCTAAGGCAAGCTTGAAATAGAGCTTCGAATCTTCTCAACAAAAGGATTTTCGGTTTGGGGGGAAGCTACCAAAGTCTCGCATTCTTAAAGGCTAAATTCCTTCTTTTCAAGAGCCTCGAATGCTTTGGTGATTGATGTTTAAGAAATGACGATTTCTATCTTCTACAACGGTGCTGGACGATATCCTTATCTCGGTACTCGTATCATCATCCTCTTAAACTATATCATCTACTCTATCTGTAAATATTTATCAAAAACAAAATACAAAAATATAAAACCAACAAAAACAAAATAGAAAAATATAAAATCAACAAAAACCCATAAAAATAAAAAATTTGAAAAATACCAAAAATATTGTTTTCTAAAGACATGTCTTCTGGTATCAATAACATCTACGGTCTTAGGAATGTCATTCAACAATGGCAAGGGACCATAGATGAAGTTCCAGCAGAAGGTGTAAATATTTTTTCCAAAACATGTCAAAAACTATGGCTTGCAGTTACTTCTGACTGTAACCTATGATTAAACAATGGTTTACTATTATTTCAGTAGCAACCCACTCTTCAAGAAAGGAAAGTGTTGCGCTAAACAAATTTTCAAAAATTTCGTGCACTTATCCTAAAACAAATTGAGGAAAGTATGTCGAAGGACTGCTGTTCCTACTCAAATATTTTTCCTTTTAAAATTCTTCAGAAAAATATTTGTTTTAACAAAATGGTGGTAAATGAGTTACTTGAAAATCAATCAGATTCAAGTTTTCATAAATTTGCAAAACCCAATCAATGACTTCAGCTTATTTAAATCTTTTCATAGAATGAGTCATTGATTGAGGGGGAGAATGTTTTCAAAACTATATCATCTATCGGGCTTATCTAATTATCCTACGTGCTTAACTAAAAATGATATTTGCCTATGCCGAAGGACTAGGAATTTAGGATATGATTGTTAGGATTAGATGATTAGAGTTTGATGAACACATAAATCCCATGCCTTATATGAACTGATTGATATGTTGAATTGACTTTTATTAGTCAATTGCTGTTTGGGTGTTGTCGACCACCATATATGTCTATCTGTGTTCTCTAACGTATGCAGATAACATGGTTTAAAAGAATGTTCCCTATCCGGATCCCACATAAGAAGATGATTGGATGCCGAAAGGAAATGGTAACTATTTCTTAGGTCGACAATGAAGAAACGGAGCTTAATTAGATCTCCATGGAGAGTTGGCACAATAGATGCAACTTAAGAGGACTCACTGCATCTGCAGATGGTTTTCTTCCAGCCCTACAGCAACAACAGAAGCTTCTTAACCACCTAACGTATCTTTGTGCAGGACAAGTAGTGAATAATACCATTTTTCAAAAAATTGATAAAATTGTTTTGAAAATGGAAAAATATTGTTTTGAAAATAAACTGAACTCAAATTTTGGAAATCAATCGGACTTCATTTTAAATGTTAGTCACTCAATCAACGACTACGGTCATTGATTGAGGGGGAGAGTGATTTCAAACTTATGTATTTTCAAACGATATTTCTTCATAAAAGTCCGTTTGTACAAAATAAATGGTGATCTAAAAATTTAATGTTATGTCATGGCATGATTGTCTTTAAAACTCAAAGATCTTTCAAAATGAAATTTTTTATGTTCTTGTTTGATTGTGAAATTGTTTTATTTTACCTAAAGATCTCTTAAAATCATCATACCTGACAATAACAATCTTTAATGTCTAAAATTGATCCTTATCAGTTAAATTCAAAATTAAATCATGCCACGTCTTTCCCCAAAATTTTCTAAATGATTTAAATCAATTGGGATCACAAATCTCAATTGGTTTGAAATTTTTGATCGGGGGAGAGATCGTGATTTAAATCTCAAATCGGTTTTGTTAGGAATTAGAAATTCCCGGTATTAAAGAGTCGGTCACCTCAAGTATATGTAATCGTTAGAAAGCTCGTAGTCGTAGCTCATTTAAGTTTAGTAGTATTTAGTTAAGTAACACCGTGGAGGACGGACGGGTCTTTACCCACTGTATGCCTGATCCACAGCCCAAAGTGTGGCGATTTATGTAAGACTATAAATACTCTCTACCTCCCAAGGTAGAGAGTTGGAGCTCATAATAATATCTTTCACTTTCTCTCATTAAGTTCCCTAAACCTCTAACTTTCTCTCTCTAGAATTCCATCTATATGCTACTTTGTGTTATGGTTTGATGTGTATGTGAAAAGTTAATTTCTAACAGGTTTTAAAGGGTGATTGTTTCAAAAGCAATCCTTCCTTCATGTGCCAAACGATTTCAAATACATGATGCACATGATTGAGGAGGAGCATTTAACCAAAAACCAGAATAAAATTTAAACCAGGCATATATTCTCCCAAGTTTTCAAAAACTATTTAAATCACTTGAGATCCAAAATCTCAAAGGGTTTGATATTTTTGATCGGGGGAGAAAATGTGATTTAAATATGAAATCTGATAAAAGATGATTGTTTTGGTTCAAAGTGCAAGTTCTCTCTAATATGTGCTAAACTCTTTCGTATATCGATGCACATATTGAGGGGGAGCGAATGGTTTCTATTGGCAATCGTGGAAGTTCTTCAAAAACCTCTTTCCTCTATGTGCAAGATGATTTTCAAATATTTAACGCACATTTTGAGGGGGAGAATTTACCAAGAAAATCAAATGGCTTTTTCCACGGAAATTGAGATCAAAGAAATTTTACAAAGACCTCTTGCCTCCATGTGCTATACAATTTCAAAAATCATAAGAGCATATGTTGAAGGGGAGCATTTCTAAATGATCAAAAACAATTAAGGTACAAAAGGTTTTGATTTTATATCACAAGTACCTTGATTGATTTTCCAATTCATTTTTCAATTGGTTTCATGAAGGAAAGAACAATACCAAAAGACCGACCAATTTACTTTATGCATGGTGTTATAAGGATGGTTAGGTTAGGTATTTGTTCCCACGATCCCGCCAGAGCCGGAGGGATCTACCCAGGGACAATACACTAGATAGTGTAGAGTCCTTAGGTATATTGAAAAAAGGAGAAAAGTGAGATATGGGAAGTGTGCCAACTGAGACAGAGCTAGTACTGGAACAAACCTAACAAGGTTCTAGTAATAAAGTCTCGGTAAGCACTGAAGGGGTTGAAGAATGAAAAATAAATTAATGTGAAAAGGGTGAAAAGAAATAGCCCTCCAATAATTCAACCTTAGGGCAGAAACCGGGTTCAATACATATGATATTGGTGTTTACTAAGGTAACACTGGTATTGAAGACAAGACGTCATGGACCCAGTGACGCACTGCACCTAACTTCCCAAGCTACTCAAGTTCCACTTAAAAGGACTTGTTTCATTCTCACGGGGAGCCTACATAATCTATCGACTTTCTCTTAGAGATTGTTGATATTAAAGAAGGAGACCCTCTCCCTAGTCTCCGGCATAGGAACCAAATGTGCACAATTGAGTCTAGAGCCAAGAGATCATCCACAATATCTCATTAGGACACAAAATTAATGAAGACTTGCTGTTTCACACAATGTGGAAAGTAAGAATATATTATGAGTCCTACGCATTATCCTTGTGGTATTTCCAGAACATCCGAGTAATATGTTTAATATTCACGATGAAGATGGAAATCCTTCTAGAGCCAACATCAAACAAGCTTTTGGTGGGTGACATGTGAGATCTTTTCTAAAGATCAAGCTTGTGACAACTGGATAGAAACGATGGGGTGATTCACTCATGAATCAACGTTGGTCCAGGAAATGAATTGACGAATACTTTTGGAAAAACCGTTCGATGTGCAAATCTTCTTTTCTCTAGCACATCGAATGTGTATTCATGTTTTCAAACACAAAAAGTATCTCTGAATGAAAAAATACTTTTGGAAAAACCGTTGGATGTGCAAATCTCTTCTTTTCACTAGCACATCGAATGTGTATTCTTCTTCAAATACAAAAAGTATTTTTTATTGAAAATTGATCTTTCTCATAAAACCTTCGTCGTATTGCAAAACTCTTTCTTCAAACAATAAGCGATTGTTTTCAAATCAATTTTTCATCAATCAGTGAATCTTAATTCGCTGGTTCACTCACTCTGTGTTGTCTACTTTGGGATGCTCCGGTTTGAGAACGGCTAGATCAAGCTGCGAAACCCTGTCAAGGAGATTCTTCAGAACTCTACCTGATCACAGGCAGTATTTATACTGATCAACGGGGAACCGTGGTTCTTGCAGCTATATTCAACGAAAGTGAACAAAGACACTTTTGTGTGTTTTAGTGCTAACTGTTGTTTGCAGGAACATTTGGACGATTGCAGCTGATCGATATTGAGAAGTCAATTCACAGCCGCATGCTCACATCATTCACACTTATATGAAGAAAATCATGACAACCAAAGATATACAAAGATGCTTCCGCTACTCTGATGAAAAGATGTCATGATCCAGACTGTGTGAGCATGTCGGTCCAAAAGTCACAACATTACATGAAGGCAACACAATAAAGGGTGATCCAGAGATTTACTGTGGCTGATGATCTCAAAGAAAGCTCGGAGATCATCAAGATGTGGATCAGTTCAAAGACCTCCACTTAAAGTACAAAATAATCAGACTATGAAGAGTCACTGCTAAAGCAAAAAGATTGCGGAAGTGAAGAATTAAAGTCTACGAGCTCAAGACTAAAGATTAAATAGAATGCTAAGATTCGAAATGTAAAAGATGGGGTGACCTCCCTTAGGGGGAGATTGTTAGGAATTGGAAATTCCATAGTGAAGTTTCGGTCACCCCAAATATAATCTAGCATAAGTTAGCTCGTAGACATAACGTTATTTATCAGTTTATTAGTTAGTTATTAATTTAGTTTAGCTTAGTATAACACCGTGGAGGAAGGACAGGTCTTTACCCACTGTATGCCTGATCCACAGCCCGTCAGGAGGGCGTTTAGTTTATAACTATAAATACCCTTCCCACTAAAGGAAGGGTGGTGCTTCTTGGATAATCTAACCTTTCTCTTTTTGTTTATCTCTCTAGAATCACCCTCTCCTCTCTTCATCTCTCTAAACATGGCTCACTTGTTTAATCATAATCCTAGACCACCCGAATCATCTAAACAACATAAAATATACGATCCTACATATCACTCAATCGCACAATCATAGCATGTGTTAGGAATTAGAAATTCCAGGTATTAAAGATTCGGTCACCTCAAGTATATGTAATCGTTAGAAAGCTCGTAGTCGTAGTTATTTCAAGCTAAGTAGTATTTAATTAAGTAACACCGTGGAGGATGGACGGGTCTTTACCCACTGTATGTCTGATCCATAGCCCGTTGTGTGGCGTTTTATGTAAGACTATAAATACTCTCTACCTCCCAAGGTAGAGAGTTGGAGCTCATAATAATATCTTTAACTTTCTCTCACTAAGTTCCCTAAACCTCTAACTTTCTCTCTCTAGAATTCCACTTATACGCCCACTTTGTGTTATGGTTTGATGTGTATGTGAAATCCAATATCTTACAAATGGTATCAAGAGCCATGGTTAGATCATATCTTTCACATCTTTGGATTTCTAGTGGTTTTTAGGTGGTTTTTGAGTTTAAAAAAGTTTAGTGGTTTGTGCATCATTTGGTTGATTTCTTGTGTTAAAGCTTAGATTTTCTTACTACTTTTGTGTTTAGAATCATCACAAGTGTTTAGGTTTTCATTTGGTAAGCTTGAATCATCTTGGTTGGGTTGTTTTTGGATTGAAAAGTGATGTTTGTGAAGTTTTCTTGCTAGCGACTTGCTTTACATTTTGGTAGCGAGTTGCAGTTTGTGAAGGTAGCGAGTTAGGCTTAGCGACTTGTCTAGTGAGACAAGCCGACAAACAGTACAAGTAGTGGATTCTCCACTACGGGTAGCGACTTGTACGTGTGTTCGTTAGCGACTTGGTGTTAGCGACTTGGTACATAGCGAGTTGCTATTTAGCGACTTGACTCATCAGCGACTTGGATCTTAGCGAATTGCTGCCAAAATTTTGCTAGCGACTAGAGACTTAGCGAGTTGCTATTTAGCGACTTGACTGCTGTTTTAGCGACTTGGTACTTTAGCGACTTGGTAGTATAGCGACTTAGTAGTTAGCGACTTGGTGCATAATTGTCTAGCGACTTGGGTGATTTTTTAAATACGGTTTTCTCTTGATTTAGTAAAATCCCATGAAAGAATCTATTTCCCGGTTTAATCATAGAGTTATAAAATCCCGTGTAATCTGTTAACATGTCTACCAACGTTCCTACTATCATCTCCACTGTTGCAGAGGATGTTCAAGCTGCTGGCTCAGATACTCGTCCACCCATGCCTGACAGAACTGACTATGACTCTTGGGCTCAACGAATCAGATTGTACTGTCTTGGAAAAGAAAATGGGGTTAACATTCTCAAATCCATTGATGAAAGACCTTACCGAGTTGAGACTACTAGAGATGTACTAGATACTGCTGAAGATGGAACTCTGATTTACGGAATGGATAGACCAAAGATGTATGATGAGCTTGATGATAAGGAGAAAAAGAGATTCGATGTAGATATCCGAGCTTCTAACATTATACTGCAAGGTCTACCAAAGGACATCTACAAGCTTATCAATCACAACACCGAGGCAAAAGCTGTATGGGATAATGTCAAGATGCTTCTTTCTGGTTCTGAGCTAACTGTTGAAGATCAAGAATCACAGTTGTATGATGAATTTGAGCACTTCAAGATGAAACCAGATGAGAGTGTCTATGAGTACTATGTGAGGTTCCACAAACTTGTGAATGACATGAGAAATATTAAGATGACAATGCCAAACATTCAGCTAAACTCAAAGTTTGTGAACAATATGAATCCAGAATGGCACAAGTCTGTCACTTCTGTGAAGCTCCTTAAAGGATTGAAGAATACAAACTATGAGCAACTATATGCCTTTCTTCTCCAAAATGAGAGACATGCTATGTTTGAAAAAATGATTCTTAATCAGTTCAAAACCAACCAGAGTGAAACAAGCTCATCAAATGATTCAACTGCATTTTACTCAAACATCGGAATCACAACCAAAGCTTCACAAGTCATACCCATTGGTAATGGTAATCACAAACTCATTCCTGATCCTATGTTCAAACAAGTTGATGCTGATGCACACGTGGGAAACATCATTAGTCAACTAGCTCTTCTGATTAGTCAAAACATGAACTCTCTTCCACACACCAACAACAATCTCAAAACTGCTTCCAACCCACATAATCAAGCCACTGTCAGAGATGGGAAGGTTATGGTACAGCCAGTTCAAGAACGACAGTACGAACAAGCAAGAGGTGGAGCTGGTAGAGGTTATGCTGCAAATCAGAATAGAGGAAGGAATGGAAATCAGGGTCAAGCAAAGCCAATCAAATGTTACAATTATGGAGGTGAGGGACACATTGAAAGGAACTGCACATCGCCAAAACGCCCTCAGAATGCTGATTACTTCAGAGATAAGATGCTGCTTGTACAAGCTTAGGATAATGGTGCTGCTTTGGATGAAGAGGAGTTGTTGTTTCTTGCTGAGGGCAATGCCAAGACCTATGATGCAGATGTGGATGAGCAGCCAATTCAGGAGATAGGTCACAATCATCAGAATGCCTTTCAAGTCGTTGATTGTGATGCATACGACTCTGATGTGGATGATAGACCTACTGCACACACAATTTTTATGGCTAGCATTTCTCCAATGGTTTCTCCCAAGGTCTCATCTTCACCACAAGCTGGCCCATCCAAAGACAAACTCATCTCAGAGGTATTAAAATTATACGATGATGCCGATGTGCAAAAGATGCATGACAAAGTACAATCAACTAAAACTTTTGAATCAAATATTGAAAATATGGATAGTATCAATGTTGTCCCATATGATCAATATGTGAAACAAAGTGAAAGTGAAGTTGTACCAAGTGATGCATCTTCTGCAGTCAGTAATGATTATGTTTTTGATGAATTCACTGCATGTGCCTCTGATGATTCTGTAGTTTCTGAACTAAGTGCCTATAAAGAACGTGTTGCTATTTATGAACAACGTGCAAAATTTGAGTTGACCACTCGTGAGCAGAAAATGGATGACCAAGTACGTACAATCATTAGAAAAAGTAATTTTAGAGAAGAAGTATTAAAACAAGAGTTAAATTCCTTGCAAGAAAAGCTTTCTAAAACTGCTAAGCAAAAACAAGAACTTCAAGAAAATGTGAAAATGCTTAAGCAAGAATTTAATGCAAAGGAATCAAAACTCTTGAAAGATTTTTCTAATCTGAAAACTTTGAAAAACAAACTTGAAAACAAGTTGTACATACAAGGGAACACCATTCAGACTACTCACATGATCACTAAGCATAGAGTCTTAAGCGATAAGCATAGCATACCCCATGTTGAGGAACCAAATCCAGAGGTCATTAAAAAGGCTAGAAATGCTCATAAGGTTCTTTATGATGGCAAGGAAATCCTTAAACCTAGACAGAAACCTAGTTGCGTTGAGTGCACTGAGGAAGATAAGAAATCAGATGAAGTTACTAGGGAAAAGATAAACAAGAAACTAGCTGATCCAAAATGTAAAGAAAAGAAAGTAATCTTCACACCCCATGATTACAAAAAGGAGAATTGGATTGCCTTAAACAAGTTTAAGCCTCAGACATTGTTAACTCCCGAACAAGTGTTCTGGAAAATGGATATAGATAAGCAGAAAGCTAAAAATATTGTTGAAACCAACCCCCCCCCCCTTTAGGAAAATGCCTAGAGCGACTGTGTATCCTCCTAATACACCAATGCATCTTGTTCCTAGAACAATTGCCACTAAAAGCAAGACCTTAATCAATCAATATGTTATTTTTCAACTATTTGTTGATTTTGAGAAAACTTGCAAGAAAAGGATCACACCAACTGGTATAACTGAAGGAGAAAGAGGTTTTGAGCAAACTAAAGAATGTTATTTAACTGAAGTCATGCCTTTCTTTAAACAACTAAAAGATCACTTTGAGAGTCTTAAAAAGGGAATGAATTCAGACATTAAAGAAATGGAAAAGGAATTTGATGCAATGATAGTTGAGGTTAGTGATTATGAGCGAGCATTAAAATATAATGAGATTGAAAGGAAGAACTTGCATACACTGAATGAGAATATGATTTCTGAATGTGTTGCTCAAGATGTGTTTTTCACTGCTACAAATTGTTCCATTAATGCTTCTCGCTTTCATGAATTATCTGTTGCCCTGAAAGTCTCCCATGATCGTGTCATTGAGCTTGAAAAAACTAATTCTAAACTAACTGAGAAAATTGAACTGGATGATCACGACAATTTGGTTAAACATTTTTCTAAACTAGAGGCTGAGCATTTTAATTTACAACTAAAATATCAACATCTTAAAGAAAATGTCAAAACCTCAAATATCAAGACATCCTCAGATGCTCCAGAGTTTGATGCAGTTTTTCAAATTAACAAACGTGATGAACAGATTCAAGCTCATTGCAACACGATCAGAAAGTTGAAAGCCCAAATCTCTCAATTAAAGGGTCAAAAGAACAATATGATAGGCTCCCAAATGCCTCCTCCTTTAGATTCTCATAATTCTCAAACATTTCATCTTCAAAACTTAGTAAATGCATTACAAAAGGAAAACGAAAGTTTTTTAGAAGAAAATGAAAAGGTTAAACGTCATTTCAATGAGTTATTTGAATCAATAAAGGTCACTCGGAACAAAAATAACGAACAAATAGCTTCATTGCAAAAGGAAATTGAGAATCTGAAGAGTCAGGTAAAAGGGAAAATGCCAATGACCAATGGGGAGAATGATGTATCAAAGGTTCACTCTTGTAATAAATATGCTTTGTCTGTGAAATATGTTCCTCCTCATCTCAGGAATAACAAACTTGCTATTCAAACTTATTTCTCATCCCTTAAGGATTGTCTAGAATGTCTATGTGAGATTGTTGAAAAGGATAAATTAGAGAAACCACTTGACAATGCAATTGGGCATGCATGCTTATATGCCAAACGATCTCAAGAAATTCTAGAATGCTTAATCACAATATGCCCAAAGTCCTTAGGTGAGAGAGTTAATCCTTTGATTCCATGTTCGATGCCTAGTGCCAAGTATGATATTCATTCGATGCCCAATGTTTTGAATGTGAACCTTAGTGTGCCTTTAAGTAGTTCAGATTCCAGATCTGTCAATGCTAAGAAAGAGAACTCTAGTGTGCCTTCTAGGAGTACAAATCCCAGCACTTCTAGACTTAAGAAAGTGAACCTTGGTATGCCTGCATGTAATTCAGATTCCAGGACATCTAAACAGGAGATGCATAGAGTAGAAAAACCAACTAATGTTCCCATTCCCTCTACAGGAGTAATCAGTGACATTAAAGCAAGCAGGTCAAAGTCTCAAGACAATACAAGGAAGGATACGACCTCGCAAGCTAAGAATGTGCATTGGAAGAGAGTAGAAGACCTACCTAGGAACTTTAAGTTTGAGCCGAATAAAACGAATCATGTTGATTCTAGTATTAGCCATAGGCGTACTGTAATTAATTTGAATTCTGATACTATTTGCAAACCTTGTATTGATGTCTTCTTGAATTCTGTTTCTAATCATGAATGTGGTGTTAATGTTTTGCCTAGCTAGGATCTGGAAATACTATTTATGTTTAACCTAGCTAGGATCTCCTTTTATACACTAAGGAGATCCCTTACAGAGATAACTATGGACTTAGTATATCATATCTTCTTTTGAAATAGAAGATATGTTGTTACAACTCTTACACGACATTCCTTACTTATATCAGTACAAACTTAAAGTTATCAGTACTAACTTTCTCACTATCAGTACTAACTAGTTAATACTTATCATAAGACACTATTAGTACTAACTCTACTGAAATAAGTATTAACTCCAATAAACATATTTCCCAACAATCCTCCCCTAAACTTGTGATTGGGTTTTAGAATCACAAGTTTTCTTCAGTCTTTGAGGATTCTTCCAAACATCACATTCTGCTAGGTCTTTCTGTCTGGTCATAGATCTTCAATAGCAACTCTTTAGCCATTTCAACTGCATTACCCATCTTCAACCCTGCTGTAAGCATTTCCAAAAGTGTTCCTAAGGCAAGTGGGTAAGTCCTTTCAACCAGCATGTATATATCTGTCCCATTGCGTGTAGTGACCAAGTGTAGTCCACACGAATCAAGCAATGTCCAAGACAGTTCTTCCTCTCCAGGTTGATACTTCCATTGTTCTCCAGTTGGATCAGGCTCAAATATATTTTGAAGCTCAAAGAGTAACTCCAGATCATTTTCATTATCTGGATCTCTATTCTTGAACTTGTTCTTGACCGATTCCTATATTTTAAGCAAATCATCCCTGTCAATAGATGCAAACAGATCCACCAGATATAAATAAGCACTTGTCCTTCCACCTGCTCTTTGAATCTGTCAATGTCTCTTTCCATCTTCAGTGTAGATATCCCAGCCAAGAATTGGATACCTAGTGTTGATGGGCTCTGAATATAATGCATCTTCTGGAGATTCAATTAACATCATCTGGTCGAGATCTTCTTCAGTTAGACCACCTTCATCTTCAGATGCTTTCAACCTTTTGGGTGCAGATGAGGAACCTCCTTCTTCATATGGTCTTTTGAAACTTGCAATGGGATCAATGGGTTGTGAGCTTCTAGTGAAATCATCATCTGACATAGATCTAAAATTGAGTATGTTTCTTTGAGTTTTGTCAGCATGCTTTTGAAACATTTCCCATGCCAGTTGGTTGAGTTGCTTCAAGGTTCTCCTATCTTCACCTTGATACTTGATGTATTTGCACAGGTACATCTTTTTTTGACTTTTGTTGGGAGGTTTTGAAGCCTTCAACTTCCCTTTGCTGTCTGAATTGGCTCTGTCTTCTAGCCAATATTTCACTAAACATCTGAGCTGCTTCATTAACACCTTTTCCCTGATCTTGTTGCAGCTTCTATCTTACCTTCTGAGTAGCTTCAACTTTGGCTCTCATGTCATCCCATGTTTGCCAATCTTCTTCAATTTTAGCCATCTTCTTCTTCTCTTTCTCATCAGCCTCTTTCTGCAATTCTTGCTCATCCCATTTAGCTGCAATCTTTCTTGCTGCTTCTTCATTCAATCTCTCAATCTCCTTCTTTTTCTTAGGTACTTCCACAATAATGCCTTTGCCCTTGTCTTTGGGATCTATCTTTGGAACTGAGGAAGTTGGGGATGGTGGAGCACCTCCTTCTCTGATAGAGACTCATTTTTCTTTGGGCTTGGTTGCTGCTGTTTTGGTTTTCTTTCTCAGATACAAAACAGGTGGCTTCTTGTAGGTTGGAGAGATAGGGACTGACTTCTTCAAGCTTTGAAGTCCCAGAACTGCATGTGTTTCCCTATTCTCTTCATCACTGTCTTCTTGAGGAGTGGTAGTGATGATGGTGGCCTCTGTTGTGGTAGTTTGTTGTAGTTTAGCAGCTACTTGAAGAATTGGAGATAGTACGGATTGTAGAGCACCAGGAGTACTAACTCTAGTGCTATCAGTACTAACTACAACACTGTAAGTACTAACTGGGATAGTACTGATAGTGCATGTAGGAGTACTGAGCACTTCTTCTGCATGTGTGGTTGTTTGAACATCTTCTTCAGCATCAAGGAAAAGGCTTTGAAAATCATGAACACCTTGACCACCTTGCCATTGACCAAATTCCCTTCTACTCTGAATGTCAGAACTCCTCCCCTGTTTGGAAGAATTCTCTGTTGAAGTGCTAGAAATTGTGAACTTGGCCTTCCTTTTGATTGAAGTGGTAGCTGGAGATGCTATTGCAGGTGGCTTGGAGAGAAGCTGAACCTGATGTGTTAGTCTTTTCATCTTAAAGAGCATCCTGGTATGAACCTTTGCAGCAGCTTTCTTGTGTTCATCCAGTGCAATCTCCAGTGTGTTAACCTTTCTGCATAAGAACCTGTACAAATCCGTCATTTCATGTAGTGTCAAACTGCCCTCACCACTTCCAGTTGTGTCACCTGCTGAGAGAGGTGGGTCACTGGGCATTTGAGATGCACTCCCAGGCCTAGCCTGAGCAGATACACCCCCCCCCCTTAGCCTTTTCCTGGGTCCACTCTGTGATTGCTCACTAGGTGTTGGCATGGATTGGGTCTTATTTATGTTACCACTTTCCTCACCAGCTTCTAAGCCTGGTTGAGTAGTGGCAACCCTCACCACTTTATCCCCACCATCACCTGGGATAGGCTCATCTGGCATAATGTTAGGAGAAGAATGGGGCTGAGCTGTCCCACTCTCCTGTCTGGTGTGCCTACTGGTTGATGAAGTTTGTTGATGTGGTGAGTGTTCAGAACCTGTGGGTGTGTGCTGGGAGCCACCTGTGCTTGATGGTCCTTCACCCTCTGCAATAAGCATGTTAGGAAATAATGGCACTACAACCCCAAAGTATCATACCACAGCCCTTAACATATTAGAAAACACTTTTGCTGTGAGGACTTTGGATGGATAAATGTTTTTATGAGGTTGCAAGTTTTGTCTCTGATGATCCAAAAACATTTGTATAAACCTGGATACATCAGAAACTTGGTTTTGCTAACTGCATTTTTAAGCATACCCTCAAATATGTAATTTGAAAAATTGAACAGCCTGCCTGTTGCAAGGCAGATCAAGGCTGTGGCTATGCTTGTGGGAAAAGCATCCCAGCCAGTCCTTTTGTGACTCAAGCAGTGTAAGAGGGTATGAATAAGAAACCTCCATTGTGGGGAAAACTGAATTTTGTGAAAGTTTATAGTATTGTCATGTCTATACCCCATCAATGTGAGTTGTTCAATGATTTCAGTGACTGGCAAATTGGTAATACCTTCAGCATCTCTAAGATGAAGATGTTCTCTTAGAGATGCTTCAGTAATAACAATGCTAGTGCCATCCACTGTACCAATTAACTGTTGTACCCCTTCCTCAGTTGTTGAGGCAATAGTAGTTTGCCAAAACTTCCTGACCGGGGTACATAAGATTGTAGGGTTTAAAAGTAAAGAAAATATGATGCTGCTTCGATTTAGAAATGCTACAATCTCTTCAAATTCATCATGACCATCCAGCAATTCCAAGCATGCCACCATGTTGTGTTTGTCGACAAAGTCAAGAGGAGCCATGAATGAATAAAGTTAGGGTTAGAAAAGTGGGATTAAGTCGCAAAAGCCTTTATTGTTCTGTGGTGAAAGCAATTAGAAAGTTATGCAATTTATAGAGATTTGGAGAATATTAGTTAAACCGCCTTATAAAAATTTATGGTAATAAGTGAAGAAAAACCAATTAGGAAACCCTTTTATAAGGAAACAGGCGGTTAACAACTCTACTTGCAAAATTAATCAATGCATAACAGACTTTTGGAATAAGTACTAACGGCTAGCTCATCAGTACTAACAATGCTTATCATTACTAACTTATAACCATCAGTATTAACTTTTACCCATCAGTATTATCTTAGATTTTGGAAATTATAATACTGAAACCCGAATATTGAAGGGATTAAATGTTGTGACAGACACTTAATCAAGGTCGGGCTCATATGGCCTATGGTTTGGTGAAAACCAATGGTTTCAGTGCATAGCACTGCTTGTGATGGATAGTCCCATTAAAAGGGCCTTCCTGACACGGTTTCCAGCTCGTGGCAGGTGTTGCCTCCATCACAAGTGTTAGATTCACGGTTTCTCGCTGTTCTTTAAGCCAGATTCCCTTAGGCTAGTCACACCAACTAAAACCCTCAATTCATGTTCATTATAAGCACAGGATGCCACATAATGCTTTGGCATCACACATTCCATTGTTACAGCAAGTTCCATAATGTGGTAGCTTCAGAATGAGCATAAGAGAGGGAACCACATGTGCTATAACACCTAGTCACCAAACCATATTCATACTACTTGTGTTATACTTGAAAATTTAGTCCAAAACCAAGAAAACACAATACAAGACATTTTCTTGCCAATCCATATTAACTTAACACAATCAGTAGTAACAGGATAACAATGAGTACTAACTACCAGTTTACAAAACTTTACAAAATAGAGAGAGATAAGACATATTATGGATGAAGCATCCCAATACTTGTCACCAAGTACTGAAACCTTCCAAAATCAAAAGCTTTTGTTAAAAGATCTGCAACATTAAACTCAGTATCAATCCTTTCAACCTGAATAAGTTTCTTTTCATTGCAGTCTCTTATGAAATGATGTCTTATCTCTATATGCTTAGTTTTAAAGTGAAAAACTGGATTTTTGATAATGCATATAGTACTGTTGTTATCAATATAAATGACAGTGCCCATGAAATTATACCCATAATCAAGCATCTGATTCTGAATCCAGAGAACTTGACAACAGCAACTTGCAGCAGCTACATATTCAGCCTCAGTTGTAGAGTTTACAACAATGCTCTGCTTCTTGCACTGCCATGAAATCAACCTATCACCAAGAAACTAACATCCTCCTGTGGTTGATTTCCTATCAAGACTTTCCCTAGCATAATCACTGTCAGAGTAAGCTACCAGATCAAAGGGAGAGTCCTTAGGATACCAAAGGCCTAGTTATGTATGGCCTTTCAGATATCTAAAGATTCTTTTAACAGCGTGCAAGTGAGAGAGCTTTGGAGAGACTTGAAATCGTGCACATGCACACACTACAAACATAATATTTGGTCTTGAGGCAGTCAAATACATCAATGATCCAATCATGGACCTGTAGAGATGCTGATCAACATCTTCACCATTAGCATCTAGAAGTAGTGGCTTATTGTGCTCCATATGAGTGCTTGCAATTTTTGTATTTTCATAGCCAAACTTCACCAAAATCTCCTTGACATACTTATCCTGACTAATAAATATGCCATATGTCTTCTGCTTAACCTGTAGCCCAAGAAAGAGCGTGAGTTCTCCCATAGAACTCATCTGAAACCTGTCATGCATCAACTTCTCAAACTCCCTGCATAGATCCTGCTTGGTTGAACCAAAAATAATGTCATCTATATATATCTGTACCAACAGGATATCAGTCTTCACATTCTTGATGAATAGACTCTGATCAATCTTCCCTCTTCTGAAGCCATTGCCCAAAAGATACTTGGTTAAAGTTTCATACCAAACTCTTGGAGCCTGATGCAGACTATAGAGTGCCTTCTGAACTTTGTACACCTTGTCTGGAAAGGTTGGATATTTAAAACCAGGAGGTTGATAGACGTACACCTCCTCCTCAATCTTCTTATAGAGGAAAGCACTCTTCACATCCATCTGGTATACTGTGAAGTCTTTATATGATTCATAGGACAGGAAAAGTCTGATAGCCTCAATCCTTGCCACTGGAGCAAAGACTTCTTCATAATCAATCCCTTCCTGCTGTGTATACCCCTGAGCTACCAGTATAGCCTTGTTCCTTATTACAACACCCCTTTTATCCTTCTTGTTTCTGAAAACCCATTTAGTGCCAATAGCTCTTTTGCCATCAGGAAGATCCACCAGAACCCATACATCTTGAAGTTTAAACTGGAGAAGTTCTTCCTGCATTGCTTCTACCCAGGACTCATCTTCAAGAGCTTTTTAGACCTTCTTTGGTTCTGCTTGGGAAACAAAACAGGCAAAGAGACATGTTTGAGAGGCACCATGATTTCTTTCTTCATATATGGCACTGAAGAATCTTGTCTCACTATGCTGAATTTTAGATCTTGTAGTTCTTTCAGCATTAACATCCCCAATAACATTCTCCAAAGGATGATCCTGATTGATTCTTCTTTGTGGTGTAGCAGGAACAACATATGATGAAGCTATATTAGTCATATCAATCTCATCAGCTTCACCAAAAGGATCAAGAACCTCTGTATTAACTGATGGAATAGTTTGAGGATCATCAGTACTAAAAGTTGGCTCATCAGTACTAACTTGTGGCTTATCAGTATTAGCCACAGTTGTACTGAACACTTGAGGTTCAATCACAATCTCATCTGTATTGATTGCATCTCCTTTAGCATTAGATTCATGGGGCTTTGGAGACTGATTATCAGCTTTGTTTGCCTCCCCTGAAGAAGTGCTTCCATCTGAGTTGTCATTCCAAATGGGCAATAGAATGCAGTCATCTTCATCATCTGAATCTGCATCTGGACCTTGCTTTTCTCCTATAATCATGTTAGAATCCACAGAAACAGGCACATAGTTCATAGATTCTGTTAGCATATCAATATCAAAAAGCCATGTTGGTCATTGCCCCTCTACACTAGGTTTGTCCTCAAGAAACTCTATGTGTAGATTATCCTCTATCTTTCTGGTTCTAGAATTATAAACCCTAAAGGCTTTACTATTCAATGAGTATCCAACCAGATATCCACTATCAGATTTTCCATCAAACTTACCTAAATGGTCAATGGTATTGAGAATAGAGACATGACACCCAAAAGGTTTAAGAAAGGCTAGTGTAGGCTTTCTACCTAAAAACAGCTCATAGGGAGTCTTGCCATAAGGCTTTACAATCAGTACCCTGTTCTGAACATAACAAGCAGTATTAACTGCCTCAGCCCAAAATGTTGTGGGTAACTTGGAATCTGCTAACATGGTCCTAGCAGCCTCAATCAATGTCCTATTTCTCCTTTCAGCAACCCCATTTTGTTGAGGACTTCTAGCTACACTGTATTCTCTTTTAATACCCTTAAGTTGACATAAATCATTCATCACTTAGTTTTTAAACTCTATCCCATTATCACACCTAATGATTTTAACTTTCTTTTCAGTAAGGTTCTCTACTGCAGTTATGTATGATTTAAGGATTTCACTGGTCTCATCCTTAGTGTTCAAAAAGAAAACCCAAGTAAATCTGATAAAATCATCAGTCACAACCAAACAATACTTCTTAAAATTCAGGCTGCTAACATTAGTGGGGCCAAATAAGTCCATGTGCAGCATATGAAGTGGTTGGGTGATAGAGTTAAAAACATTGGGCTTACACGAGGATCTATGCTGCTTCCCTTTGAGGCAAGCACTACAGGTCTGTTTATTTTCAAATATTTTTGAAGGTAAACCTCTTACAAGGTTGTTTTTAGCTAAAAGATTAATTACCTTAAAGTTCACATGACCTAGCCTTCTATGCCATAACATAGATTCATCCAAAGAAGTTGTAGCAACTAAACATGTAAGATTGTCTTTGGGCACTATGTTCTTCATATTGACACTGTAAAGATTGCTTTTCCTAGGAAACTTAAGTAGGACCTGATCATCACTAGGCAACTTAAAGTTAGGAGATAAAACCAAGCAATCAGTATCTGTGAATAGAACAAAATTCCTTTTTGTCATGCATTTGTGACACACTGAACAGATTGTATTTGAGTTCCTTCACATAGTACACATCTTCAAAGTCCAAATTACCAGTCTTGATTATGCCTTTACCAGTTATTCTTCCACCAATTCCTCCTCCTAAAGAAACATATCCTCCATTCAAATCAGTGAAGTCTGAAAGGTAGGATAAATTTCCAGTCATGTGCCTAGAACACCCACTATCTGAATAGCCAAGATCATCATTATTGCTGGAATGTCCCTGCACATAAAATAAAGGAAATTAGTTCCTTTTGGGGACCCAAGCCATCACTGACTTGGATCTTCCTCGTGCATCAATGTAATCATATTTGTAACATATTGGATTTCACAAACACATCATAACATTATAAATGGGGCGTATGGTTTAATAGTTTAGAGAGAGAAAGTGGGATGGGAGCCTTTCCAGAGAGAGAAAGTGAAAGAAAACATAGAAGGTTAGATTAAGAAATGAAAGGTCCAACCCTCTACCTTGGGAGGTAGAGGGTATTTATAGTTACATAATAAACGTCCTCCTTCGGACTGTGGATCAGGCATACAGTGGGTAAAGACTCGTCCGTCCTCCACGGTGTTGCACTAAGCTAAACTAATAACTAAATAACAAGTAAATAACTTAACAGACGACAAGTCTACGAGCTAACTTATGCTAGACTATAATTGGGTTGACCGACACTTTAACATGGAATTTCCAATTCCTAACAATCTCCCCCTAAGGGAGGTCACCCCATGAAATACATTTTGCATCCTAGCATTCTATTCTTGACTTTGTTCTTGAGCTCGTAGACTTTAATTTTTCAATTCCGCAATCTTTGTGCTTTAGCAGTGATTCTTCAAAGTCCGATTACTTTGTACTTTAAGTGGAGGCCTTTAACTGATCCACATGTTTGATGATCTTCGAGCTTTCTTTGAGATCATCAGCCATAGTAAATCTCTAGATCACCCTTTATTGTGTTGCCATCATGTGAAGTTGTGACTTTTGGACCGACATGCTCACATTCTAGATCATGATTTCTTCTTATTAGAGTAGTGGAAGCTTTAGTTGATTCATGATATTTGCAGCAGCGTAGCAGAAGCATGGAGTGAAAATATCAGAGTCATTAATGCACTTATCATGATTTCTTTAAAAATGAATGTCTTGAGTGAGCATGCGGCTATGGATTGACTCTTCAATTTTGATCAGCTGCAACCGTCCAAATGTACCTGCAAACAACAGTTAGCAATAAACCCACGAAAGTGTCTTTGATCACTTTCGTTGAATTGAGGTACACGGCCCACGGTTCCCCGTTGATCAGTACAAGTACTGCCTGTGATCAAGTAGCATTCTGAAGAATCTCCTTGACAGGGTTTCGCAGATGTTCTTGCTGTTCTCAAACCAGAACGTCTCAAAGAAGACAACACGGAGTGAGTGAACCAGCGAATTGAGATTCACTGATTGATGAAAAATTGATTTGAAAAAAAAACAATCACGTATTGCTTGAAGAAAGAGTTTTGCAATATGATGAAGGTTTTATGAGAAAGATCAATTTTCAATCAAAATACCTTTTGTATTAGAAAATGAGTAAACATTCGATGTGCTAGAGAAAAGAAGAGATTTACACATAGAACGGTTTTTCCAAAAGTATTTTTCAACCAGAGATACTTTTTGTGTTTGAAAGTGAATACACATTCGACGTGCTAGAGAAAATAAGGTTTGCACATCGAACAGTTTTTCCAAAAGTATTCGTCAATTCCAATCCTGGAAAAAGGTTGATTCAAGAGTGAATCGCCCTATTGTTTCTATCCAGTTGTCACAAGTTTGATCTTTAGAAAAGATCTCACATGTCACCCACCAAGAGCTTGTTTGATGTTGGCTCTAGAAGGATTTCCATCATCATCGTGAATATTTACATATCACTCGGATGTTCTGGCAATACCACAAGGATAATGCGTAGGACTCTTAATATATTCTCACTTTCCACATTGTGTGAAACAGTGAGTCTTCATTAATTGTGTCCTAATGAGATATTGTGGACGATCTCTTGGCTCTAGACTCAATTGTGCACATTTGGTTCCTATGCCGGAGACTAGGGAGAGGGTCTCCTTCTTCAATATCAACAATCTCTAAGAGAAAGTCGATAGATAATGTCGGTTCCCCGTGAGAATGAAACAAATCCTTTTAAGAGGAACTTGAGTAGCTTGGGAAGTTGTAGTGCAGTGCATCACTGGGTCCATGATGTCTTGTCTTCAATACCAGTGTTACCTTAGTAATCACCAGTAGCATATGAATTGAACCCGGTTTCTGCCCTAAGGTTGAATTATTGGAGGGCTATTTCTTTTCACCCTTTTTACATTCAATTCTTTTTCATTCTTCAACCCCTTCAGTGCTTACCGAGACTTCATTACTAGAACCTTGTTGGGTTTATTCCAGTTCTAGCCCTTTCTCAGTCCGCACTCTTCCCATATTCTTATTTTTCTCCTTTTTTCATCATACCTAAGGACTCTACACTATCTAGTGGATTGTCCATGGGTATATCCCTCCGGCTCTAGCGGGGATCGTGGGAACTAGTACCTAACCTCACCAACCTTATAACTCCATTCATAAAGTAAAATGGTCGATCTTTTGGTACAGTTCATTCTTCCGTGAAACCATTTGAAAAGTCAATCAAGGTACTTGTGATATAATATCAAATCATTTTGTACCTTAATTGTTTTAATCATTTAGAAACGCTCCCCCTCAACATGTGCATAAGATTTTGAAATTGTTTAGCACATGGAGGCAAGAGTTCTTTGAAATAATTTCTTGATCACAATTTCCATGGAAAAAGCCATTTGATTTTCTTGGTAAATTCTCCCCCTCAATATGTGCTTTGGATATTTGAAATCATTTTATCACATAGAGGCAGGAGTTCTTTTGAAGCACATTTACGATCACACAAGCCATTAAGAAACCATTCGCTCCCCCTCAATATGTGCATCAATATATAAAAGAGTTTAGCACATATTAGAGAGAGCCAGCACATTGAATCAAATGATCACCTTTTATCAAATTTCATATTAAATCACAAATTCTCCCTCGATCAAAAATATCAAACCCTTTGAGATTTTGGTTCCCAAGTGATTTAATAAGGTTTAGAAAACATGGGAGAATATGTGCCTGATTTAAAAGCTCTTCTGGTTTATGGTTAAATGCTCCTCCACAATCATGTGCATTATGTATTTCAAAATTGTTTGGCACATGAAGGAAGGAGTGCTTTAGAAACAATCACCCTTTTAAAACCGATTTGAGATTTAAATCACGATCTCTCCCCCGATCAAAAATTCAAACCATTTGAGATTTGTGATCCCAGTTGATTTAAATCATTTAGGAAATTTTGGGGAAAGACGTGGCAAGATTTAATTTTTGAAATTGACAGATAAGGATCAATTTAAGACATTAAAGATTTTTAGTGTCAGGTATGAAAGTTTTAAGAGATCTTTAAGTAAAATAAAACAATTTCACAATCCAACAAGAACAGAAAAAATTTCATTTTGAAAGATCTTTGAGTTTTAAAGAAAATCATACCATGACATAACATTAAATCTTTAGATCACCACTTTTTGTTGTACACAAAACGGACTTGATACGAAGAAATATCGTTTGAAAATATATTATTATAAATCACTCTCCCCCTCAATCGATGACCGTAGTCGATGATTGAGAAATAGATATTTTGACAAATGATCAGATCAGATGATTTTCAAAAATAGGGTCCGAGTTATTTTTCAAAGCACTTAGTTTTCATTAGATAGAAGTAATTGTTTATAGAATCAGAGCATGAGATTTAAAAACAAGATAAAACATGACTCTGTTCTTTCTTTGAAAAGCGGGTTATTGCCTGAAATGACAATAAACTATTGTTTCACTTTCTCCCAAAAATATATATATTTTTTTTTTTGAACATTCGAACAACATCTAAAGTCTCGTGTCATTCTTTGAATGACAGCACAAAGACCGTAGATATTATCGAATCGAGAAAAAAATCATGACAAAAAGACAATATTTTTTGAAATTTTTCAAGATTTTTCAAATTTTTATGGATTTTTTGAAAGTTTTATATTTTTCTATTTGCTTTTTGAAGGTTTTGTAATTTTGTATTTTGCTTTTCGAAAAGATATTTACAATAGATGGATGAAGAAAGACCTTTACTCCTCGTCTTCCTCTTGAAGACGTATGAGTGTTTCCGGTCGTAGACTCTTTAGACCAAGTCGTGGGAGGATAAACTCAAAACGTTCTCTAGGAAGAGCTTTGGTGAAGATGTCTGCTAACTGATATTCAGTTCTCACAAAATAGAGTTCCACCACACCGTTTTCTACTTGCTCCCTGATGAAATGATGTCGAATGTCGATGTGCTTTGCTCTTGAGTGTTGTACGTTGTTGCATGAGAGAGCAATAGCACTTTTATTATCACAGTACAGAGGTATTTTGTTGAATTCAAAGCCATAGTCAGATAATTGAGATCTCATCCATAGGATTTGAGCACAGCAATATGACATGGCTATGTATTCAGCCTCTGTGGAGGAAATAGAAGCACTCATTTGCTTCTTTGAAGACCAGCTCACAAGCTTATCACCCAAAAACTGAGCACCTCTAGACGTACTTCGACGTGTATCTTGACATCTTGCATGATCAGCATCTGCATAGGCTGTTAGTGACATACCGGTGTCCTTCGGGTACCAAAGTCCCATATTGATGGTTCCTTGGAGATACCGAAAGACCCGTTTAACCACTTCAAGGTGCTTTTTGGTAGGCTTAGCCTGATATCTAGCACACATGCAAACAGCGAACAGAATGTCTGGTCTACTGGCTGTGAGGTACATCAGGGATCCAATCATACTACGATATTTTGTTTGGTCAACCATGATCCCTGAGTGGTCCTCATCCAGTTTAGTACGCTCTATCATGGGAGTGTCAACAGGGTCACTAGAATCAAATCCAAATTTCTTTAAAATCTCATTCGCATATTTCGATTGATTTATAAAAATGCCTCCGGAACTTTGTGAAATTTGTAATCCCAAGAAAAATGACATTTGTCCCATCATTGACATTTGAAATTTAGAACCCATTTCATTTGAAAAACGGTCACACTCATTAGGGTCAGTCGAGGCAAAGATAATATCATCAACATATATTTGAACATGAATTGAATGTTTGCCTGACTTTCTGGTGAACAGTGTCAGATCAACTGCTCCTTTGCTGAATCCAGAAGATAGAAGAAACTTTGATAGCGTATCATACCATGCTCTAGGAGCTTGCTTCAAACCCTAAAGGGCCTTTTTCAAGCGATAGACATGAGTAGGATGCTCTGGATTCACAAAACCCTCTGGCTGGTAGACGTAAACCACCTCTTTCAAATCTCCATTCAGAAAGGCGGTTTTCACATCCATCTGATATAAAACCAATTCTTGCTAGCAGCATTAGCCAAGAAGATTCTTATTGCCTCGATACGAGCAACAGGAGCAAATGATTCTTCAAAGTCAATACCCTCCTCTTGACGGTATCCTTTTGCAACCAATCGAGCCTTGTTCTTTAAAACACCACCATGCTCATCAAGTTTCACTTTGAAGATCCATTTTAGAGCAATGATCATAGCACAATCTGAAGCAGGTACTAATTCCCATACATCAAGTCGATCAAACTCATGAATTTCTTCTTGCATGGCATTGAACCAGCTGTCTTCATTTATGGCAGTTTTCACGTCTTTTGGTTTGATCTTAGAGAATACGGATGAAGAAGCACCATAAGGCATCGGTTGCAAGTTGTTTCTGTGTGGATACTGGACGAGAGGGGTTTCTAATGATGTTGTCTAATGGATGATCATGTGTCCATTTTCTTAGGTGTTCATGTGGTTGTTGTTGTGGAACTTAAGTAGCAGAGTCGATATCTCCTGATGAAGATGGTTCTGATGATGTTTCAGGAGAAAATATGTTTTCGAATGGAGCATCTTCGGGAGTAGCAAAGGGATTAACTTCATCCAGGGTGCCAGACACAATTCCATGATGTACACTTGATGATTGAAGGTTTGTTGATGAGACGGAGTAATCAACAGCAGGCGCTTCTTGACTTAATGACATCAAAACTGAAGCGTTAACTTCATTGACAGGGCTAGAAGCAACCTCTGTTGTTGGAATTAACAGATCATTGGCATTTGGCTCATAATGTTCATCAAACATTGGATCAAACAATTTCTTCAAATCATCTTCAGATGGAGGTACATATGGAGTTGCTGGAGAGGAATTAGGTACAAGGGATGAACCAATGGGACTGTTTTGAAGTGCGAGTCCATAACTAGATTGTCCATGAGCTATTTGACCGGTCAGCTCATCGAATGTAACATGAATTGTTTCCATGATATTTCGGGTTCTCTTGTTATAGATTTGGTATCCTTTTCTGTTTGATGCATAACCCACAAATACTCCAATGTCCGCTTTAGCTTTTAGTTTACCTAAATCTTGACCGTCATTAGTTGGGTAACATAAAGCACCAAACACACGAAGGTAGGATAGATCAGGTTTTCGTTTATGGACAAGTTCATATGGAGTTTTTCCATGAGAGGTGTAAATAAGGGAACGATTTTGGGTGTAGCAGGCAGTGGCAATGGCTTCAGCCCAGAGAAACATTGGAACCTTTGAGTAAATAAGCATTGTTCTAGCGGCTTCCACAAGAGTTCGATTTCGTCTTTCAAGTACACCGTTCTGTTGAGGGGTTCGTGGAACACTTCTTTGATGACTGATTCCAACACTTTCATAAAACTGGATTAAATCTTTGTTAACAAACTCTGTGCCATTGTCTGTTCGAACAATTCTAACAGTATTGTTAAGTCGAACCTGAAGTTGCTTGATAAGTTTAATGATGACATCTGGAGTTTCATCATTTGTCCTCAAAAACTTTACCCAAGTGAATCGAGAGTAGTCATCGACAACGACTAAAATATATTTCTTCCCATTAATAGTTTGAACTCTCATTGGTCCGCATAAATCCATATGAAGGGTATGAAGAACTTCCATTACTGAGTTTGTGAGTTTAGGTTTGTGGGCATACGTTGTGCTTTTTCCCAATTGGCAAGCTGAACAAAGATGATCTTTTTCATACTTTAATCTGGGTAATCCTCTTACTAAGTCCTTTCTGGAAAGATTGTTTATGGTACCAAAGTTCAAGTGATTGAGACGACGGTGCCATAGCCATGACTTAGTTTTGGAAGCCTTTGACAGCAAGCAGATGGGTGAAGATTTCATCATATCTTCGATAGAGATGGTGTAGAGGTTTGAACCACGAGTTCCTCTGAGAAGTTCCACACCGTCAAGTTCTCTAACAAAGCAAGTATGTTTTCTGAAGGCCACTTCTAAATCTGAGTCACAAAATTGTCTGACAGAAAATAGATTATGTCCAAGACCTTCAACATAATATACCCTAGAAATCACACTATCTCCAACCACGTAATCTCCATAACCCATAATAGCACCAAAATGATCATTTCCGAATCTCACAGTTCCGATGAATTTGCTCACGAAGTTCATGAGCCGTGACCGGTCTCCAGTCATATGCTTGGAACAGCCTGAGTCCAGGTACCACAGAATGATTTGAACAATCTGCAGTTGAACACAGACGAGAATGGATAACTGGATAATTGGGATCCCCATGCAAGAATGGGTTCCATTTGGTTAGCAACAGTGATTGGAACACCCACATCAGAGGTAGAAACAATGGACTCATTAGAAATAGATGCAGTGCTAGTGTCCATATTTGACCTATTCAAAGTATGTTCACTTCTTAAGGGAATAGTTCTACGAGTAGGCATCCATTTTCTAGTGGGCATTGACTTAGCGAATTTAGGGAAAACTCATTAACCTTACGCCCAGTAGGTATCCATAGATAACCTATATTACTAAATTTCCTTCCTGTGGGTTTCCACTGTTTTCTAACTTTCTTTTGCCTTTTCCTTTTTGCCTTCTTAGTTTGAATTTTAACATTAACAATTTTAACTGGGCATTTAACAACTTTAGACAAATCATTCACACCACATTCATGATTAGTAACATAATTCAAGCAATCATCAGTACATGGTTTCCAAATAGTAGCATAATTCGAATTAATTACAGTACGCTTATAGCTAATACTAGAATCAACACGATTTGTCTTATTCAAATTCTCCCTAAGGTGATCTTCTACTTTCTTCCACTGAGCATTCCTAGCATGCAAGGTCCTATCATTCTTTGTGTTGCCTTGAGGCTTTGACCCGCTTGCTTTAGTGTCACTTCTTACTCCTGTAGAGGGAATTGGAACATTAGTTGGTTTTGCTACTTTTTACATTCCTGAACTAGAAGTGCAGGGATCTGAACTACTTGAAGGCACATTAGTGTTCACTTTCTTAAAACTGGGCATAGAATGGTTTGTATGCTTGGCACTAGGCATAGAACAAGGCATCACAGCTTTTCCATTTGCACCTAAGGACTTAGGACATGTTGCAATTAAACATTCTAGCAGTTCCTGAGATCGTTTGGCCTGAATGCAAGCAAACCTAATTTCTCTATCAAGAGGCTTATTTATGAAATCCTCTTCCACAATCTCACGGAGACATTCTAGACTATCCTTAAGGTGAGCACAATAGTTGTGAAACACAAGTTCATTATTCCTAAGATGAGGAGGAATATATTTAACAGTCACAGTATATTTGCAGTCTGAGGATGACTTTGATACAACATTCTCATTAAAAACAAGTGGCAGTTTCCCTTTTTCCTGACTCCTCAGATTCTCAATTTCTTTTTGTAAAGAGGTTATTTTTTCATTGTTTTTGTCACGAGTGACTTTCATTGAATCATATAACTCTTTAAAGTGACGTTTAACCTTTTCATTTTCTTCTAGAAAGCTCTCGTTTTCCTTTTGTAAGGCATTTACTAAGTTTTGAAGATGAAAAGTTTGAGAATACTGAGAATCTAAAGGAGGAGGCATTTGGGTGCCAGTCACATTGTTCTTTTCACCCTTTAATTGAGAGATTTGGGCTTTAAACTTTCTGATCGTGTTACAATGAGCTCGAATCTGTTCATCACGTTTGCTAATTTCAAAAACTGCATCAAATTCAGGAACATCCAAGGATGTCTTGATATTTGAGGTTTTAACATTTTCTTTCAGATGTTGATATTTTAATTGCAAAGCAAGATGCTCAACTTCCAATTTAGAAAACTGTTTTACCAGGTTATCATGATCATCCTGTTCAACTTTATCATGCAGTTTAGAGTTAGTTTTTTCAAGCTTAATGACACGATCATGGGAGAGTTTCAGAGCAACAGATAATTCATGAAATTGAGAAGCATTAATGGAACAATTTGTAGCAGTGTAAAACACATCTTGAGCAATACATTCAGAAATAAGATTCTCATTCAAGGTATGCAAGTTCTTCCTCTCAATCTCATTATATTTTAATTCTCGCTCATAGTCACTAACCTCAACAATCATCGCATCAAATTCCTTTTCCATTTCTCTAATATCTAAGTCCATCCCCTTTTTAAGACTCTAAAATTGACCTTTTAATTGTTTAAAGAAAGGCATGATCTCAGTTAAATAGCATTCTTTAGTTTGCTCAAAACCCCTTTCCCCTTCAGTTATCCCAGTGGGTGTGATCCTTTTCTTACAAGTTTTCTCAAAATCAATAAATAATTGAAAGATAACATATTGACTGATTAAAGTCTTGCTTTTAGTGGCAATAGTTCTAGGAACTAAATGCATTGGTGTATTTGGAGGATACACAGTTGCTGAAGGCATTTTCCTAAGGGGGGGGGGGGGTTTGTTACAACAAGATTCTCTGCCTTTTGCTTATCTAAATCCTTTTTCCAGAACACTTGTTCGGGTTTTAACAACGTTTGAGGCTTAAACATGTTCAAGGAAATCCAATTTTCCTTTTTGTAGTCATGGGGTCTGATAATTATGTTTTTTCTCTTTACATGTAGGATTGTTGAGTTTCTTATCCATTTTCTCCCTAGTGACCTAATCTGATTTCTTATCTTCCTCAGTGCACTCAGCGCAACTAGGTTTCTGCCTAGGTTTAAGGATTTCATTGCCATCATAGATAACATTTTGAGCAGCTTTTGCTATCTTACCATACTCAGGGTTGGATTCCTTTATAATGGGGATACTATGCTTATCGCTGAGAACTCTATGCTTCGTGATCATGTGAGCAGTCTGAATGGTATTCCCTTGTACGTACAACTTATTTTCAAGCTTGTTTTTCAAGGTTTTTAGATTAGAAAAATCATTCAAAAGTTTTGATTCCTTAGCACTGAATTCTTGCTTAAGCATTTTAACATTTTCTTGAAGTTCTTGTTTTTGCTTAGCAGTTTTAGAAAGCTTTTCTTGTAAGGAGTTTAACTCTTGTTTTAATACTTCTTCTCTAAACTTACTTTTTCTAATAGTTGTACGCATTTGGTCATCCATTTCCTGCTCACGGGTGGTTAACTCAAACTTAGCACGCTTTTCATAAATAGCAACACGTTCTTTATAGGCATTCAGTTCAGAGACAACAGAAATATTAGGGGTACATGCAGTGTATTCATCAAAAACATAGTCATCATTGACTGCGAAAGATGCATTACTTGGTACACTCACTTTCACTTTGCTTCACATATTGATCATATGGGACAATATTGCTATTACCCTCATCATCAATATCTGATTCATAAGTCTCAAGAGATTGTACTTCATTATGCATCTTTCGCTCATCAACATCATCATATAGTTTTAATACCTCTGAAATTATTTTGTCTTTGGATGGACCGGCTTGTTTTGGTGGAGAGATCTTTGGATAAACCATAGGTGAGATGCTAGCCATAAAGATTGTCTGGGCAGTAGGTTCATCATGGACATCAGAGTCAAATGCATCACAGTCAGCTACTTGAAAGGCATTCTGATGATTGTGACCTATTTCCTGAATTGGTTCCTCATCCACATCTGCAGCATATGTCTTGGCATTCCCTTTAGTAAGAAACTATAACTCTTCTTCATCCAAAGCTGCTCCATTATCCAGAGCTTGCACAAGCAACATCTTATCCTTGAAGTACTCTGCATTCTGAGGGCGTTTTGGCGATGTGCAGTTTCTTGCAATATGTCCCTCACCACCACAGTTGTAGCATTTGATTGGCTTTTCTTGTCCTTGATTTCCATTCCTTCCCCTATACTGATTTTCCACATACCCTCCTCTTACTCCACCTCTTCTTTGTTCATATTGTCTTCCTTGAGCTGGTTGCACTGTAACCTTTCCATCTCTGACCAAAGCATGATTGTGTAGATTGGATGCAGTCCTGATTTCATTGTTAGTGTGAAGTCTGTTAGTATGTGGAGTGAAGGTTAAGTTTTGTTTAACCATAAGAGCTAGTTTATTGATAAAGTGTTCCATGACTGCATTGGCATCAGGTTGTTTGAAACTTGGATCTGGAATGACTTGAGATGCTTTGGTAGTAGTTCCATCATTGGTGTAGAAGGCTGTTGAGTCATTTGACGAGCTTGTTTCTCCCTGGTTGGTTTTGAGCTGTTCAAGAATCCTTTTTTCAAACATAGCATGTCTCTCATTCTGAAGAAGGAATGCATAAAGTTGCTCATAGTTGGTGTTCTTCAATCCTTTGGTTAGCTTCACAAAGATGACAAACTTATGCCATTCGGGATTCATGTTGTTCACAAACTTTGAGTTCAGCTGAATGTTTGGCATGGTCATTTTGATGTTCCTCATATCATTCACAAGCTTATGGAATCTCACGTAGTACTCATAGACACTCTCATCTGGTTTCATCTTGAAGTGTTCAAATTCATCATACAGTTGTGATTCTCTGTCTTCTATAGTTAATTCAGAACCTAAGAGAAGCATCTTGACATTATCCCAAACTGCCTTGACTTAAGTGTTGTGATTGATCAGCTTGTAGATGTCTTTTGGAAGACCCTGTAGTATGATGTTTGAGGCCCTGATATCAGCAATGAACCTCTTTTTCTCCTTATCATAGAGCTCATCATATGTCTTTGGTCTATCTATTCCATAGATCATTGTTCCATCTGCAGCTGTATCAATTAAGTCTCTTGTAGTCTCAATCTGATAAGGTCCTTCATCAATAGACTTGAGAATGTTGACTCCGTTTTCCTTTCCAAGACAGTACAATCTAATTCGTTGTGCCCAAGAGTCGTAGTCAGTTATGTCAAGCATAGGTGGACGAGTATCTGAACCAGCTGCTTGAACATCCTCAGCAACCGTGGAGATGATTGTAGGTACGTTGGTAGACATGTTAACAGATTACATGGGAGAATATATTGGATTTCACATACACATCATAACATAAACACAAGTAGGCGTATAAGATGATTTTCTAGAGAGAGAAAGTTAGAGGTTTGGGAACTTTAGTGAGAGAAAGAAAAATCTTATTATGAGCTCCAACTCTCTACCTTGGAAGGTAGAGAGTATTTATAGTACTTACATAAATCGCCACCTACGGGTTGTGGATCAGGCATACAGTGGGTAAAGACCCGTCCGTCCTCCACGGTGTCACTTAACTAAATACTACTTAACTTGTAATAATCTATGACTACGAGCTTTCTAATGATTACATATACTTGAGGTGACCGACTCTTTAATAACTGGATTTACTAAATCCTAACAATCTCCCCCTAAGGGAGGTCACCTCAAACACACATTAAAAATTACATTGAATACAAACAGATATTACATTATAAATTGTTCTTGCATTCTTGATGTAGGACTTTGCTCTGAAGCTTGTAGTCATCGATTCTTCATTATTGCATGTTTGGTAAATCCAAGTGGAGCTCATTAACTGATCCACGTGATACTGAGTTTTGAGCCTGCTTTGAGATCATCAGCAATCATAAATCTCTGACTCATCCATTGTGGTGTTGGTATTATGTGATGTTGTAACTTTTGGACCTACATGCTCACATTTTGGATCATGATTTCTTCTCATCAGAGTAGCGGAAGCTTTCGTTGAATCATGATATAGGCAGCAGCGTAGCAGAAGCATGGAGTGAGAATATCATAGTCATTGATGCACTAATCATGATTTCTTTTGAAATGAATGTGATGTGTGAGCATGCGGCTATGGATTGACCGCTTCATTCTGATCAGCTGCAAACGTCGGGCGTACCTGCAACCAACAGTTAGCAATAAAGTGCACGAAAGTGTCTTTGATCACTTTCGTTGAATTGAGGTACACGGGATTTAAAAACTCTATGATTAAACCGGGAAATAGATTCTTTCACGGGATTTTACTAAATCAAGAGAAACCCGTATTACAACCAAAAGTTCAACCAAGTCGCTAAGAAACCTTGAACCAAATCGCTAAGCACCAAGTTGCTAAGTATTCTGAAATCAAGTCGCTATAATGCCAAGTCGCTAAGAATTATGACAACAAGTCGCTAAGCACCAAGTCGCTACAAATTTTGACAGCAAGTCGCTAAGCACCAAGTCGCTAAATAGAAACTCGCTAAGGTTCAAGTCGCTAACACCAAGTCGCTAAGAAAACTTAAGTACAAGTAGCTATCAAAATTGAAAGCAAATCGCTACCTTCACCAAGTCGCTACCCGTAGTGGAGAATCCACTAAGTGTACTGTTTCTCGGCTTGTCTCAATAGACAAGTCGCTAAGATCAAATCGCTACCACTTCAACTACAACTCGCTACAAACTTACAAAGCAAGTCGCTACCAAGATTAAAAATCCATGACTCAAGTCGCTAGCAAGAATATCTCAAAAACACCACTTATCAATCCAAAACAAGCTTAACCACAGCGATTCAAGCTTTCCAAATCCAAACCCAAGCACTTACAATGATTCTAAACACAAAAGTACAATCAAAATTCAAACTTTAACACTAGAAATTGTCCAAATGATGCAAAAACCACTAAACGTTTTCAAACTCAAAAACCATATAAAACCACTAGAAATCCAAAGATAAGTAAGAGAGATGATCAAACCATAGCTCTGATACCATTTGTAACATATTGGATTTCACATACACATCATAACATAAACACAAGTAGGCGTATAAGATGATTTTCTAGAGAGAGAAAGTTAGAGGTTTGGGAACTTTAGTGAGAGAAAGAAAAATCTTATTATGAGCTCCAACTCTCTACCTTGGAAGGTAGAGAGTATTTATAGTACTTACATAAATCGCCACCTACGGGCTGTGGATCAGGCATACAGTGGGTAAAGACCCATCCGTCCTCCATGATGTTACTTAACTAAATACTACTTAACTTGTAATAATCTGTGACTATGAGCTTTCTAATGATTACATATAGTTGAGGTGGCCGACTCTTTAATAACTGGATTTACTAAATCCTAACAATATTTCTTGAGAGTAACTGATGCATTGTTGGGCTAAGTGGCCTTTCTCACCCAACAAGATGAGGGCTTAACAGCATTGCCCTTGTTTCCCTTTGTAGTATTCACTTTAGAGCCAATATGTTTCATTTTAGGCTTAAAAGTATTAACTTTTGGCCTATCATTATTAAGTCTTGGCTCATAAGTATTAACCTTTTTCTTGTAAAACTTGATTTGTTCATCATAAGAGTTAAAGGTTTGTGCTGATTTAAAGGACCTTGGTGAAGTAGATGATGATTTTGAAAAGTTTCTTTTAGGTCTTTCATCAAATACTTTGGGTTGTGGTCTAGCAGTATTAACTGGCCTTGCATTATTCAAAGGTTTTATGCCAGTTTTGAGAAGAACTGCTCTGCTGGTCTTGATGGGTTGGGGTCTCATAGGGTGTCTGCAATGAGCCTACAGATGAGAGAAACTACCACACACAAAACAAGATTTATTATACATGACAAATTCATCTCCTAGTTGTTCAGATTTTAACTGATTCCAGTTTCTCTTGTTACCTCTAGGGAAAGAGGTGTCACTGGCACTTTCAAACACATCATCAGTCTTTTCAGGGAAAGAACTTTTAATTGTAGGGCCTCTGATAAATGTGGGTTCCTGAAACTCTTTTAGGCCAGTGTAGGCAAGGTCTATACCAGGAGGTGATAGGATACCTCTGAATGGTGGTGGGGTGGTCTTATATCCCATACCAGATTTGACTTTGCCAACCAGTGCTTTTTCCAGGAATTTATTCACTCTCTCAGAGTTATAATGTTGTGAATCTGCAAGTTGCTCAACACTTAACTCAATATTATCTTTGATTGTAGTGACTTTCTCTAATTCTTCTTTTAACACATTTATGGTGATGTCTTTAAACGAGATTTCCCTATTAAGCACAGTAGTTGTTTAAGTAAACATTGATTCATTTTCTTTATAGTGCACAATTTGTTTTTCTAAAACCGCTAAGCCTCTTTTATGATTTGCTAAGTTATACTTAGTTTTAGACAGTTCTTCAGACACATTATCAAACATGGTTTTTAGCTCTAAATATTTGCTTAATGAAATACATGTATCTGAGCAATTTGTTTCAGTTAGTACCTCAGATACCAAAGCCATGCTGATTGGGGTCTCCTCTTCATCTGCCATGAAGCTTCAATAATATCCAGCACCATCAACAGCTACCATTGCTTTTGAAGAGGAGTTGTCAGCCTCAGTGTGTCTCCCCTTGCTTCTAGGGCTTCTACATTCCCTGGCAAAATTCCCAAGCTTGCCACAGTTGTAGCATTCAACCTTTCCCTTGTCAAACCCAGCAACATCTCCATCATTGATCTTAATCTGCCTTCCAGTTTTCTTCATGAATCTTTTTGCCCTCATACTGATCAAGGCAATATTCCATTTGATGTCCATCTCTTCCATGTCATCTTCATGGATTTGTCTCAGATCATCATGAGTGATCTGAGATCCTTGACTCTGTTCAGCTATGAAAGCATAGATTGTGCCTTCATTGATGCATGCTGCAGTGGATACAGAGCCATCATTATTAACATTAGTACTAGGAGTACTAACATCAAAACTGTCCACATCATTGCTAGTGACAGGGTGAGCCACAAAGGCTATGTTTTGTGACCCAGAACTCGAAGATGCAACTGCTTTTCTTCTCATGTCTTGTTCAATAACCTTAAAGCTATTGAACAAATTGTCCAACTTCATGGTTTCAAAATCTGGCTTGTTCTTCCATACAATGACATGAGTGTCCCATTTTGGTGATGGAAGACTTCTAACAAACCTGAGGTTGACATCTTCCTTGGAAAGCTCCACATCCAATACTGCCAGTTGACTAACAAGTTTTTGAAGCCTATTATAAACTGAGTCAATGGATCCAGTTGCACCAGTAGTGAAGTTTTCAAACTCTTGCTTCAAAAGAGTCTTCTGAGTTTTCTTGGTGATAGAATCTCCACCAAATCTGGTTTCAATGGCTTTGACAAACTCTAAGCATCTTGTGTTTGTTGAAGGTGAGTTGATGATCATCAGGTATTGCCATGACTAAGAGACTTTTGACCTTGAGATCATTGCCTCTTAGAGCCATTTCTTCATTGGTGATAGGATTACCTTTTTCTTTCACAACTATCTTACCATTAACTTCTTCAGTGACAGTGGTTTTGTAGGAGTTTCCATAGAGCACAATGTTCCATAGTTTGAAATCAAGTACCAAGAAGTACTGCTCTATGCGCATTCTCCAGAGTTCATATTCATTTGGCTACAACTTAGGAACTCTGTTAACAGCATTGGATTTGTCAAAGTCCATTTCTTCAGACTTGTCACACAGGATCTTCTAAAAACAAAGCTTTAGGACACAAGCTCTGATACCACTTGTGAAGTCCCAAACCTTGGATCTAGAACACTTAGCTTGCAAACGTGTTAGTTGCTGTTGGGAATTATGTAATAGTATGTTCCTGCTGATATGGTTCCTACTGATAGTAGTATAGTTTCTGCTGATAATGAGGTTTCTGCTGATAGTTTCCTCTAATAGTTATTTTGTTTCTGCGGATATGTAGTTTCCGCTTTATTAGTTTATTAGTTACGATATGCATGAGTTAAAATAGGAATAGATTGTGCATATCTTTTGAGTGATTAGCAAGCTGCAAAGTTATGGTTTCTTGTACTATAAAAGAAACTAGCGGCTAGGCTTGAATGTACGTTTTCCAATAACAATTATAGTGAAGGAATATAGATCCATAGAGGATCAAGTTTATTGTGTTTATTTTTTCTGAAGTCTTGTATTTATTTTCCATGTGAGTACAATTCTTGCAAAGGTTCTCCTTAGTTGTTTTGTGATTACACAGGACAGCTATACTCTTTTTAGGCTCATAAGATCTATCTAGGACTGAAACCCAACAAGTGGTATCAGAGCCTCGTGAGAATCTTTCTAAGAAGACAGTCTAATTCTTCTCCGCAAATCCTTAACAATAACATCCTCAAAACATTCAGACTCTGAGAATGATGAACTGCCAACTAACACCCAGTCTACCGTTCAGTAAGTGGTCACTATGTCCAACACTAATGCAAAATTCCCCTACCTAAAGAAGGATGAATATGACATTTGGGCCATGAAGATGCAAAATTATATCTCCAATATGGATGTCAATCTCTGGAATGTTGTTCTAAAAGGCAACAGTAAGAAGTCTACTGGAAGAGACACTGATGGGAATTTGATAATACTTCCACCTAAAACAAGTGCTGAACAAATTGCTCTTCAAATAGAAACCAAGGCGAGGACTACTTTGCTTCAAGCTCTTCCAGATGAGCACATGAGCGACTTTTATCATCTGGATGATGCAAGAGAGATCTGGAGAGGGATTAAAGCAAGGTTTGGTGGAAACGATGAATCCAAGAAAATGAGAAAATCTATGCTCAAGCAAAACTTTCAGGAATTCTCAATTTTTGAAGAAGAAGGCATACATAAGGGCTATGACAGGTTCCAAAAGATCCTCAGCCAGCTTAATCAGTTGAAATCTAAACCTGACAATGAGGAGTGCAATCTCAAATTCCTTCGTGCTCTACCTTCTTCCTCGATGCATGTCTCTCTCAGACTCAAAGCCAAGGGTGGCCTTGATTATTTAAGCTTTGATGACTTATACAATAAGCTTAGATCTCTTGAAATTGATATCAAGGGTCATTCATCTTATTCTCCTACTCCAACACACTCAGCTTTTGTTAGTGCTACCAGTGCTAACACAATGGTGTCTTATGCTGAGAGTCCCACTTCTTCATCAGCAGCATCCAGAACACACAATTCTTCTACAAGAAGATCAAAGTCTAATACTGTGATAGAAGATGTGCTCTACTCATTTGTTGCTGAATCTGAAGATCAACAGCAGTTGACCTATGAAGACTTTAAACAAGTGAATAAATGGGATATGGAGGAGATGGACCTTAAATGGCAGATGGCCATGCCTGCTGTGAAAGTCAAGAGGTTTAAAGAGGGATCTGGAAGGAAGTTTAGCTACAAAGGAAGAGAATCAGCTAGGTTTGACAAGAAAAAGATCAGATGCTTTGAATACAACCAACTTGGTCACTTTGCCAGAGAATGTCCTAACAAGAAGGGAGGTGACAGAAGAAGTTATAATGCATACAAGCTCAAGGAAGCTGAGGAGGTGAAGCCTACAGCCATGCTGTCACTGGAGAACAGAGTTGACTGGGATGATCATGTGAATGATGGTGAGGATGCAGAGCCTCAAGTTGGACTGGTTGCTGACACTGCTAGAGAGTTTGCTATGATGGGCATTACTTCTCAGGTACAAAGTTGTATATTTGGTTGCAATGCTAAATATGATGCTCTCAAAAGTGAATTTGATGATGTTAATGATAAATATAAAGAATACTTTATTCAAGTCCAGGCCTATAAGAAAACTGTTAAAGCTTTAGAAAAACAAAAGGCCTGGTATGAACAAAATCAATTGGCTCTTGAGGAGAAAATTAATGTTTTGCAGAGGGACTTAGATAACACCTCAAATAAATTAAAATTTAATAAGAAAGAATATGTAAAGGTTGTTACTGAAAAAGAGGGTCTTCAAGCTATTTTAGACTCAGAGGTGGCTAGACATAATCAGTGGCAAGAACAGGCTAAAAACTTAGATAAATTGTGGAATAGCTCAATGTCTGTTAAAACTAAGATGGGATTAGGCTTCAAGGATTATATTGGTCCAGATGAGGTGTATGACCCCAAAGACTATAGTGTTTTTAATTGTGTCACTAATGAAGAAGAAGATAAATATAGAAAACCTGTTAAATATATTAAACAAGGTGAAATGCATTCAGTTCCTTCTTCTATAAATGGTTTTGTTAAGCCACCCAACCCAGACTCTGACTCGGATGAATCACATATGTCTTATGGTCAAAAGTCCAATGACTTATCAGACACTGGCAGTGAATCTAACACATTTGTCTCTTGTTCTTCCAGGACTTCAGAGACCCAATCTAAAGACTATGCCAGCCGTGATTCAAATGAAGAGTCTTTAAAGTGTGCCTCTCCCAAGCCTTTACCAGTTCATCATGCCCCAAGTGTTGCTGTTAAAGAACCTTCTTCATAGACAGCTTTTTCTAGAAATATTTCTTGTTCTGTTGATTTTGTTAAAAACAATTCTGATTTTGGTTGTGGTTTGAATAATTTTGTTTGTGATAAGACTATTCCTGTTTTGAACAAGCAATTTAAGAAGAAATCATGTTTTGTTTGTGGAAGTGTTTTTCATCTTATCAAAGATTGTGATTATTATGAGAAACAGATGAATGTTTGCACTAATCAACAGAGATATAGAACTGTATGGAATGATGTGACCAACATTCCTCCATTTGTTCCCTTTGGAACACATGTGAGGACCAGCAGAATTAATTCTGCTGGTAGACTAGTTGCTGCTGGCAACCCAGTTGTTGCTGATAGGTCATCTTCATCTAATTGGAGAAGACAGGTTACTAGGCCATTATACAAACCTACAAGTGCTTATTTTCAAAAAGTTTACAGGCCTGTTAATAATGACATTTTGCATAAAAGGGGGAAAGGTGGGACACTGCTGTTAAGCGCTCAGCAGGTTGCTCTTGGACACACAATTGATCATCATTTATGATGGGTTCCAAGAACAATAGTGGATCTTATCCATCTGCAGGTTTTTATAATGTGATCCACAAGGCAGGCCTAGGTCAGTGATGGCTTGGGTCTCCATGTATACTAATGTTGTTGCATACTCTTTTATCTTGTAGGATGATCCTCTTTCCAATAAAGATTTAGGTATAGTTGATAGTGGTTGTTCTAGGAGTATGACAGGGAACAGAGACAGGCTACATGATTTTGTTTCTATACAAGGAGGTACTATTACTTTTGGAGGAGGAGATGGTAAAATTACAGGGAAGGGCACTATTAGAACTAATCAGCTGGACTTTGAGAATGTGTATTATGTGGAAGCATTGAGGAATTTCAATCTATTTTCTGTGTCCCAAATTTGTGACAAGAAAAATTATGTGTTGTTCACTGATACTGAATGTCTTGTTCTCTCCAAAGATTTCCAGATACCTAATGACAGTCAAGTTGTTCTGAAGGTTCCAAGGAAACACAATATTTATACATTCAATCTCAATGAAGTTCAGCCTGCTGGTGACTTAGCTTGTTTAGTGGTAAAGGCATCCTTGGATGAATCCAATAAATGGCATAGGAGGATGGCTCATGTGAATTTCAAAACAATAAACAAGCTAGCTAAACTTGGGTTAGTTCATGGACTGCCTTCCAAGGTCTTTACTAATGAGCACAACTGTGTGGCTTGTAACAAGGGAAAGCAACACAAGGCTTCCTATAAGTTTATTACTGTTGACAACACTATCTGTGAGCCCTTGCAGCTTCTTCATATGGATCTTTTTGGTCCTACATCTATTAGAAGCATTGATCACAAGTACTATTGTTTGGTGATTACTGATGGTTTTAGTAGATATAGCTGGGCATTCTTTTTGGGGACTAAAGATGAAACATTACAGATTCTTCAAGATTCTATTGCTTTGGTTGAGAATCAGTTGAACAAGAAGGTCAAAGCAATTAGGTGTGATAATGGGACAGAGTTCAAGAATGCCAAGTTGATAGAGCTATGTGCTACAAAGGGGATAAAAAGGGATTATAGCACTGCCAGGACTCCACAACAAAATGGAGTTGCTGAAAGGAAAAACAGAACCCTGATTGAAGCAGCAAGATCTATGCTTGCTGATTCTAAGTTACCTACCATGTTTTGGACTGAAGCAGTTAGCACTTCTTGTTATGTTTTGAACAGGGTCTTGATAACTAATCCTCACAAAAGGACACCTTATGAACTTCTGTCTGGAAAAATTCCTACTATTAGCCATCTTAAGCCTTTTAGTTGTCATGTCACCATCCTTAACACTAGTGATCACTTGAGCAAGTTTGATGGGAAAGCTGATGAGGGATTTGTAGTAGGCTATTCAGCTCATAGTAGAGCTTACAGGGTTTATAACATCTCCACAAGGAAGGTTGAAGAGACACTAAATCTGAGGTTTATGGAGGGCAAGCCACATGTTCAAGGAGCTGGTCAAGAGTGGTACTTTGATCTTGACTATTTAACTGACCATTTGGGCTATACTCGTTATAAATCTAACATTTCTGCAGTACCACAAGATGCTCAATCTAGCTAGCCACTCCTCAAATGATGAGTCAGATCCAGAGTGTGATGAACAGCTTATACTTGTTCCATCCTTTCCTTCTAACAAAGTAGTCCTCGCCTTGGTTTCTACTGATAGTTGTTGTGGTCAGGTACTTTGGATACAAAACCAAGTATTGGATTATGGGTTCAATTTTATGAACACTAAAATCTTTATAGAAAACCAAAGTACAATCTGTATTGTCAAAAATCATGTTTTTCATCAAAGAACTAAGCACATAGAAATTAGACACCACTTTATCAGAGATGCTAATGAAAAACACCTTATTCAAGTGGTTAAAATTCATACAGATGAAAATGTTGCTGATTTGTTAACAAAAGCTTTTGATGGTCCCAGATTTCAATATTTGGTTGTCCATATTGGCATGATCAACCCCTGATTGTTGTGTTTGAGGAGAGGATTGTTCCTAAGGGGGGGATCCTGGTTTAAGGGGAGGTCTTTATGATGTATATTTTTGTATATATTTTTTGATTTTATGTATATATTTGTGTATGCTTTGTGTTCTACTAACCATCTTGCAGATCAAGTATCAAACACACAATCATGTGAATCAGATAACAAAGACAAGAGAAACAAGCTTTTATTCATTAAACAAATTGCATTCTTAGATGCAGTGATAACATCACAGACACAGAAAATAACAAGCAAGACCAAGACTCAACATCCCTTCACACTCTACACCCTTCTTCAGACCATAGCTTCATCCTTCAAGGCCTCCTCTCTGGCCTTATGTTTCCCCACTGTGGCATCCTGTGATGCTCTCTTCCCCTCCTATCCATCCATTCCCATACTGGGCGTGCAGCAAGACTCATCACTGTGGTTCTTCTGGTGGGATTGGATGTGGAGGGTTGGGGGTTTGGAATTGGAGCACCTTGTGAGAGCACAGCAAGAGGAGCAACACTCATGGACCTGGTGTTGCGAGGCCTGTAAGTTGGATCATTCACCTCATCATCTGAGTCCTCATTCATATCTTTGAGCTCTGCACTAGAAACCTCAACCTCATTCTGAGGAGGTGGATTGGGAAGATCTTCTTCTAAAGTTGTGTAGTAAAATGGTGATCTGCTGGGAGGCTCTCTTGAGATGTAGGTGATGCTATTGGAAGCTCCAGGAGGGAAGTAGTTCAGCCAGTTTGGTTCACTATCAGATGATGATAGTTCAATTGGGTGGTTGGGAGAATTGCTCATAGTTATCTGGTTGGTTTTTGTGCTTAGGGTTATGTGTTTTGTGTGTATGATTCTGCTGTAAGGGGCTGGTTTGCTTTTGTTGGGTGATCTTCAAGTGTTATTTGATTCCAAATATCAAGATGGTGCTGTTTTTAAGATTTGGTAAGGTCAACCTCAGTGGAAGGTGTTTAGTTGGATTTTTTTTTCACTCCTAATAGATGAAGAGTTGGCTAGCCCACAAGTTCATGGCTTGTAGTAAAGGCTGTGGAACACCATGACTAGTCCTGAGTTAAACGGCTTCAGGTAAAGACAACTCAAATCCGTTGATGGCTGTGATGGTTTGCCAAAAACCATTCGGGTATTCCAACACACCATTGATTCACGTTCTAAGTGTTGGACTGGTAACTGGTTCAACAGGGTGATGTCATGATTCCACTCAAGAACCAGCTAGCCCAAGAGTGAGTAGCTACTTGGTAAAGGCTTATCAAATCTACTCTGGTTACTGATGTTGCTCATCTAGGAGTTGTTGATGGGATCTTGGACTTCATTGCTGTCTCTGGTGGTTCTAGATGTTCTGCTGGTGCTTAATATGGTTTCAGTTGCTAGTTTACTCAATCCTCTTGCGTGGTGAAGATCTATCTGGAAACTTGAAGTTAACAAAGTCAAATTCTAGTTTAGGGGAGGATTGTTGGGAATTATGTAATAGTGTGTTCCTGCTGATATGGTTCCTACTGATAGTAGTATAGTTTCTGCTGATAGTGAGGTTTCTGCTGATAGTTTCCTCTGATAGTTATTTTGTTTCTGCGGATATGTAGTTTCCGCTTTATTAGTTTATTAGTTACGATATGCATGAGTTAAAATAGGAATAGATTGTGCATATCTTTTGAGTGATTAGCAAGATGCAAAGTTAGGGTTTCTTGTACTATAAAAGAAACTAGCGGCTAGGGTTGAATGTACATTTTCCAATAACAATTACAGTGAAGGAATATAGATCCATAGAGGATCAAGTTTATTGTGTTTATTGTCTTCTTAAGTCTTGTATTTATTTTCCGCGTGAGTACAATTCTTGCAAAGGTTCTCCTTAGTTGTTTTGTGATTACACAGGACAGCTATACTCTTTTTAGGCTCATAAGATCTATCTGGGACTGAAACCCAACAGTTGCCTTGTATGGTTCCAAAACAACAATGAGAAACTTTGTTGTAGATGCACACAAGTATGCGGAATCTACTTGAATGCACTTAGAAGATTAAAGTAAGAATAAGTATAACACCAACAACTTCAATATTATTAAGCAATAATACGAGTACTCTCATAGTACTAAGGTTTACAACCTTGAAGCTCTTCTTAAGACGGCTAGAGTATATGATGTATGTTTAACCTAGCTAGGATCTCCTTTTATACACTAAGGAGATCCCTTACAGAGATAACTATGGACTAAGTATATCATATCTTCTATTGAAATAGAAGATGTGCTGTTACAACTCTTACACGACATTCCTTACTTACATCAGTACAAACTTAAAGCTATCAGTACTAACTCTCTCACTTTCATTACTAACTAGTTAATACTTATCATAAGACACTATCAGTACTAACTCTACTGAAATAAGTATTAACTCCAATAAGCATATTTCCCAACAATGGTTAAAAACACAAAACCCTACAGAAATGGAAATAAAACAAAAGAAAGGGATAATTCGGGTTGTCTCCCGAAAGAGCACTTTTCTTTATTTACGAGTCTTTAAGTTAGACTCAGAGCCTCGGGGCTTTATGGTGGCCTTTGAACTTGGCCAACCTCCTCCATGTCCTTCATTAAGTTGTATCTGACCCAAGCGACATTTGTGGCAGTGCAGAGGTATTCTTTAGTCTCGATCTTCCAAATTTTTCAAAATTTTTCCTCCGGCCCCAAATGGTATCGAGTGAACTCATACTTTTCGGCTATAATTGGTGGCGGCCTCTTATACGGAATCCCAAGGAGTTTGCACCTCTTTTGCTCATAGGCTTCATCATCGGGGTCAGTAAATTCTTCATTTCCTTGCAACTCAAGGTAATCTAAAATCCCCTCAATGTCATTGTCGTAAGGCTCGGTTCCTTTAAACCATTCCTCATCGAGAAAATTCTCCACCAGTACACGTTTGCATTCTTCCTTCTCATTTCTTATCAACTACTTGTCATCCTCAATTGCTATTTCATTTGAGTTGTTAGGACTCTCGTCGTTTGAATTTTCTTTACTCATGTATTCTTTCCAAATCTTTTCCTTTGTTAACGCATCTACTTGTCCATACTTGATTTTTACCCAACAGTCAAATCCCAAGTTGTCTAACCACGGCAAACTTGTCTTTTCCTTATCACTGGTCGAGGTCCAAAAGAATTCATCCTCTCCCATTCTCATTAAGCTGGTTCCCCCATTACATTTATTGTCATAAGGGTTGCATGATGCCCAGAAGACTTCCCCAGGAGATTTTATCTTTTCACACCAATGACTTCGGGTTTCATTGTTATCAGTTCCGCTTAAAGGATCTTCCATGCAGTAGATGTCATCAGTAACCAATTCCTTTTTCTGATTATGATCCTCGTAGTCAATCTTGAGCTTTTTAAGAAGATTCGGGTTAATTTTAGCATTCCCGAATTGTATCGCGTACCAATGATCAAATGTCAAATCTCCGAACTTGATATTATGTCTTTCAAGCTCGTGAGGGCACGTCCATTCTTCTTCTTTTAAACTATCACCACCATTGCAATACTCGCGGAAAAGGTCGCACGTAGGCCATGCTCGTGTTGATTCATCGTCAGTTATTGGAGTACACCTGTGAGTGATAGGCGGTTCCTCTTCTTCCTCAAAGGAGAGATTTTTCAATCTTTCTTCATCAGTATATGCAGCCCACATGAATTTGTTATTTTTGACCCTATCCTTATCGCTTCCTCCATCACAAATCTCATTTCTCGGGTCACACGAGGCCCATAGATCATACCAGTCCCCCTTAGCTACGGGTATCTTTTTACACCAGTGATATTTCTTTTTAGATGGGGACAGAGGGCATAAATTAATGTCGTGGGACCATCCGTTAATTACATGTGTTCCTGATTCGTCCACTTCGAGAAATTTGTCTGCCCACGTATCCCAGCTACGCCGTAACTGGGATGTTTGGTTACGGCGTGATGAGTGTCTAAATACTCATCATTTTTGTACCATTTAAACTGCGAAAACATCTGAAAACACTCAGAAATGCATCAAAATGATAAAAATATCACAAATAAGTGTTTTATGTGTTTTAAATGCAAAAATATCAAAATCTGGTGAAAAACGTATCAAATTTGCATAATTGGCAGTTTCAGTCCCCCAACTTTCAAAAATAGCAACTTTAGTCCCTCAAATTTTAAAGATTGACAGAATTTACCCCTGGACATTCTAAAAATTGGAAAATTAACATTTTATGTCCTTTGGTAATTCCAACTTGTCATTTTTGGTCCCTTTGATAATTTTTGGAAAATTACAACTATAGACCCTGAAGTTTCAGAGTTGTCAGATTATACCCTCAGGTTTCAATTTTGGCACATCCAGTCCTTGGATTATTCGAGATTGGCAAACATGGCCCTTGGTCTACATTTGCAGAATCACATGTTTGGTCCCTCAAAAATCAGATTTTACATGTTTGGTACCTAAACTACTCATTGAATCCTACACTTAATCCTAAAATCCAATAGCTAAACCAAACCCAAGCCCACGGTCCAAATACCCAGAAGCCCAACTCACCCTTAATCCAATAACCGGTCACCCCCTTAACCTAGTCAAGAGTTAACATCCTCCCTTTCTTCTTCATTTTTTCCCGCCCAACACACATTTCCCCAACACAAACCCAACACACAACACAGAAACACAAAACACAATAAAAACTTTTTCTCTTTTCTAATCCTCCCTGTCCCCTGTCACCAAAAACCACCCAACACAACAAATATAAAAAATCCCCTGCTCCCCACACCAAGAATGAAGACAGAGAGACAAGAGGGCAGGGCACGCGCGTTTTATTATTTTATCTCGCACGAGGACAGAGAAAGAAGAGGAGGAGATGTGAAGACCAACAGTAGTCTTGGTATAAATGTTGTAGAGGAAGGATAAAAAGAGATGGCCAGTAGTCATTAGTTAGTCTTTTAGAAATTAGTTTCTTTCTTTTAGTTTTAATGTAATTCTTAGTTTAGTCTAGATATTCAATGTTCTAGTCCATTTTAAATATCATTGTCATTTACATTGTTGTCATTTTTAAACTAAATGCAATTTAATTCCTATTTTTTTTTAGTTTCAGTATTTACCAATTTATGCAGTTGATAATTGTTGTTCATTGTTCTTAAATTCCAGTCATTGAGCTCTTAATGTGTTTTAAAAGTCAAATTGAAGTTCCTGTAGTGATTAAAACAAGTTTTCATAATCTTTACAGTTTTTTTTTTTTAAATCGTTTCTGTCCTTAAGGGTGTTTGGAATTGCACATTTGCTGGGTCAGTTTCACCTTTTGACCCATTTTGGTTCTTTGTTAGTTCATTGGACAAGCGTTTATAAGTTGATTGCTAGTCATTGTTGGGTTGAAAGTAGTTTGGTTACAAATTTTCTTTACCTGTTCTGCCCACTGCAACTGCAGCCCCATAAGGCCTTCTTGACAGCTTATTTGTAAGCTGCAAGAGACTCCCCGTGCCCACCTTCGCTCAGTTTGGAAGCCTAGTAGTTTAGGGATTATAGTACTTAGCTTATGCTTGGATTTGCTGCCCTTTTGGTGCTTATTTTTAAGCTTTTAAACACCCTCCCTTTGACTGTTTTGCAGGCCTGCTCATCATATGACAGGTAGTGTCTTTGTTTGTAGCTCACCAGTAAATTGTAACTATTTTATTTAAGAGATTATTTAGTGCTAGTAGCCTATATTAGATCCTTTAGGAGTTAGCTTATTTAGATTCATTAGTGCCTATGATCTTATTTAGAGTAGTATTAGTTTGCAAATTAGTTTTTTTTAGAAGTAGTATCCTAGTATCCAATTCTGTCATCCTTGCCTTTCTGTCCTGAGCACTAACCTTCAGCAGCTTCATACAAGCTTGCATAAGCTACTCTTAGGTTGCAATTTAGTTTGTAGGTTCACTTTAGTGTTGATTATCTCTGTAGTGTTTTATTTTGGATTTTTGAGCTTGTTTTGTAGCATAAAAATAGCTCAAACTTTCCCATTTAACTGTTGTCTTCACAGCAGCCGCAGCACATCAGCTCTATAGAAGCCTTTAAGCCTATTTTCTAGCTTAATTGTTTTTCTAGTGTGCTTATTTAGCTAAAGTAATTTATTTAGTTTATTTAGCTAATTTAGTTTGCATCTAGTTATAGCTTAGTTAAGCTTTTTATTATAAGTTAGGATTTCATAAGGTTTGATTGATTTCTGTCCTTCAGTCAGGTAAATAAGCTGTTTTACAGCTTATTCTCAAACTTTTGCAAGTTCAAGTTTTTATAGAAAATGTTTATATTGTTGTATTAATCAGTTTTTAAAAAGAAAAACCAAAAAAAAAAATATAGTTTGGCAAAAAGGGGAGGCAGGGGTCGAACCTGAGACCTCCCCTTTTGGAAGATGCTAAGAGTGTACCTGTAACCAATTGTGCCCTTGGGTCTTTTGCGTTACATATTCCACTTGATAATTATTTAAGTGTTTTGAGTATCTTTTAGCTTAATTTATGTAACAGCTTATTAACAGCTTATCCATAGAAGTTGTTGCACCCATTTTATTTTTCATAGGTCCATTAGATCATCTAGTATTTTTACAAAAAGTTTCAGAATTTTCTAAAATGCTTTAGTATTTTTTATTAATTAATTAGATTAAAACAGTTTTTAATTCGTAATAATTATTTTAAAAGTCCAAAAAATACCCGGCTTTTTCCTAAAATTTTATTTTGTCATGTAGTACGTGGGAAAATTGTTTTTACACTTGTAGGACTTTTATTTCATAAATTTTACGTTTTATCTTGCGCTCCAGCGTAATTTTTGTACATAACGTACGTTTTCATTTTAAGTCACGTTTTTAGATAATTTAAGTTTACGTTTTAGTTAAAATAGTTTATTTAAGTTATTTTGTTTTATAAAATCACAAAAACATCATTTTAAAAATAGTGATAGCGTTTATTTAATAGTTTTTATCTTTTTAATTTCCTTTAATTCGCATTTTAGCCCTTGTAGTTTATGTACTTCTTCTGTAGTTATAATCATTCCAAATCCTTTTCCCGTTCAAATCTCGCGATCACTATACGTTTGATAATCCATTGCATAGCTCGCTGGGACATAACGACCCGGGGAAACACTATACTCCCCAGATCTTCATTGATTTCGTGCTTAGGCAGTTTTAAGCTGGTTACGGTCCGCCATTCACAAGTGGCGGGCTTGTGTGATTTAGCTTGACTGTCTGGCACGCATCACGGCGTAACTCGCTTGAATCGTTCTTATCAATATATTTTATAACCCCATGATCGCTGTAAAAAATATAGTTATGCCGTAACTCCTTAGACAGGTTACGGCGTAACTCCGATCTGTCGACGAAATCTTCACCAGAATCCGTATCTTCAGTGTGAGAATTAGCATGTATCTTCGAGTCATTATCAGAAAAAATCACTTTACATTCCATTGTGGGTTTTGATCCTTCCGGTTTAGTGTTATTCATCCTTACTTTCTCACTAAGCTTTTCCACCATGGATTCAAGGTTTTTTAGGGTTGTGTCGTGATTGGAAAGACTTCTGTCAGTGTTTTCCTGGAATTCTTTTAGTCACTCATCTTGTTCCTTTTGTCTTTGGGCTGAATTTTCCAAGAAATTTTTTATTGTCTCTTCAAGGTTGGGCTTTCTTTCTCCCTAAGGCCCACGGTTGTAATTTCCACGATACCCATAACTATTTCGATTATCTCCGTAAAACGGTCGATTTTCTCCATATTTGACTTCTTCAATTATATTTTCTTCGTTAACGTGAGGAGAATTCTTGGTGAGATGTCCTCCCCCACTTCTTTCACAACCCACTTGGATAGCATGAACGGTTTCTCTGACTTTCAGCATATCTTGACTTAGATTTTCAATTTTGCTAGCGATGGCTGCAATTTCGTCAAAACTTCCACCTTGGTTTCTTTTGCTTCCTCTATCGTGCCATTTTTTAGAATGATCAGCCATTTTTTGAATGGCTTCAATTGCTAGAGTAGGAGTCATGTTCGGGATTGGTCCTTGATAGTCCAACATCTGTCTAGTAGTCACGTTGATTCCTTTGTAGAAGATGTTGACCTTTTGCCGGTTGTTCAGATCATATGTAGGACATTTGTAAAGGAGATCGTTGTATCTATACCAGGCCTGATACAACGTTTCATCGTCTTCTTGCTTGAAATTATGGATCTCCAAAAGCTGGTTAGAAATCTTCGACGGAGGACAATACCTCTGAATGAAGAAGTGCTTCTTTAGTAGAGCCTAAGTATAAACTGCCCCGGCGGGCAATCTTTCAATCCATCTTCTGGCAGCCCCAGTAAGAGTCATGGGGAATACCCAGCGTCATGAGACACGCCCGGAATGTTGAAAAGGCTTGCGATGTATAGGACATTTTCAACATGCTCATACGCATCTTCGTCCCTGTTTTCTGAAAAAGGGTTAGCACGAAGCTCCCTCATAAATTGGTCTTTTATTTCGAAACGGACATCAGCTCCAATTGCCAGTCTTACGAGACCTGGCCCTTGTTCTGCTCTTGTCAACGTCAAATATTCCTCAAGAGTGAGGTCATCAATGTTAACAACTTCCATGGTACTTGAAATCTTGAATAGTGATCGTGAGAATTTGAGAAATTTTAAAATAAAATAAAAAATGAAAGACTCAATAGCAATCCTAATATAACTCTCCGGCAGCGGCGTCAAAAACTTGATGCAGGTTTTACTGACCAGGTTTTAATATTTATAATGTCTCGTTATACCTATGGTCTACCCTAATGCACTAACGGACAGTGTACCCGGTCGTGTGTAGTGTAGTATTCGGTAAAACCAAGGTTGTCCCAAGAGCTATGTGTGTTGGATTAATACTAAGTCTAGGTGTCACAGATTTTAAGATGATTTAATTAATTAACTAATAAAGCAAGTAAAGGCAAAGGTGTTGATAAGGTTTTAAAATGTACCTTTTTTAGGGGTCGTTTAAGCCCTTATTTGATCACTTTTGTATCCGTTATTACTTAATATCGCTCATTTTCACTTTTTAGGTCTCTTGAAGACAAATTGCTGTAATGGCACTTATTTGGACAAAAAGGCGCGGATATATGAAGAAAATGGCCAAAGTCAAGAATCGAGACACTCCAGCTGCTGAAAAGACAAGGTGACGGCGTCACTGCTTAACTGCGACGCCGTCGGAGGATTTTGTGACGGGACAGAAGCCAAATCTCTTATTTTCAAGTGACGGTGTCAGGCTTTAAAAGAGTAGGTCGTCGCTACTCAGACGGCCTAGATTCGATCCAGACGGCGTCAGAAGCTGAAGAGGACGGTGTCACAAGCACAAGGTGACGCCGTCGCAAGGCTAACGTGGCCAAGACGAAACCCTAATGACGGCGATCCGACGGCGTCACAAAACATAAGGTGACGCCGTCGCATATGTACTCTTATATATAGAATCTGAATTTTTCAGTATTAGTGTGTAGTCTTTTGGAGTAAAAAACCTACACCGAACCAAGGTTGTCTTGTACAGTATTTTAGGGTTCCAAACCCTATCTTACATCAAGATAAGTATTTTACTTCATTAATTCAATTATGTCTTTGATTATTTGTGTGTATGCTTGCATGTTCTCCATGTCCGGCTAATTTACTTGTGTGTTTGCTTAGGGAATATTAAACTTAATTATTGAATATTGATTGGTTGTCTCTTATCTTAATTGTTAATGATCTAGTAATGCGATAGGTCATTCGTTGTGTACTTAATGCTTGATTAATCTTTGTGAACCTTAGGTTATATCACTTAGAGTGGTTGTAAGCTAAACCTTCCAAAGAGGCCTTAGAGTTAGAGTTTATGATCCCTAGTGGTTTTTTGTAGACGAGACCCTTTGGTAACTTCAAAGAGTTAGGGATAAACGCATACCCTACAACTTTAGACAAACAACGCGATTAAGAATAAGGACGTGATAATTCAACCATCAATAGGAGATAATTAAGGAGTAGTAAAACCTAAGTGAACACATCTTTAAACAATCATACGAGCACACAATAATTAGACATAGACTACATACACCTTAGATTAGATAATTAGATAAATAGAGTAATCGGTAGCAATACGAACCCCAAAATCCAAACCCCGAGATTCGTACCTTTCCATTTCCAAAAAAACATAAAAAAAGATAAAAAAATAATCTTCCTCAACCCCAACCTTAGCGTAGTAACTTCTCACTAGCATTCCTATTCCCCTAGAGAACGATATCAACACCCGTGGCTTACCCTAATACTACACTACAACGAATAGGTTCACTGCCTAGGGTGTTATAAAACTTGCTCAAAGAAAAGGAAGTTCCTTTGACCCCGAACGACGCGTGTAGCGTTATCAAGTTTTTGGCGCCGCTGTCGGGGAATAGAATAGCTAGTTAGTAGTTCACCTCGTTTAGTTTTCCTTTGCTTGATTCCTATCAAGTAATTTTTTCTCATTTTTAGCTTCCTCATAGTCTATCCCCCTTCTTCGTGACCTTTGTTCGTAATTCCATCACTTTTCATCATGGAAGGTGATAACCACCCACCATTCATCAACCCACCACCAATTGACCCGCCAAGAGCCCGTACTCTTGGTGAATACTCGAGACCAAGCTACCTAGGCTATAGGAACACCATTGAGCTTCCCGACCAAGCCCAAACTACGGCCCTGCGATCCGACACCATCCGGTTGGTGCAAAACGGATGTGCATTCCATGGACTTCGTTCCGAAGATCCAAATCAGCATCTGAGGGATTTCCTTAAAATTGTCGATTCCATTGACCTTGATGCTACTACTCTGGAGACCACGCGTCTGCGTCTCTTTCAATTCTCTCTACGGGACCAAGCTAGTAATTGGCTTGAGCAACTTCCCGCCGGCTCCATCTCAAGTTGGGATGATCTCACCTCTCGTTTCCTTGCTCAATTTTTCCCACCGGGGAGAACCACTAAGCTTAGGAATGACATCTTGATGTTCCAACAACGTCAAGGTGAATCTCTCTACGAAGCATGGACTCGATTCAAGGACTAACTTCATAAAGTCCCTCATCACGGCATTGATCTTTGGCTCCAAGTCCAAATCTTTTATGATCATGTCAACTTCCCCACCAAGTGATCCATTGACCAAGCGGCCGGTGGAAAACTTAGTGATCTCACCACGGAAGAATCATGGGGTATAATAGAGGACCTTGCTCTCTATGACAACAAAAGTTGGAATGACCCCCGTGAGTTGCCCAAAACCGTTAAGGCAATCTCCTTGCCTCCCATTGACTCACAATCTTCCGACCGTAGGATGATCAAACTTGAAGATCAAGTTAAATTCCTAATGAGTTCCTACGAAAACCCTAAGTCTTCACGCCATGTGAACAAAGTTTCTTCTTCGTGTGAGCCGTTTTATGATCCTCATAACACGCGCACTTGCACCCGATCCCCCGAACATGCTTCCGTTGACTACGCATCCTCGCGTATTAATGGAACGGGAGGAAGATTCCCCACAACACCCGGACCTAGGAATTTCAATGAAACCCGAGAAGCATGGAAGGGCAAGCCCGACTTCTATTGGGGACAAACCAAAGAATTCACTTCCAATGATTTTTCATGGCCCCCACCTCACGGTCCTAACCAACAAAACATCGAGGGGATATTGCAAAACCTTGTTGCATCCCAAGAAGCCCAAATAGCTAAACTCTCGGACCGCTTTAACCAACAACAAGCCGAAATGGATAGGAAGATAGATAACCTTTTGAAAGCCATGACCAATAGTGATAGGAAGGTTAATGCTATCTCAACTCCCGAGCCTTCCGGTGTAGAGATTAAGGACCCAAGTAAGTTAGCTAAGCATGTTCAATTCGTCAATACCATCGCCTTAGTGAAACCTAATAGAACAAATGACGAAGAGGACCATACACGTGAGACTAATGAAACAACCGAGGAAGTAGATGAAGTAGACAATGACTATTTCAATGAGTTTCCTACGGAAGAAGAGCTATCTCGCCACCCTCACTTAGTACGTGACCTCCATCACATGTATGTTAGGAAAAGCCCTAGAATCAAGTTTGGGAACCCTTGGAATCTTAACATACCATGTTGCATAGGACACCTTTTCGTGGCAAAGGCCTACATTGATCGCAAGTCCCCAATCAACATAATGACTAGCACCTACTACAATTAGGTAGTGAAGAAGCCTATTCCAACTAGGCAAGATCCCGATGATCCTAGTGTTAGTTGCAATTTTCTTGGAAGAGTTAATGGATTACCCGTTTATGTAGGTAGTTTCACGTTTCCTACGGACTTCATAATTGTGGATGATATTAGCACGGCCATAGATCCTAGCTTATCCCACGTTATTCTAGGAAAACCTTTCATAGAAAACACCGGGATGACTTATGATCCCTCATTAGGAATAGTGCGATTCAAGGATGAGACTGATGATGTAGCTTACCAAATGCCGTTTAAGATTGAGAAGTTTTCATCACTCTCTAATGATGAAAAGGAACTTAAACTGTCAGTCTATTATAGGAATGAGGAGGATAAAGAAAAAGGAGTAGATTATGTTATGGCCAAGATTTTCGGATTCTATAAGGATTGCTGGAACTTAGGACCGAAATATAGGACCGAGTGGGGAGAGGAAGAACTCTTAGAAAGGTGCATCATAGGGCACTTCTACAACATGGAATCCCCCAATAGAGACCGTCATGAGGAAGGGGATGACGGTAATGAAGTAACGTGAGGGCACGACTACGAGTCTAGCTACAAGACTCTTAAATAAAGAAAAGCGCTTCGTGGGAGGCAACCCATGCTTAATTGTTTGATTTTTAGTGTCATATATCTTTTATTGATTGCTTATTCTCATGTTTAAATTTGTAAAAATGCTTTATTTTGCTTTTAACCTCGTCTTAATTGCATATAAAGGTATTTTACATAAAGGATAAGTGTAGGGAGGATTACACACGTTTTCAAAAGAAACGTAAACATGAGAATAACAATTCATTAAAAGATATATATGTGTGTTTGTTCGAGTCAAATGCTTGTATCGAGTCATAATGGATGTTTTGCAGAAATTTTTCCAGATTCTAAAGATATAAATTTTCCAGAATTTTTTCCAGAAAATCGCAGACCAGTTTTTGTCAGGATAACCTGACGGCGTCAGGATTGCAACCTGACGGCGTCAGGAAGGAGTAAAAACAACAGATTATTTTTTTTTCTCGTTTTCTGAGCTACTTATAAATTTTTGGAATTTTCCAGGTCTTAATTTTTCAGAAATTCTGTAAACACCCATTCCACAAGCATTATATCTTAGTTTAGTAGAGTCTTATATATATTATTACCGCCGATTTTACGCGAAGGTTTCGTTTGTTTTCTTCGAATGTGCAGGTTTTATTTATCAAGAAGAAGAAACAAATGATTGGAAGGAGCTTTTCACGCATACATTTTTCTTGGAAAGGATTTAACCACTACTTTACACACGGATCCTACCGAGCTAATCAGGAGAGTACTAGTTTCTTTCGTTTTTAATTACCTTCCATTATCATAACTTTGATACTTTCGGGGAACATTAGGGACAATGTTCAGTTTAAGTGTAGGGAGGGAAAATAAAACGGGAACTTTGAAACTATGCTTATCCTTGATTATTTGCTTTGTCCAATTGTATTTGTGTAATAAACCATGAGAAAATGTCGGTTAGGGTAATTTTGGCACCAAATTTGAAATTTTTCATGACATATAGGAGTGGGCCATTAGTCTAAACAAAAGCGTCTCACGGATAGGAAGTTGCATGACTAGCACAAAAACCCTTTACCACTTAAATTCCACCCAAAATGTGAGGATCGCCCTTAGATTAGTAGCAATTAAAGCATTCATCTTTAATGCTTAGAGTGTAAACCGGTAGTATATTAGATTCTAGAACTTGTTTTATGATGCATTCCGAGATCGCTAGTAAGACTACACTTGTGTAGTTAGGAATAACTAAATGATAAGAGGCATTAGGATAACCCTTGTTTGATACCCGTAATATAATTACTTATTCCACATCGGTTGAGTAATTCCCCCACACCCTTTGCGTTGTACTCATCTTTAGTACACGATACCCCTAGTTAACCCCTTAGAGCCTATCCTTTTCGCGGTTCTCGTGATGTTTCGGTTTTTCCGGAATATCAATGAAGAGCATTGTTTACACCCCACCCCCAAATATACACCCAAATCGCCTTAGCCTACCATGTATGCACTCACTTTTAGTGCATTATTGTTATCACCCTAAACCCTTAGTTCAATTATCTAGTTGCTTGCATGAGTTGCTAAGTCGAGTCATATCCTTTGTACACAGTTTTGGGACGATTGGGACTCATGGGAAAAGTTAAAGTTTTTAAAAATGATTGAAAGGGAACGTTAAATTCCCTAATTTGCGTAATAACATACCCCAAGTGTTTTGATCTTTTCAATTCGGGTCAAATTAGTGTTAGAGTAATAAAAAAACTCAAGTGTAGGGATGTGCCTATAAATCCTTATCATTTTGATGTTACCGTAGAGGATGCTAGAGTAAAAGTGTAAGAAAAAAAAATAAAAATAAAAAAAATCGAAAAAAAATAGAAAAAGAGAAGAAAAAAAAATAGTGTTCAAAAAAAAAAAAAAACGGTCTACCATCCTACATATATCCTTTAAATTTATGTTTGTTTGTTTCAGTTATCTAGAGTTTAGAGTGTCGAGTCTTGGCTTAGCAACGTCATTCTTCATATGCTTGTAACATAAAGATTTTTGACTTGCCACCACTAAATAGCCTATCCCACCAAACCCTTTGTTTCCCTACCGTAAGCCTAACATTACAACCCTTTAAAGACCTCTTTGATAGTCGTTCCTAGGTGCTTACGCCAAAGCGATGGAGGTTTGATCTATTCTCAAGCCTATGGTAATCTATGTACTAGGACCGGTTAATGAGCGTTTAATCTTCCATTTCCAACTTGTTATATTACATATACACCCGAGAGAGATGTGAGTATCCAAACACCCCATGTGAGGTGCTAGTATGTAATTTCCGTGCTTGTTATGACTTTTACGGGGCTTATATGTGTTGTGGACTGTTTTAAACCAATGCTTCATGACCCCTAACTTATAAATTAATTGGCTAAAAGCACATTTGCTTGAGGACAAGCAAATACCAAGTGTAGGGATATTTGATAAGGTTTTAAAATGTACCTCTTTGAGGGGTCGTTTAAGCCCTTATTTGATCACTTTTGTATCCGTTATTACTTAATATCGTTCCTTTTCACTTTTTAGGTCTCTTGAAGACAAATTGCTGTAATGGCACTTATTTGGACGAAAAGGCGCGAATATACGAAGAAAATGGCCAAAGTCAAGAATCGAGACACTCCAGCTGCTGAAAAGACAAGGTGACGGCGTCACTGCTTAACTGCGACGCCGTCGGAGGATTTTGTGATGGGACATAAGCCAAATCTCTTATTTTCAAGTGACGGTGTCAGGCTTTAAAAGAGTAGGCCGTCGCTACTCAGACGGCCTAGATTCGATCCAGACGGCATCAGATGCTGAAGAGGACGGCGTCACAAGCACAAGGTGACACCGTCGCAAGACTAACGTGGCCAAGACGAAACCCTAATGACGGCGATCCGACGGCGTCACAAAACATAAGGTGACGCCGTCTCATATGTAATCTTATATATAGAATCCGAATTTTTCAGTATTAGTGTGTAGTCTTTTGGAGTAAAAAACCTAAACCGAACCAAGGCTGTCTTGTACAGTATTTTAGAGTTCCAAACCCTATCTTACATCAAGATAAGTGTTTTACTTCATTAATTCAATTATGTCTTTGATTATTTGTGTGTATGCTTGCATGTTCTCCATGTCCGGCTAATTTACTTGTGTGTTTGCTTAGGGAATATGAAACTTAATTATTGAATATTGATTGGTTGTCTCTTATCTTAATTGTTAATGATCTAGTAATGCGATAGGTCATTCGTTGTGTACTTAATGCTTGATTAATCTTTTTGAACCTTAGGTTATAGCACTTAGAGTGGTTGTAAGCTAAACCTTCCAAAGAGGCTTTAGAGTTAGAGTTTATGATCCCTAGTGGTTTTTTGTAGACGAGACCCTTTGGTAACTTCAAAGAGTTAGGGATAAACGCATACCCTACAACTTTAGACACACAACGCGATTAAGAATAAGGACGTGACAATTCAACTATCAATAGGAGATAATTAAGGAGTAGTAAAACCTAAGTGAACACATCTTTAAACTATCATACGAGCACACAATAATTAGATATAGACTACATACACCTTAGATTAGATAATTAGATAAATAGAGTAATCGGTAGCAATACCAACCCCCAAATCCAAACCCCGAGATTCGTACCTTTTCATTTCCAAAAAAACATAAAAAAAGATAAAAAAAAAAATAATCTTCCTCAACCCCAACCTTAGCGTAGTAACTTCTCACTGGCATTCCTATTCCCCTAGAGAACGATATCAACACCCGTGGCTTACCCTAATACTACACTACAACGATTAGGTTTACTGCCTAGGGTGTTATAAAACTTGCTCGAAGAAAAGGAAGTTCCTTTGACCCCGAACGACGCGTGTAGCGTTATCAGGTGTAATCAATAGAGGAGAGTGGTGCTAACCTATTTATTCATCCTAGCTAGTAATGTCTACGTCTAATTACTTTCAATTACTTCAGGTGGGGTCAAAGTCGAGAGGACAGCATTTGGTCAATTCGCCCTAACCTATCAGCAAAGATGCCACCACTGGAGAAGTCAAGTGTCCCCTCATAAGTCCAGTTGTTCCTGGTCCCCTAAGTCGAGTCATTAAGTACCGCTACATGCTAGAATTATAATAGTGAGTGCCCGGGCGTTAGCAACTTAAACACTCACCCCCTAATTCTTAAGTTCATCCAAACGGTAGGTGATCAGTTGGTCAAATCGCACAAGTAGAAAGGATCGTCAGTTAGTCATATCTTACCCTTCCCGTCTCAGTCTACTCACTTAGGGTCAGTTGGTCATATCTCCTAAGCAACTAGCCTCTACCGCCATTCAAAACTACCGAAACAAGGGTAGCTACCAATAAACTATGCATGCATACACTTAGAAATAATTATGCGGAAGTAAAATAAACGCAAACAAAATAATTAAGGAATCATAACTAGGCTAGCACCAAGAGGTGCTTAGCCGCTCAAATTAGCCATACAAATCAATTCAATAATTAATGTTACGAAATACATGATTCGAAAGTAAAGAAAAGATAAAATGCTAATGCTTATCGTAGGGGAGTGATTTCTCCTTTGGAGATAGCTCTGTATGCTCCTCTAGACCTGCCTTTGGCTTCTTCCCACGGTCTTTGGTTGTGGTGTGTGAAATGGGATGCTTTGACATGCTGGAAATCGTGGGGTATTTATAGGTCATATATGGGTTACGGCGTAACTAATTACGCCGTAATCCTCTATTTCTTCGTAAAATGCACTAGATCTGCTGGTTACGGCGTAACCTTAGAAGTGGTTACGCCATATCTTCAATAATTCTTGGTTACGCCGTAGTTTATGCACGAGTTACGGCGTAGTTATCAGCGGCGCGGATCCTCATTTGACCTAATATAGTTACGTCATAGTCTTTTGGGAGAGTTACGTCGTAATCTTCTGATAAGTTGGCTTTCTGAGTCACGCTTTAGTTACGGCGTAATGTGAGAGATGAGTTACGCCATAACTTCTTCAAAATGAGCATACTATGATAAATCTTTAATAATTCTCCAATTCCGCGTCTCTTTAGCTCCAATGCTCGTAATTTACCTGAAAGTTGAATATAATGGAAAACAAGTGTAAATCCATATAAATTATATAAATTACAACCATTATCGGGGGAAATTGACACTTAATATTCAGGATAATTTGATGTTATCAAAGTCTCAATTTAGACTCGTTTCTCTATAACTAAGGCTCTGATACCAATCTGTAACACCCCCTAATTTCGTGATAAGCAGCGGAATTCAAACTGAGTGTTACTTCATGGCACAATAGTCATAACAATAGAAAACAAACTCTAATGGAGTCGTTTTAAAAGATTTATCATTCGACTTATATAAATATCAGAGTTTACAAAAATGAGGTCCCAAATGGTTTCAAGTTTACAAAATACATTAAATTGGTTTTCGAATGATAATAAAACTTATAGTCATCTTGAGTACTCGTGCCCTTCCTTTCCATCCTTGCCAGCCTCGTTCATTATGGACCTGAAATACATGCTTAAAACTGTCAACACAAAGGTTGAGTGAAATTCATAGAGTTTAGGAAATCAGTTGAACACAATATTCATAAAGTGAGGTAATTAGTCTCACATTCATAGTTTAGAAAACAAAACATATATTATTGCACTAAGCTCATGACACCGAAACGTTAACAGCTATGATATAATAGTAACAATTGCCCTAATAGGTAATTTGCCATTAAACCTATGGATCTTCAAATAGATTGCGTTTGTTTGCCTACCCGGTCAACACAAACGGAATTTGTCAATCCCGATAGATCTATCCACATTATTCGCGTTCACTCACAAGTGATTAATGGTTCATGATAATAGGGACTTTGGCAATAGTAGTACTTAGTGCAAATAATACATTCAAGTATAATTTCAAAGCAATTTGTTCAATTTAAAATAAAGCATGTATTTCCCCCAAGGGTTTACAAAACATTTAAGTAATAAAAAGTGGGGCTATGAACTCACCGAGAGTTAATGATGTTAAGTACTTTGACGGATGTGATGGATAATTCGGAACTTCTACGTGCAACCTAAAAATGGAATGTTGCGTCTTAGGTTGGAATAATGTTTTATGAAAACATAAACCATCCTATATATGTCTCTATGTTGATCATGATGTACTCATTTATAGATTGATTTTTGTAGTAACAGTTTAAATATGTGAAAACGTATTTAGTTTATAGATATCATACTACCGTTCGGGCCATCATAATTCAGAGGTCATGTAGTAAACGTACGAGGAGCCAGGACACTTTAAATCGTAAATCCAGCAAACTCGTCGATACGTTTGAGTGGGTGATTATTATTGTAGTACTTTAGTAAAGAAAATATGTATATAATTTGAGTGGGTGATTATTATATTATAAAAGTTTTATTATGTTTTTAACAAACATTTAGTTTTTATAATTTCTCAAGTTTACAAGTGGTTATAACTTTATTAATATAGTCAATAATGAAATTTTAGTAACAATTCAATATATAACTAGTTATAAAAATGACATGGTTTTTATATTTTTAACTTGTAAAAATCCAATTGTTGCCGATAACAACTATTTTACAAATATTAGGCAGTTAATGACATCATTTGGTCTTTTCAGGCCGAGTTTCCTCGTGGTAGACGTAAAACATCGTTTTCATGTTTTAATTTTTTCATGATTTGGACCAGAAGTACAAATTTTTGTAAGACAGATTCAGCAGTAAACAAAAATGGTCATTTCTAGGTTTTCGCTAACTTCTTTTTATTATAACTTTTGACTCGTTTGTCCGTTTCGGGTGATTCAAGTTGCTATGTTTACGTTTTTATTTTTTCTACAGTAATATGTAAGTTAACAAGTCCATATATAGTTGTTTTAAATGGCTTCAAATATATGGAATATGACTAGTTTACTAGTTTGTTATTTTTACAACAATATGTCAATTAAAATATATGATTGAGTATATGTACATTATGAATCAACATAGTAACCATATATATAGCATGAAATTTACAAGATTAGGAATAATAAACATGAGACAATGGAGTGGTGGTAGTGATGAGTTGCATACAACTTTTGGCTTTCAAAAGAAAGGAGTAACTAGTAAGGATTGGACTTTGATTGATCAAGCTTTTCACACCTTGGTACCCTTCTACACTTCTTGTAATAATGAAGGATTGGTAATGAAGTCTTAAGTGACTTGAGTGGATTGAAACTCAAGAGAATCACTTAAACTTGCTAGAGATTTGATGTAGTAACTTGCTACTTGCAACATTTTTAGCATCAACTTGAAGTCAGGAATCAAAGTGTGAAGTGTGTGTTGGTTTTATGATGTAAACGACCAAAGAAGGGGGAATGAGGGTTTTTGAGATGTTTTTCACTTGCTATTTATAGAAGGGTAAGTTTGGTTAACCATGTATTGGGTTAGATAATTACCATAGTTAAGTTAGGGACACATGTATGACTTAACTTGCAAAATAGATGAGGTGATGCCACAACTATGGTGACTCACCCATAAGGGGATGTCACATATAGTTAGTGGATTAGGATATTTTGTTTTGATATTATCTTGTTTACGGAGTGAGTTTTGCTTCCGTTAAATGCCAACCGTAAGATGTTAAGCCATAAAACGTAAAATCAGGTATCGTAAAAATACGAAACTTGCAGAAATGATGAAACTCATCATTATACTCCATATAAAAATATAAAATGGGTGATAAGTCTCATTGGGTGCTAAAACGCTGTTTAGAGCTGGAAACGCGGGTCAAAAACGCGTAATTCGCGTAAAATGCAGAACTGACAAACGTAGAATTCCAACATTTGTGGAATTGACGTAAAATGATAGAATTACATATTTCTAATGTTTATAGTGTTTTATGGACATATCGGGATGCCCGAATGACGTTTAAACCCTAAAGTAGTTCTCGGACACGGTTTTGTGAAATTGGTTCTGGATTGATTCAACGTACGTCGTCAGGACGAATTGTCGAGTTTTATTTATCTTGTCATTATGCTAAAATAAAAATAAAATAAAAATAAAAAAAATTACGGGATGAATAGTAAAAGTCAAATAGTCAAAGGTCAACTTTAAAAAGTAAAAGGGTAAAATAGTCATTTTTTCTTATGAAAAATTACGGGTTGCTACATTTATAACCCGAACATATATAAGGCTTTGATATCAAAGACTAATTTATGTTAGCTTTATTGTGAGAGGAAACTTATTAGCTTCAAAATTTTCTATGAGCATCATTTTTTTCAATCTGATAACATTGAAAGGTCTAAAACAATCAATTTTTTCAATCCGATAAAATTGAAAGGTCTAAAAAACAAGGATAATAGCCCGCTGCGTTGCAGCGGGTATTTTTATTATTATTTTTATTTTTTTGAATTTGTGGCTGCATAAAAAATAAGTATTACATTTTCGGTTCATAAGGTCTTGAACAAATAGATGCAGTAACATCTGAAAACTCTATGGCAATACAAATTGTACACAGTTATTGTTGAAAGTGGTGTAAGACATAACCACTGAATGTTTAAGTATGTTCACCTGATGCCCCCCATTGTGGGGTAACATGTCAACAATTATTTGCTTAAAATAAACCGAATCTTTCGGGACCTGATGCCCCCCATTGTCATGAGATATCGAATCCACAGATTGGTCATTGCTTAAAAGACGGCGAAAAATGCCAACCCCAATGTCAGCATTCTGGTGACAAATAGCAGATCCAAATGATGAAGAAAAATGACCTAATAGAATATTCAACAACGTAGCTTAAAAGATAAGAAAAACGAATACGTGTCTACAAAATATGTAGGAGTTTGTACCTGGTAACAACTTGCACCAGTAGAATCACAAACCGGAATAAAAAAAATCCGTCCTTGTGCTTGCAAACTACAGTACTACAAAATCACGTTCGGCTAACACGTTTCACAGACACCACAAATCACGTAACAGAACGTCTGTTAGCTGACAGAAAAGCGTGAGTAAATTTAAGGCTGTAGGAAGACCTGATGCTTCATTAACCTGCAAAACCATTGTTCCACGTCAATTTCAAGCGCTGCAATTTTATTTAGTTTTCAAAACTTCAAGTGCTATAACTAAGGGTGAGCATATGACCCGAATGGACCGGACCGACCAAAGGACCGACCGGACCGACACGGACCGACCACATTCGGTCCGGTCCGCGGTCTCGGCTTTTGGGCTAATTGGTCCTTGGTCCGGTCCGGTCCGGACCAAAACCGACGAATTTGGCCTTGTTGGACCGGACCGACCACATTCGATCGGTCTAGGGTTTATGCCGAAATCGGTTTTCGGTCCGGTCCGGTCCGGTTTTTGGACCATGCACACCCTTAGCTATAACTAATTGAAAAAAAAACAGGCCGGGTACAGTAAGATTCAATTGCAAAGAAATCTAAAGAAGCATATGGATCTGAAAGTTTGCTAAAAAAATCTTGAAACCACTTCATGTAGCACTAAAACATACCGGTGTCTGACTGCTTGCTGGTATACTTGTATTTCTGCACAAACTTGGTTACTAACCAAGTATACTTAAACCACTTATATATTTAGAACTTTTTTCTCACATTCCTGTCCTCAATTAACTTGCTTCCATTCAAAACAAAAACCAAAAACAAACACCCTTCCATCGTTACCACTATTTTTAATCATAAGCCATGGTATATGTTAGCCTTAATAATAATTAATAGAAGTGATTGTCATTCACGTTTAGAAACTTTGTAACGTGTGTTAGATATCGCAATAGAATAGTCAACGGGCTCGTGGATTGGGCTAAGCTAAATGGGTTTTAGTTAATTTAAGCTAGCCTTATGAAAGTTATTGTCCAATCCAACCCAATCCAATCCCAAGCCCAAGCCCAAGCCCAAGCCCATAAGGGTGATATGTATAGAAGTATAAATACCCCTCAAATGGTCATTTGAGGGGTGTGCTTGAGTGTGTAAGTGTATGTTTTTCATATGAAATATTGTTTCATGTTCTATTCTTTTCTCTCTAAAACACAGCATTTATCTTCAAGTCACCATACCATATTATTGTGTGAAATGGATTGATAAAGGGTCCTAACAAGTGGTATGAGAGCCATGGTTATTGTGTAATCGATTTATGTTGGTTTTTGAACCATGTTTAAACTGTTTTTAGTGCTATTTTTTTGGGTCGGAAATTTTTTTTCCGTTTATTCTGTGGGTAAACAGTTTTAACATTGTTTTAGTATCCTATATGGTCAAAATGTCATGTGGTATCAATGTTTACAATATCTGTTTTGTGTCATGTCTTTGTCCAAAGAGGTTTGTCTCATCTTTTATATGACTTTTTGGTTACCAAATATGTGAAGTTACGTGGTCAAACATGGTCATTTTCTTGGTCAAACTGGCTAAATGGAGCTTTCAATGAATATTCATATGCAGTCTTCTGGGTTTGTATGAAGATGGTCGGAAAAGTGGTCGGAATATCGCCGGAAAAATGGTCAAAGGGTCAAAACCCTAATTTTACGCATAAGGATCCATCTTCAGAGATATTTACGCATAACTGTGAAGTTATGCGTAAGGAATTGTTACGCGTATGTCTTTACGCATAAGCATATGCTTAAGCATAAACTAGACAAGGTTTACGCATAAGTCGAAAGTTTTTACGCATAAGCTATTAGGCTTACGCATAAGGAATAAGAAAAAGTTACGAGTAACCAGTTACGCATAAGCAAGAAGTGATACAAGAAGACGTTACGCGTAAGATTTTTACGTGCAAGAATTAAGAAAAAACTTATGCGTAAACAACATAAAGACTCTACCACGACCACAACATACCAATTATACCACGCTGACCTCAGTACCAATACCATCATCAGTCAAACATTATCTCGACTTTGACTATCTCGACTGTTAACTAACCTAAGCCAAATCTTGTCGCCTCTCATCACATCCAATACATCAATCCTATACCAACTCACCTAATTCTATCAAGAAACAAGACTCAAAACGAATTTACAAAAGACCTCAGATTCGATTCATTTTTTTTGCAATCTTTTAAAGATTGTTTCAATTGAAATCTTTTAAAGATTGTTTCAATTGAATCATTCTCATCATTGATCACTTTTCGAAACCAAGCTTCAATGATATTCGAATCACTCAAGAAATAAATTATAACAAGTTTGTTACTTGTATCTCTTTGATTCGATCATAGACGAAAAATAAAACGAAAACTCAAACACAATATACGACCTACCCGAGACCCTTCTTAAAGGATCTTGAAGCCTTAAATGCCTTCACGCGTTCTTGGTTCAATTGGAACAAAGACAATGAAGAAATTAAGTAGGGTTTGATGTTTGATGTTTGATTTTTGATATTGGAAGAGATGGAGATTGGATTGACAAGTTTGATATGAGATCTGAGATGAGAAGTGATTTGGTGGGAGTGAATGTAATGTGGTAGGCGTACAATATCAGGAAGTAGGTTTATGTTTAGGTTAAATGGAAATAATAAGAGTTATCCTTTATACCGGATATCAATCTGGAATTGGATCGGGTTGGTATCTCAATAATTGGACTCGGGCTCTTTTGATTTGGATCCGAATGTATGGGCTTACGGGCCTTTATCAGAAATGATATGGATTGGGCTGAAGGGTCACATAATCAATATTGCGATATCAAAATGTCTTATCCGAATATTTTTTGGATACAATTTTTGATACTATTGGTATAAATGAGTGGTAATTTTGGTATAATTTTCACGGAAGGATACAAAATTCACGGCTTGAGTTTAAATTTGAAGAAAAAATGATTACGGGGTTTTTGTACGGTATTACTTATGGGTGATCTTCTTTATCTTTGAGACGATGGTTGGTTGGATGCATGTCTCAAGATAACTTGTTGGGGCATTAATGTCACTTTAAGTGATTTTGAATTGACAATTTGGTTATAACTGATGTAAGGAGTTACGTTGTAGTGCTCACAGTGTGTAACCATCACTTTAAGGAGTTACGTTGTAGTGCTCAGTGTCACACGGCGTTGTGGATTGATCAATAATTTAGAACAAGCAGTAAGTCACAAAGTTGGGATGTTTACTTTATTTTCAAGTTGGTCGTATCGGGTTTTCTCCATATGTGGTCATTACAATTAGCCGGTGAATCAAAAGGAGGTTCGTTTTAAGGTTGGTTTGAGAGACGTATTCAGAGTATTTTTTGCGACATATTCTCACGGAATTTTGATCAATCTAAGGATTTCATATTGCATCAAGAAAAAGGTAATACCGCATGTACGCAACATTACGATGATTCCGATAGCTCGCAACCATCAGGAGGGAGAAGTTGGTATTTCATCTTCTGTAATTGGATTGACGAAGGGAATTGTGCTTAAGACTGAAGAAGGAGAGGTAGTGTGTGTACATCGGGGCTTTTTACCAACTTGGATGCAATACTAAGTGAGTTATGTTGTTATGATGTTCCCAGAACGACAACCATTGTGCCAGAATCAAGAGTCTACTTTCTCTGATGCGTGTTTGAAGACTAAAGAGATGTTAAGAAAGAATGTTGTCGGTTCAGGAGGGAGCAGTAAAAGAAAAATGCTCACTAGTTAGGAGGGAGTAATAACCTAACTAGACTGTTACAGTTGAAGTTCAGAGCTACAAGGATTTGTGCCGTCAGCGCCAAAGATCAAATGCCGAGATCGTCGGAAGATAAAACTTCAAGTTTGCCTCAGTATCTAGACTACAGAGACTCTGCGCTTCAACAAAGTCAACGTTGTTTATTACTATTGTAATTTACTTTGTTTTGTATTTATAGGTCTCATTGTAACCATTCACGTGTGACGATATCTTGGAGGGAGATTGTTAGCCTCGCTTTTTTATAAAGATAACGTCACTTACGTGAATTGGACTAGATGCGTAGTATACTTTGCCCATAGGGACTAGTATCGTTTAAGTGGCAAAGTTATGGTCTGTTGAGCATATAAATACCCCTCATGACTCTCCATGAGGGGTGAGGTGAATCATTTAGTTAGTGTGTTGTTTGGTTTATCAATAAAAGACTTTGTGTTTTCTCCTCCCTCTCTCTACTTTCTCTCACTAAAAGGATGAAGATCTTATAAATCTTATAAGATCTATAGTTTTTCGGTCCTAACATCCAAAACAACATAAATCTTATAGTTTTTCGGTCCTAACCAAGTATACTTAAACCACTTATATATTTAGAACTTTTTTCCCATATTCCTGAATTAACTTGCTTCCATTCAAAACATAAACCAAAAACAAACACCCTTCCATCGTTACCACTATTTTTAATCATAAGCCATGGCATACCTGTTTGAAAATCTTCAGGACTACAACGCTTTCCAGCTTCCTTGTATACTTTAGTACTACAACAACTTTTAGCATCCATATATTCAGTTTGACCAAGAGATGGATTCCTGTTATAAAATAATTAAATCTTTATTTTTATAACATTAAATCTACATATAACAATCTCAACCTGTAAAAAAAAGGAAAGGAAAAAAAATGGCTGGATTAACCCAACACATTTTCACCCGTTACCTAACTCGGCCATTTTGCTACATTTAAAATAACAATTATGATCTTTGACTCATTACCAAACCCAGCCAACTTTGATATAAAATACAAATATGCAACAATTTACGCACCTCTTATCATACCTGAAAACTTAGAAAAGCCATCACATCAAACTTGCCGGTTTCTGGAAACTTGAGACAGTCAATTTCAGTAATGGCTCCACATCTTTCAAAGAAACTTCAGATGTGATCGACATTTGAGTGGTATGAAACTACTTGCAATCTGGTGTAAACATCATCTACGTTTCATATAAGTCTTAAAGGAGCACTTGAATGTGCACGTAAAGTAATCACTATGAGTCTGTGATATGAATCGTATAAATTAGCTTTTAGCGTTCAGCGAAACCCAAGGCTAGTGTAGGTGCAAATAACACTTGCAACTATTGCATGAAGCTGAAGTTGGAGGTACGTTATCAGAACCAACGATTTACATCACATAACTATCTAATAGCATGACATTTTAACTATTTAAGTAAGTAAGTGCAATGTAATCTGGTTTTTGTGCCAATGCATACCAGTAATAAAAGGGTTGTTTCTGCATGTTTTCAGGCACAAAACTTGTTAGCCGTGAATCTCTTGCTTGAATTCTCCCATTCATGTTACATAATGAAAAATGTAGCCCTGATCAAGCCTCTATTAGATAGTCTACTCGTTTAGACCCCATTTGCAATTATAACCTGCAAAGCGGAGAACTTGAGCAATCGAAATCAAATAGCCATGAACCCTTTTTGCAGATTCAAGCTAAACGGCTATAGAGAGCCATGAACCCTTTTTGCAGATTCAAGCTAAACGGCTATAGAGTTTCCATTGTCCACACGCTCTGACCAGTTTCAGCGTTTTCGTATGACCGCAACTCCTTCATAAAGCTGGCACATCTTCCGCCCCATAGCAAACCCAATACCTGTAAACGAATATTGTAATAACGATAGCCGTTAACGTAGACCATTTCCACATTATACAGAATTAAAAGTACAACAGTACGAACAAATCATGACAACATTTTGACTAAAGAACTGGGCACGCATATTGGATTATACAATCTGACTACTCGGACATACATTTTTATTTAACCATGTGTGAAGTCAAATATTAAACATTCCCAATACTACTGTCAAAGACAGCTTTTGAATTAAAGTTGACATGGCACGTTTCATGCTATCGTTCGATTGGTCGCCCTCAGGAAGATGTTGGGATATTAACTACGTTATATGCAAAGTATCTTAAAAAAAATTTGAACAAAACTTGGTTGTCAAAAGTTACCCGTCCTGACCCATTATTTATCCCACACATCTTTCCAGCCTTAGTTTCTATTGTCCGTGTTCCTTTTAGTTTTAGTTTTTTGAATTACATGTGACTGTAGTTTAAAATATATTAATGATGTATGATTCAAAAATGTGGTCAACGACTAGAGGTGGCAATTTGTGCCCAAAATCAAAAAAATGGGCTAAATGGGCAAACTTTTAAAAGATTTGGGCACATTTGGACCTCATCTTTTTTTTGAAATGGGCATATATTGCCCATTTAGAAGTTAAATGGGCATAACGGGCACATGTTTTTCTCGAACATTATATTGTTTTTAAAGAAAAACTTATATTTAATTTTTTAAATATAAATGGGGTGTTAAGTTCGAGAAATTTATATCATCGTTTTGGGTCTTTTTAAAAGCGATTCGTATAACATGAGCCCGTTTGGCCCGTGCCCGTTTAGCCCGTGCCCGTTTAGCCCGCGCCCGTTTGGCCCCTAGCCCGTTTGACCCGTAGCCCGTGCCCGCCCGGCCCGCCCGTTTTGCCACCTCTATTAACGACAATGAAAACTATACCAGTTGCAAGTCAAGAAGCTTCTGGTGCTATTGAAGCTTATCACGTGAAGTTAGAAATGAAATTCTTTGATGATACACATCTCGGCGCACACGAAAGAGTTGACTGGTTGGTGCTAATTATTGATTGACAACTTGGCAACCACCTGAAAAAGAAACCCAAATATATGAATCCGTTGACTGAAAATAGTTTATTTCAATTTTACATTTTCCACTTTACTGTTTATCTATCTAACAGGAGTGCTATAATCCTAAGCATGTTTGGCAAAATAATTCCGGCATAAGCTTACAACATCGAATAACGATGACTCCTTAACATACTTGGTGTATGCCACGCTCCCGCGTAATTGCATCCAGCTGAATTCCACCACTTTTTAATACCTGCAATAACCGGCTGTTTTTTTTTTTTTTTTTTTTTTTTATTGGATCAATATGGCGCTCAAGTCAGCTAATGATTATAGATGACATGTGGCATGTAGGATTGTTTTAAGAGCTAAAAATGAAGTAAAAAAATTACTCACCCCATGCAAATAAAATTGTCAAATGAAGCCCGATGAGATAATAAGATCCCAAGTTTACAACTGCACCATTTTTTTTCTCCCAGTCCCTCTAACAGCCGCTGCAAATTGAAGTAAAAATGGATATATTATGAAAAACAAATAGAAAGGTTACTCATATACATAAAATAAATAGATTTTGTCTTACAGAATCAGAATTAGTACAAACTATTGATAACCTACCCTGGTTTGTATGAGTGTGCATACCTTATTGTTTTCTGCCAACAGCGTATTATTAGGATGCACGGATAGAAAGCGTCACCTTTTATATTCCGTGAGCTGCATCTTTCAAACTTTGGCGAAGAAGCACAGTTTGTGTCATACACTGTCAATGGAAACAATAAACATCTATTAGCATTTTAACCAAAGAGTTGAGTAGTACGGAATAGTTTTTTGCATAAATCAAAATAAGCTCGTAAGCCGAAAGATAAACTTAAACAAACACCCAAAGCATAAAATAAATCTATTTGTATGTTTACCCGATCTTGCGACACCAAAAACTGAAAGCCCAAAATAGGAACCGATCTTATGGCACCAAAGATTAGTGCCTATAAGCCAATAACTAATAATCATTTAGCAATACAAAATTACCTTCGGCTAATACGTTTCACACTTACCAAAAATTACAACCAAAGGCGAGACAAAACCTGCACAAAATATGATAATACAACCTTACAATTTGAATTAGGGATCAACCTCAAACGGCTTCTACTCTTTGTGTAATCTTGTTAATTTGAAAGCAACCCAAAAACCACAATATGCATAAAATTACAATACCTTAAACATTCCGGCACCAAAAAAACCTAAAATTGATTAACCAACTGTTATTGAATCTTGAAGCACAAATAATTAGTTATCGGCCTAAAAGGAATAACAAAAACCTACACAAATTTCATCTTCAACAGACAAAATAAACAATCCCCAATACTCGAATATTCGAATCCACACACGAATTTCCAGGTTTGGCAGTTAACCTTGCGTGATTTACGTTAGGCGGTCACATGAGATAGAGGGAAGAGGTGAGTGATTTCTAGAAATTATGGCGGTGGAGAAGAAAGGATTCGTTATTATCCGTGTGGTTTGCAAGACGGGCCGGTGGGCCAGAAAACGGGCTAGCACATAAACCGGGCCAAAACGCCTAAACCCAAAAAAATGGCGAATATTCCCTAGATTCCGTTGTGTTTTAGTACATAGAGAGTAAGAATAATATGGAATGGAATGCAACGAGTATTATGCTATCGTTGATTTTGCTTGGTTCATATAAAGCACACAACATGTATACTAGAAAACTTGTTATGAAACTGCACTTGCAATCATTTGTGACTAGACCTTTTTTTTTTTTTTTTTTTTTTTTTTCCTTTTTCTTTCAGTTTAACATAAAACAATAAAATTTGCATTTTACTACTAAAATCTTTGCACCTAAATTTAAAACGTCATATAACGAATTTCTGCGAACCTAGTGACAAACTATAAAATTATTATGCTACGAAGCCTGTATGCATGTATCAATATATAAAGTGAAAATAAGTTGATATATTACCGTAAACTGTATCATGACATGTAAGGTATTTTGAATATAATAAGTAGTATTATCAATAAAATGTGGTAAATATAATTTTAATGTGCAAGTTTAAACAAATACAAAAATAAATACATAAATAAAAATGCTGGAAGAAATAGATGAGATCTTGGAGGTGGCGGTTACATGGGGTAATCAATACCATAACCCCCATTTTGTTGAGTAATGGTTGATTACCCTATTTTGGGTAATGCTCTGTTCCATTGTATTAAACCAAGCTTAGTTAATGATTGTCTTTCCGATTCCCCACACCTTAATCCCCTTAACAAAGGATGCCAAAAGTTATGTTCTTTATTTGTTCTTTTCACTTCTTTTTTCTACTTGACTGGGTGCTAAGCCTATCTCCTGCATTTGATGTTCAACCGAAACCAAGCCAGTCTGTGCAAGAAAGCTGCAGAAACACCAAAGAAAAACAAGCTAAGCTTGTGAGTTGTGACGACATCAGAAAATTCAGTTCCAGAAATTCTATATCGATACATGTAGGCAATCCCGATTACAAACATGAATAAATGTTTACAGAATCATGTTGAATTTATCTCAAAACAGTTGGCAGTGAGAAGAATTATCCTTGACCAAACACTCCCTCCGTCTATGGTAAATGCAACAATTTGCTATTCTTATATTCAACTGACACAGATTAATTATTTCTCTTATTTGCGATGTTTTAATCAAAGTTACCAAGTTGGACCAATAAGTAGAAAGTATCTAAAATGTTTATTTCAGACCACAAGAATGAGCTACATTATTTACTATATTGGGGTCATTATCTATATCTATACTACATATAATGCACGAAGGCACCTCACTCTTAATTTTAAGACGTACAAGAAATTAAGCATGGTTTACAACACTTTAATGCACCCAATTTTCAGAATTACAACAAAGTAAGCATATTGTATAACAAAATAAAGCATGGTGTCATTTTAAGACCAAAATTCTATCAAACAACATTAATGCTATTAAAAACACCCCTTCACCCAAAATTACAACCATTTAAGCACAACATACAATAGCTTCAACCAATTTTCAAATTTACAACAAAATAAGCATGATGTAATTTTCAGACTTATTTTCAGACTTACAACATTAATGCTATTAAAGTGGTCAATGTTATTAATGACTATAATAACTACTACTTACAAGAAAAGAAACATAGTGTACAACACTTTAATGCACATAATTTTCAGACGTACAAGACAAGCATAGTGTACAACAAAACACCACATTAATGCTATTTAATGTAGTCAATTATTTAACTGGTCGATAAATACAACTAATACAGTTATTAAAGCACCCCTTACATAAGAAATACAAATTATCAAGCATATTGTACAACCAAATTAAACACAATTCCTGCATTAAATTTCACTACTACAAATAATAAAGCACATTATACAAATATTCAAGCCCGAACAGGGCGCGGACCAAACGGGCTCGAGCACGAGCAGACACGAGCCAACGGGTTCGAGCCCGAACGGGCACGGGCTATACAAAATTCTTGATATCCGTAAATTTATTGTTAAAAAAAACATAATAAACTAAAATACATTAGTCATCGAAAAATTTTATTTCAGGGTACCCGCCGCTGGCCGCTGCAACGCGCGGGTACCAAAATAAGCATCTGCATACTTTTACTAGAAATGTAATTAAGACCTAATATTTCTTTTGTACCCGATTGGACCGTATAGTCCTTTTTCCATATTCAAAACTATATACGGAGTAATATTTTACTTGAAACTGGCAAACCGGTGATTTTAGGATTACAGAAAAATTGATTTAATTTTTAGCTATTTTGTCATTGTATGGTTTATGTTTGGTACTCAATTTCGAAAGCTATCTATCATCAAAAATTGAACATCCCTCCTCATTATATATTTACTCCCCATTATCTTCTAACTCTATTACAGTGTCAGTGTTCTCAGGTACTAATGTACTATAACTTCATCTTCATCACATATTACTTGTGGTCTAGAACCAGGCTTACCCTTTCCCACTCTTTTTTAGTGATTCACCTCTTCTATGTTGCAGTCTAAAACTGAGTTTCTCCTACCGCCTATGTTAGCATTATATTTACCTACTAATATCATAGCAGATACACTCGTAAACTCCAGATGCAAAAGCACTAACACGCCATGTCATCGACTCATTATCAAAGACATGCACCAAATAAAGATGCCTAACTTGTAGTCAAGTTAATTCAACATATATTGGTTTTTCGGTTCAGATTTTTCAAGTTTCTTATTGTAAGATTCTATTTTGTACCTTTGAAACGAAAAAAAATTATGAAAAAACCTAAACTTCTACTTACCCAATCTAAACACAAATTGCGCTCAATTATTTACAGTTGGTGGGGTTAACTTAACTAATCAGAAACTAACAAATTAGACCCCTAAAGATGCACAACAGACCTCTGCACCAACTTTATCTATAAACTCAGTGTCGATCTCAAGATTAAATTCACTTATAAGATCTGCTCAATACTCAAGGCACATAAATTCACTTATTTATTGTCACAGAATGTACCTCGATCAAAGCAAACAAGTTGTCAGTTACTTAGTTTGATGGACCTTCGATTTTCTAGGTCAACGTTGACTTTGATGTTTATAAACCAACACTCTGTACATTTCTTTTTACAACATGATAATGATATATTTTGCACTTTACTTTCTCCATTTAAGCTTCCATTGAAGTTCTGTCATCAAGCTTCCATTGAAGTTTTGTTATCACTAGGTGCGCTAGTAGCACAAGAGAAATAGGGTTAATCAGTTGCTGGAAAGGGATCAATAACATAACGATGATCATATCAACCCTTTACTGCTTGACTATAACACATACATGATACACCAAACAATTATGACAACCAATTTCAATCTCTTTTTGGTTTGGAGCTATAAATATACGAATCAAGGGTCAAAGAAACTTAATTTTGGGCGGCACTATGCATTTGGTTACTTATGTAGCTAAATATGCTACAACTACATTCAAATCTGGTCACACTGCATTTAAGACCAAACGATTTAATAGCACAGTTCTTTAGTGGGAGCTTTATTCCCAAATGAACACAGCCACAGTGGTCAACAATCACAAAACAATTTAGGAAGACATTTATATGTATTAAGAAATTTATCATAAGCTTAATTCGATAGAATTTAACCTGTAATTTGTGTATCTTTGTCGTTTACAAATACAAAAACCAAAAATACTATTTGTATTCCGATATAATGATAGCTCTTCAATATCATTTTATACCTCAGTATTTGCATACCCCACTCATCGTTTTGAATATTGGAATTTTAATAGAACCTACATGGATTCAATATATTCGCAAGCGCAAATTCTACTCAAATTAAATATTCAATACGTGAGTGAAATAAATGCATTAACAGGGGCAATTCCAACTATTAATGAGAAAATTACTGATAAAAAAATTGGACTTGAAGAGTGATCATTATATAGGAAGGCAGAAGATATTTTTGGAAAAAGTTGTTGGGTAAATTTCAACAACTTGTGCTTTACCGATACAAATACGTATATAACAGTTTTATTGAAATCAGCTGTAACTGTTGAACATGCGCGGTGGGATTCCTTTGGAGTAAGGCTCATGACCTAAAATAATCTGCTATCAAAATCGTTAGCCTTACATGTTGTGCAACCGGTCTTGAACGTAGCCGGAGCAAATAGCCATGTAAGTAACCAAACTTTCATCATAATCTCTAAGTCTTAATCAATTTAGATACACCGGATAATTTGGTGTGTGAAAAGTGAAATATAATCAGGCAATAAAGCGTCAATATGATCATCATGATGTTATCAATCCCATATCTTTAGAAGATTGATGAGACTAATGAGTGAATGCAAATATGTGAGCTCTAATTTAAGGGGAACGAGAAGGTCTAAGTATCTATTTATGTTTCTAGACCCCAACTCATAGATGAAGATAAAGTTGCATTACTAGCGAAAAGCGACACTAGAGATGAATGAAAACTTGGGGACTATGAATACAATATGGTGGAGCAAGATACTGATGATTATGACGATATTAATGATCTTTAGATGTCTTATTAGTTGTCACTTCAAATTTATGTAATATGTGTGATATGCTTGATCATTTGTTCTTTGATAGATAGGTTAAACTGTTGAAGTTTTCTTGGTTTAGTTATTTCTTAACTCTCGCAGTCTCGCGCATGATAAAGAATCAAACTATGTTGAATCTATAAGTTCTATAATGTTACTTGAGTTGTATATGTTTTGATTTTACACTTTTTGATATGCTTGCATTCATGAGATACATGCATATGACTTGTGCTTAGGCCTTCGGACGTCTTCGTATTCATTGACTCTTTCAACAACGGTGCTTTGGATTATCACTCGCAGTAGGACTTACAGCAAAACACAATGACTTATCTATTGAGCAATTATTCCTAATTCTTATGAAATACATATCAAATCAGCCAGCTCCCACCTCCCCTAGTCCCCTCCTAGTCATAGGTTTACTTATTTTGATGGGCAAATCGCACAAAAAGGTACCATACTTTAGGCCAATTAAAATTTTAGGTATCCAACTTTTATTTTCGTAATTTAAGGTACCGAAGTTATTTTTTTGCGCACTGTAAGGATTTTTAGGCTTTCTCGACTTTCCAAAAGAGGTTACCGGTCTCCTTTCTAACAGAAATGGTTAATTATTGTGACGTATCATTATAGTTAGCCTTCATAACTCATTTTGGCTAGAATGGTGACCAATAACCTCTTTCGAAAAGTCAAAAAAAAAAAACTTACATTGTACAAAAAAATTAACTTCGATATCTTAAATCAAGAAAAAACATATTTAATTCGCCTAAAGTGTGGTACCTTTTGGTGCGGATTTGCACTATTTTCATGCACAAAACTATTAAATCAAGAAACACATCAGTTTACCCATGATCAAAATTCACCAAAACATAACTGAAATACAACAACATTACCCGCTAAGAAGAAAGAACAATGTAGCAGTAATCAAGACAAGAAAAGTGACATGAAGCACCAAAGTTGAGTCGCTTGAAGAAAATGCTAAACCCAACATAGCACAAAGACAAATACCCAACATTAAAAATGATACTTTTAATGTATTCCATGTGGGACCCTGTTATCAAAATCAACCAAAAGAAAAAAACACTAGTTAGTTATTATTCATATAAAATAATAAATTAAAATTTGGAAAGTGGGCTAACGTTAACACCAGGGGCTAAGGCTCCAACAAAAACAGCTGTTGCTGATGAAACATGTTCTGGTTCTGATTGTTTGACATCCATTATGGGTTTTTTTAATTTGATTAGGGGTTTATTGTAAGTTGTGAGGTAGAATAACTATGAATCTTTTGGAGAAAATTGTGGTTTAAAACATGAATGTTTGGAAGCAAATCGATGTGTGATTTGGTTTGGAGTAGAGTCTTACTGGGAATTTTGACCATGAACCAAAGGGGTGTTTGGGTGTTAACGAATGATTTGGGTGTGTTTGGTATTTTATTTAGTGGGAAAGTAACAAACAAACAAAAAAATGAACAAGAAAATAACAATATTGGGGTGACTAAAGTTCAGCTTTGAATCCCTAAAGCAAATACTGTAAAAAATTCGGGTGACCGAAGTTGTATTTTCTTGGTCATTACTTGTTCATAAACTCAAAACAAGTTAATTTGAACATTTAAATATTTGCTTTAACGTATAATCGTTAGGTTAAATTGCGTAAACCGAAAAACGATATTTAACGTAAACCGGCAATAGACTAAATTTAGTCTACGTCAACTATGTGTCATGTGACTTTTATAATCATGTTTTATAAGTCTATGCATTTTATTTTGGGTTTTATAACAGCTAGGTTACCTAACTTTGCAACTTTTTTCGCTTAAGTTATCCAAATAATTTTTTGTTCAATTGGGTTACTGGACTATCCTTACCGGGCATAAAGGTTACCCAACTTTTTTTGACTTATGATACCCGGTTTCCATCCAAGCAGGCAGTTGACCCCTTTTTTTTTTTTTTTTTTTTTTTTTTTTTTTTTTAATTTAAAACATTTTTATAAAAAAAAGTATTAATCCCAATAAATAAAAACTAATACTTTATAAAAACCCTAATCCCCTTTTTCACACACACTCTCAATTCGTGAATTCTATCAACACACTCCAACCCTGAAAATCTAAAGGTAGCAAGTTGATTGAATCGAGTCGCCATCTTCACAAAGAGGTATTAACTCATTCCCAATAATTGATTGTTGAAGTACAATTATTCTGTTTTTGTTTTGAAAAATTAGGGATTTTGATTAAAAATTAGGGTTTTTATGTCAGAATTTTGGGAACTTTCGATTAACCTTAATCTTGTTTGATATTTGTCACAGATGGCATCGTCATCTCAATCTTCAAGTTTTGTGATAAACTTCCATCGTGGTGGTTCATTTGCAAGAAACCCGCTTACCTATGACTTTGAAATCCTCTCAAAGGTAGAAAATGTTGATCTTTCTTCCATGGACTTTGCTAGATTAGTTAGATTCATATGAAATGAATATTCATGTGATGTTAAAAGTTTGTTTTATTTGCTTCTTGGTAAAGATTTGGATAGTGGTTTAAGGTCTTTAAAATCTGATTTTGATTTAAAGGATTGTGTAGAATGTGGTATAAAAAATGCATGTGCTTTGGATATTTATCTGTCAAGTTCTGTGTTTGAGTTGAGGTAACTTCTCAAGTAGATGGTAGTGATAGTGAACTAGAATATGATCTTTATGATTATTTAGTGATGATGATAGTGATACAGCCTCTGTTGATCATTTGTCTGATCATGAGGAAGAGGTATTAGAAATTAGGACTCGAAAGGCAGCCCCTAAACCTAGGAAGAAATCCTCTAAAATGTTGGATACAACTTTTTTGACTAGGATATACCTTTCCTCTCCTAGCTTGACTAAGACTCACTCTACATTTGTATTTCTTCATAATTAATTCCACAATTTCCCTTATCTTAATATTTGGATTCAACATGATCTTTTTAGCATAGTTCCTAGCAATCCAATTACTTGTAATCAAAGTCCCATACTCATATGTCCTAGAACATGTATGCTTATCAACCAGTGTTTTAATTTGAAAGGAATGTTCTTTTTTCATTCATGATGCCCATAACCTAAAAGGACATTGGTTCTCTCCTACATCTCTACTACATTTAGCATGTAATTTCCTAGTATTATTAACCTCATAATATAACTTAAATCCATTCCTTAAAGCATAAAAGGTCAAAGCTCTTTTCAACTGATCAGGACTTTCATACCTTTCACCTAGGAGAGGAAAGGTAAAAACTTTATCCCAATATCAGGCATGCTTAGAGGACCATTATAGAATGCTATGGTCATATGCAGCAGAGATTTTGAACTCTAATCCTGGAAGCTCTTGTAAGATAGTTGTTGAACACATGCCTAATGGAAAAAACTACTTCAAGGCATTTTATGTTTGTTTTAATGGTCTGAAACTAGGATGGTTACAAGGGTGTAGGAGGGATATGGGTCTGGATGGGTGCTTTCTGAAAACATTATGCAAAGGGGAATTGTTGCCAGTTTTAGGAAGGGATGGAAATAATCAAATATATCCCATTGCCTGGGCAGTTGTCAGTGTAGAGAACAAAGAAAATTGGAGTTGGTTTATGAAATGCGTGGCTGAAGACTTGGGAATAGATGCTGGTGCATGTCTTAGGGGTGGTAAAACTAAGTCTGCAAGGGGTTCTCCTAGGGGTGGTAAAACAATGTCTGCAAGTGGTTCTGTTAGGGGTGGTAAGACTAGAGTAGGTTATACTGCAAGTGGGGGTGTCTTGACTAGAGGAGGAGTCAAGACTAGAGGAGGTTGTCAAGGGTCTGAAATGGGTAGACAAGAGGCTGCAACAGATGCACAAGGGTATGGAGGATGGACTAGAAAGGGTAGAGGATGGACTGGAAAGGGTAATGTCTTTATGGTAGTGAATGGTAAAAGAGTTAGGCAAAGAGGAAGGGGTGATGGCTCAAAATCTAGTGCATAACCTCATGGTATAAAACCAATTGGTTATGGTGTTTCATGGGATCCAATTGATGGATAAACAATGTTAGGGGCAAGTATCAATCTTTATCATTATATTTGATTGTTTTCCATTTGTTTTTATCATCATATTTGATTGTTTTCCATTTGTTTTTCACTGTGTGCCAAATATACAAGGAATATCAGTTCCTACTTGGCCATATGAGGGAACACCAGATGATTTGCTTGGTGCTAATGAAATCCCAGTCACTGGTTTACAACCAATGCCATCACAAGCACCAACTGTGACTGCATCACCAACTGTGACTACATCACCAACTGTGCCTGCATCACCACATGTGCCTGCATCACCAGCTCATTCACTAGGTAGAATGAATAGATCACCAGCGAATTCACCAGGCATAAGGAAGAACTCACCATCTAATGCACTAGCTATAAAGAGAAGGAAACCAGTAATACCTTTCATGAGGAGGGAGTCTGAAAGAATCAATCAGATTTTGTTTAACAAGTTACCAAGTCCTGGTCCAGGATTGACACAAGAAGATGCAATGCTTGTAGAATAGCTTTTCTGCTTCTATTATGTAATTTAACTTAACTGAATTTGCCCCTATTTTGGTACCACATGGCTTTTATGGGCAATTACTAAACTGTATGTGTGGAAAACTAGAAGGTGGGTTGAATAGTTTTACCAACTAAAATGTTGTTTTAAACTATTTAGATCGACTTATGTCAATCTATTTAAATGTGTATGTTGGATGTTGATAGATAAGTATGTAAATATGTAATGCAAATGTAAAGAGTAAGAAACACAAAACCACGACACGAGTGTTTATAGTGGTTCGGCTACAACGACATCTTCCTTGCCCTACTCCACTCCCCGAGTCACCTACTCGAGAGTTCGTAAACACTACACGATACAAACTCCTTATGGCGGAGAAGCCTTCAAAACGTCACCTACTCTTTTTCCGGTACAAGGATAGACACCGGGTTCTTCCACGAGGTAAAACCAAACTTATCACAACGTTGCCTACACTTTATCCGGTACAAGGCTGGATACCGAGTTCCATTACAAAGGAGGAACTACAACCCAACACTACATAACACCTATCCCAAAAGAGACTCACTCCTTATCACGACATCATCAAGGATATCAATATCCTTGGACACAACCTATCTATATTTATACATCGTTGCACCATATCGATTGTACACCCTTGGCATATTTCACTAATGCCCTAGACATGATATTTTGACACATTTCACTAATTCCTTCATCATGGACCTTTGGCATCCTTCACTAATGCCTTAGACACAGACCTTCGACACCTTTCACTAATGCCTTCGACTTGACCCTTTTGACATCTTTCACTAATGCCTTCAACACAACACTTCTAGAGAGGTGGAAAGAACTATCAACAAGAGAACTTCAGTAGTCTTGATGATGACGAAGCTTGGCAACTCATGGACTTGAGCTTGCGTGACTTCAAGAGGTGGTGATCTCGCCTTTAAGAGGAACAAAGAGAATCACACAAAAAACAAACATAAACTACATAGAAAGATCATTTGGATCTGAGGTTAGAGAGTTTATAATACTAGGGGAAAGTATGTGTGGAAGTGGCAATTTATAATGAAGAAATGGCTCACTATTTATAGACAAAAATTCACTACTGTACCACGAATCCCTTGCTTGAGGGATCTGTCTAGTGTATTCCTAGGGATCCGTAGGACGCTCCCCCTAAATGGGTTGTGGGTCATGGATCATGGATCATGGGTTATAGATTTTGAACCATGGGTATCCAAATAGATACAATGTATCTAGAAGATGCAATGCATCTAGTCAATGGGTCATGCGTTATCTTCATGGGTTATGGATAATACCCATTATGACTTCATGCATGATGTCATGCAATGGGTCATGGGTTATGGATCATGCTACATGGGTATGGGTCATGGACTTTGGGTTTTACCCAACTACATTCAATGTATCTAGTTAATGGGTCAAGTACTTAGATTCTTACCCATTACAATACATACTAAGTATGTGTGTATATATATATATATATATATATATATATATATATATATATATATATATATATATATATATATTTATATATATATATATATATATATATATAGGGAAGGGATCCAGTAAGAAGAAAAACTAAAATGAGAAGAATAAGAAGGATTTCTAGCCACATATTTCAAATAGGAGGGAGAATTTTAAGGGGAGATGCATCTATTTTTGTAGATGCATCTGAAATATGTGGTTGTGGTTTCTTCTTATCCTTCTCATTTTAATATTACTTCTTATTTGATCCTAACTCTATATATATATATATATATATATATATATATATATATATATATATATATATATATATATATATATATACCCTTTATGTAAACACTAGTTGTTATACATATGCATTGCTATAACATGAAAACACTATTTACTTGTTTAGTGTTTTATATGAAAACGTAAGTGTGTTAGTAAACTGTTGGCTCAAACCATTTACGTATTTTTTTTTTGTTAAAATGATTTTACGTTTGTTATAAAAAAACATTAGAAGATCGTAAAATATAAATAAACGTTTTTACAACTTATTTGTATTAACAATCTCCCTCTTTTTGTTGATGACAAAACATAAGATTATTTTAAGGAAAAACTAAAATTCGTAAAAGTTTGAATTAGAGTTTTTACTCTCTTCTCCCCCTTTTTGTCGAAACAAAAATACCCTTTTTGTCGAAACAAAAAGAGCGTCGAAAAGAAACTAACACATAGTTTTAAAGGAAAAACATGTGAAAAGTAAAAATGAAAAATAGAGAGTTAGGGAAGAGAAGGATTCTCATCTTAGCTCCCCCTTGATGGGTCAATCCCTTTGTGAGGGCGTCAAGTAATTAGAGAAACTAAGCGAGTGCTTTGCAATTTTGTTCGCAAATGGTTTCGTCTTTTTGACGAACATGCTCCCCCTTGACGAGTGCTCCTTTGTGAGGAGGACGTCAAGTAATGTAAACCAATGTGAAAATAATGCAAATGATTTTGCAATAGTTTTGCTTTGACAATACACTCCCCCTAGCTAAGGGTGTCAAAGTCTTCATGTGTATATTGAAAATCTACAAAACAAAGGTTAGAAAACAAGTATATGATGCATAATTTCCTGCAAATAAGACTCAAGTTAGTAATGAAAATGTCTTCTTTTGCACGGATCCCATGGTTCCTCCCTTGGAGGGATACGTCTAGGCTAAAATGAGGGATTCGTCTGCCTGTAAGCTTAAAACAGCAATGGTGATGTAAAATGTGAAGTTAACATAAAAAATGAGATATGTATTAAGGCACCAAACATATTCTCAAGACAATATGGCATATAACATTTAATTCTATTCAATAAAAATACGAGAAATGATCTACATATCTCTAAAACTAAGAGAATGACTCAAACATGAAATACATTTTCTACTAATTCTAAGAAGTAATGGAAACCTAAAAAGCATCAATGTGCTTGAAATCTAAGGATGAGTAGACTTGTTGATTTGGTCCAATTGTTCAAGGAGATGATTAAACATGAAATGCAACTCATTTCGTACTTCTTGAACAAGTCCTTGGGTGACTTGACAATTAGAGAAATTATTTTCATGAATAGGAACCGGAGGAGGTGGGATGTTTTGAGGAGGCTCCACAAAGGATGGTGGAGGTGTGTTGAGCAACGTAGGATGTGGTTCCACTAAAAATGAGGGTGATGATGCACGAGTTGGTGGTGGAGATGGAAGGTCCTCTATATGGATAGATCTTTGGTGATTCCTTATCTCCAAAGATGGACTATTTGGTGATGAAGGAGGTTCCTTATTTAACGAGAAAGTTGGTGAGTGGGAAGTCCTTGGTGGTGAGTGTTCTAACGAGTAGCGATTTGGATGGGAAAGAGGTTCGGTAAAGGAATGTAGTCTAGGTTCTAGAAATAAAGGCTTGGGTGTTTTACTAGAGCTAGGTGTGTTTGGTTTAGTGCTTGATGAAGCCTTTTGATTTGATGAAGTGATGAGTGCTTATTCACTCAACATTTTTACCCGCCTAAAACCTCAAAAATGACTAAAAACACCTAAATACGATCAAAATATGTTACAAATATCCTCGAAGTGTGTTTTATGTCTTTCAGGTATAAAAGGATTAAAAATAGAGCGAAGACGGACAAAATCGAGCTAAATCTGGAAAAAGTGCAGATCAGACGTAGCCGGGAAGTGATTTTCTACATTTTTGGAGCCCGAGACACGTTCTGAGAGAGAGCAAGGGGAAACAAACTCAAAACCATACCCTCTACCCAAAATCACCATTTTACCCTTTCCCGATGTGACAACTGGCAATTTAGGGAGTCTATTTTAGGTAACCGCATTACGTTAAACTAAACCAAATTTTGCCTTTAACACTATTTTTATCAACCATGATTTGATTTTATATCGTTTATTGGTTTTTATGGTTTAGTTCATTATTGGACGAATTATCGTGTGAGTTTTAACTCTTTTTGGTAGGCACTATTCGATTCGGCACTATAAAAGCCTAAAACGAGAAATAACATAACTTTTAGACCGTAACTCGAAAATTTACAAATAAATAGTCAAAACTCGTGGAAAAACATAAATAACGATAATAGGAAGTCGAATGAACGTCGTGGGACACTTGGGGGACAATATATGAGCTCGGAATGGGTAAACGGGATAGTTTACAAAAAATGACGCCCACGACCCCTCTCCTTCTCCCTTGGCCGGCCACCCTCCCATCTCCCACCATTTATTATTTAGTCCCTCTCCCTAAATATATAAACCCTCACCCTCCCTCATTCTTACACTTTGTTTCTCTCTCTAAAATACACACACATACACCTTTCTCTCTCTAACTCTCTCTCTCTCTCTCTTCCAATAATTAAAAACCCTAACCCTAACCACCACCATTGGCCACCCCTATTCCGGCCAAATTCCAGCAAGTGAAATTACACCTCCACCACCATTAGATAGATATTTATTTCCTCTTTCTACCCATATAAAAATCTCTCACAAAAGCCTACATTAACACCTTCAAATCTTCAAATTAAGATTCGTGCTTTTAGGGTTTTCATCTAAACTTGTAGATCGGGCTTGGAAAAGGTAAATGGAATATGGGTCATGCTTATTTTGGCCATAAAAAGCCACATATGGCATGATTATGGTTCGACCATAATTAAAAATTTAGGGCTTTTGGTTTAAACATGGGATTAAATCTAATTAACACTTAAATAAACATGTAGCTAGTGTTTTGGTATCATGTGGTGTATCATATTATTGGGTTTTTGCATTTTAGGTTATGTTTTATGTTTTTGGTTAGGAATAGATTATGGGTTTGATGTTTGGTTAGTGATTGGAGGTTGATTGATTGTGTTTGGATGTTGTGGTATTGTTTTGGGAGTGTTTGGATGTGAGAGATGGGGCGTACGACCACCAAGACCCATGATGGGGTCGTGGGGTGATGGTGTACGTGACCCTCAAGGACCAAGGGTCCGGGTCGAGTTGTTGTGGTAGCTTGTTGGTTGATATTGTTGGTGTTTGGATGAGACGCGTGGAGCCGAAAAGCTTCTAGAGCTTGTTTGGTTCACGTGGTCTTAACCGTGACCGTGTCATGACCATTAGGGTCATAACATTGGTTTCGGGTATATTTGGTTGGTTGATTGGTTGGCAAGATTGATTTGAGTTGATTTGAGATTGAATTGTGCTATTATGACTTTTATTTGGACTCGATATATATAAACTGTCAACTTTGAGCAACGTCGGTGTTACTTTGACTTTTTAGTCAATAGTTGACCCCGACAACGCCGAAACATGGACTTTAGTATAGTTTGGACTATTGATTGATTAAAAGCCGAGAAGTCATGACTCGTGCTTGTGGACTCGAAACGAATAACGATATCAAACTAATATTGGAATTTGACGAAATGTATATATGAAAATGCTAATAAACTATGAAACATTAATAATAAAAAGGCTTTTATACCAAAAAAAAATCGATAACATGACTTGCCTTGTTATTTATTGTTTTAAAATGGAAACTAATGACTAAAAATGGAAATGTTTATAATAAATAAGTAATTAATGTTTCGAGTGCACGTTTATCAAAATATGCCAATTATGGGCATTTAATACTAGTTTTAAGTATTTATTTACTTACATTGTGTGCATGGGTTACGGATAACCTAACATTAATAGTGTTGATCCACGTGGGTAGCGGACTTATTAGGTTGACGAATCTAATAAGAGCCCGCTAGGTACGTTGGGTAACCTTATTAATGGGTGAATTATCCTTATGACTCTTTAGGATGCGACCGGTTTATGGGATAATAAGCGACACGAATAAATAATTGAGTTTATCGAGTTGACGAATTCGATAAGGTCTACTATTTATTCCGAAACTTATTGGACTATGGAGCTTATCGCTTAGATGTCTCATCGTGTTGCATTGAGTCACATATTGATTGTTTGAGTGCATTCATGGCATCATATTGAGCCGATACACCCACATGAGGATACCAAACACTAGGATTAAACGGTGAAACGAGACATTTTTGGAAATAACGAAATGGAATACATCATGTGTCACAATTCTCAAATTCCGGTCATTCCTCATACTCCATATTCATCATTTCATAACGGTTCATTCATGATTTTTGCATTTCACATTAAACGCGTAAATTTCATATTAAATAAACGTTATCGCGTGAGTTATTATTTTGAATATTTAATCCGTTACTTCCAAAAATGATCCCAATATATTTTTATACTTACATTTAGTTTATAAAAACTATATTTTGAGTTTACCTAGTGTTTTAAATTTTTTTTGGTATATAAATCGTTAAAGTTATATTATTACGACGCTTTTCTTAAAAATTACTCGATAATTATTTTATCACTCAAATTTTACAAGAAATGTATTTTTACAATTTTTATAACTACAATATACTTTACTTTGATCCCCTAAAACTTATTTTAATCCATATGACTTTAACTTCACATCTATGTACAAGTTACATTTTCCTACATTTATATCATTTACTTACATTTTTATTTACAACTTTATACAAGTAAAAGAAAAAAAAAATATATTTGGTTGACAAAAATCCCCCAAAAACCGGTTCTAGGGGGGGGAGGATTTCATTTATTATAGTTGGTAACTTTCTTTACTTTGATAGTATAAGTCTACACTCCTCATCTAATTCATTCACTTTTTCACTCAAATAATTCACAAGTCAAGAAATTTCTTTTTCTCTCTTTGCTCTCTCTTCAAAACCGGTTACATAAAGGAGATAGCAAGGGATCATCAAATTTTTCCAAGACAAGTGTTTCACAATCTAGATTACACTCTTTATAAGGTTTTGAAATAAAAACCTAGGGTGTTTAGGCTAACCTTGTTCTTTGCACCTCATCATATCACTAGTAAGCATCTCATGTTTGTTTTTCATTTTACATATTCCTTTCATGCTCATCTCATCATTTTTGAGCAAAAACATGCAAGACTTATGTTGATTATACCATTTTTACATGATTTTTAGAGTTATATATATATAAAGGTCATCCTATAATTATTCCCTTGGTATACTTTGGTCTTGATGATGTTTAGGAACCCATGGCACCCTAAGAAGGTGTATGGTAGGATTAGATTAGCTTTGGAGTTGATTTGAAGGGATTAGAATAGGTTTAGTACGAGAAAAACTATTTTCGATAAGTATAAAAAGTGTTCTATCCTTGTTTTGATTTTCTGGAAAATCCGACTGTAGGCACGACTTTTTGGCCTTGATATTTAGAAAATATACTTTAAAACGAATCCGTGGCCGCTTGAACGGATAAAAACGGAGTTATAACGAAGAAGTTATGAATTTTTAAAGTTTGACGACGAAATATATATTTTTCAGAAAATTCAGCAACCTATTTTTACCTTATTCGAGTCAAAAACGAGTCCTAAGCTTTACAAATTATTTCGACTTGTCAAAAATATATTAGTATACTTTGATACGAAGCTAAGGACGTATTATACGTAGAAAACGGATTTGAAACGACTAAGATATACACGTTTTTACAAAATTGCCGTAACTATTATTTTCAGAAAAACTATATTATTTTACGAGATAAGTATTACGGTAACTAAAACGACCATGTTGGAGGCTGTTTTTAACTATGATGTAGAACTTTTTGAAATGAAATGTCTTCTAGAAAAATCAAGATCACCAAGCATATTTTCTAAAACGACCAACCGTTTGTATAGCGGAGTTTTAATAAATTAATTACGGTTGCTTAAACTTGGCCGAAACTCACTTTTTACACAACATTTAGACAAAATCACCATCTTTAACCTTTATTATCTTTATGTTCGAGACCTCTATGACGAAAACTCCTGAACTGAAACTTCTAGATTTTGATACAAACTTTCCAAAACCGTCGAGTTCGTTTCCTAACGCTCGACGTACACCATTTTACGACTAGTTTTTCGAAGCCATTTTTGTCACTTTCATGAAATTTCCAACGACTTTATTTTACGGCGAAAAGTGATAATTTCACCATAAATCATTACGAAACCATTGTAGGATGACATTTTGACGTAAATACTTATAAAGTGATTTAAGAATGGTCAAGACGTCAAAAGAGTATTTTTCGACGATAAGTATTATTTTCAAAACTCGCAAATGGTATAAATAACATACGAAATGCATGCATAACATAACATCATAACTCATTACATATCATAACATACATTCTAGGTCGCGGATAGTTTCCGATTCTCACTTTCGTGCACTTCATTTTGTTAGCATATCCATCATACCAGGTGAGTTCATACCCCACTTTTACTCGTTTAAATTCTTACAAACTATTTGGGGGAGATACATGCTTAAATACTTGTTTCACTCTTGCGAATACTCAAACCATTTATACAATTGTGTTACAATATACTTCTTATACACTTTAGACATTATGTGTGGTTTATTGCGATATGTGCCTTAATGTGCTAAACTAGTTTTCAATTATGCATCAACATACAAACTTTAGCAACTGGTTAACTCCTGCGGGAGCCGGCGGAGAGGTATTGATAGTACTATCGGGCTGACACCCCCACCCTTGGGTCCTTGATGACGTGACCTGGGGTGAATATAATCTGTTATTCAATGAAACATAACAAACAAGTTAGACTTGTCAAGAGGTTCAGTTGGCTGTGATTCTTTGCATTAAGTACATGTATATATCGTATGCACCTATGTCCTACTTACAAACAAGATTGACAATTCTATATTTTGGCAATGGGTTGTAAACACACAGGTTGCAAGTTTTGTATGGGCGGAACTTGGAACTGAGTGGATTTACAATGCCTTTGCTGCATAAACAATTTTTGAAAGGCTTTACATTTCATCACAAACTTATGAACTCACCAACCCTTGTGTTGACACTTTTTAGCATGTTTATCTCAGGTCTTAAGGTGATAGCAATTCATGGAGCTTTTGGGTCGCATGACATACATTGGAGTCTTGTGCTTTTAGCAATTACCATTCGACATGTTTTGTAAACTTTTTATGTATTATCAAACCTTGTGATTTCTTGTGGTGTAAACATTAACTTATTTATCGAATGGTAAACTTTTCAAAACGTCTCATTATAGAGGTCGTTTTCTGTATCCATACTTTGTGCTATGACGTCATACCCCAATGACACTATCGTTCCGCTGCGATATTTTGGGGGTGTGACAGATTGGTATCAGAGCCTTGGTTATAGAGAACTAGGTTGCATTTTAGTTCCTAGACTATAACCGCTCTCACGTCGATCCTTTCTTTTCCTATCACCTTACACACTTTTCGTGCGCATATGTTTTCTTAAGTATTCCTTCTAGAACCACCTCATTAGGTAACGTAGTTTCCTTGTACCAATAGGGGAGTCCCAAAATCTAGTTGGGTCATCAAAGATATGGAGCTCAGTAATGAGCACTTATCTAACTTGATCTCGTGACAGTTCTTGTTTGATGAGATGCGAGATCGAGCTAAATAAGTGTTACTATAAAGCTGGATAGATTTGATGATTTTGCCCGAGGATGGGAGTTCTCTTGAGGATACTTTGGGAACTGCTGGCGACTAAACCTCATAGTGACTTTAGCACCTAACGGAATTTCCTACACACCAAGTGCGACTCTCCCTAGATACCTACCCTAAATTCCTCCTCCACTGTTTAGAATCGGATGATAGACTGGCTACCTATTTAAGTAACAACAATCGCCGAGACATGTGTGTTTGGTGGTATGTACACGTGTGAAGTGAGGCAATTATAATTATGGTGGCCAACATAATTATAAATGCGTCACAACTCACGTGGACATATGCGACCACGCATACGTAGATCGGTGTGGACACCTTAGGAACCAATTTGTGGCGTGGTATTATGTTTGAGGACGTTAAGCATAGACATTGGGAATTCAACGGTTCTTTCCTTTGCAGAGATAATGGCACCAAAGAGAGTAACACGCAGTACTGGCCGAGGTGGTGCGGTACCAAGGGGTGGAATGACAGGTGGACGTGGAGGTAGAGGAGGCGGTAGCGACATGGGTAACAATGACAACAACACTGGCGGAAACCCTGATTTTGCCGCCATCATCGCTCAACAACTTCAAATCTTGCTTCCCACTATTGTCACGCAAGTTGGAAATCATATGAATAACTCGGGAAACCACGGGAACGGGAACGGTACTGGCGACACCAACAATGTAGCTGGCAGTAACAACAAGAACAACGCCAACAACAACAACAACAGAATTGGATGCACATATAAGGAATTTTCGGCATGCAAACCTGTGGAGTTTGATGGTATAGGAGGTGCTTTGGCGTATACTCGATGGGTAGAGAAGACAGAGGCAGTAATCGACATCAGCAATTGTGCCACACACCAGAGGGTGAAGTATGCTGCTTGCTTGTTATCAGGAAAGGCATTGACATGGTGGAACACACAGCTACAGGCTAGAGGCAGAGAGGCAGCTATAGGTATGACATGGGACGAATTTAAGGAGTTATTGAAAGAGGAGTACTGCCCGGACAATGAAATGCAGAAACTGGAGGATGAATTTTATCACCACTCCATGATAGGGGCTGATCACGCAGCCTACACAGACCGATTTCATGAGTTAGCTAGACTAGTTCCTCATCTAGTTACCCCTGAATCCAAGAGAATCTCGAGGTACATATATGGTCTTGTCCCCGAAATCCGTGGAACTGTGAAAACAACTGAGCCGTCTACAATACAAAGTGCGATACTGAGGGCAGGAACCCTGACAGACGAGATGGTTAGAAATGGTACGTTGAAGAGCAGTGATAAGAGGAAGGAAGCAAGTGGGTCGAATAAGCAGATAGGCGTGGTAGCAGACAACAAAAGGGAAAGAGTTTTTGTGGCAACTGGTACTGAACAAATAGAGTATGCGGGTACACATCCCAAATGTGCTAAATGTGCTTATCATCACCCGAAGACCAAGCCCTGCCGCTTGTGTACAAATTGCAATCGATACGGCCATTTTAAGGGGCAGTGTAAAACACAGATTGGCAACATGAGGGATAATCAAAAGACTTGCTTTGAATGTAACAGCCCGAATCACTTCCGGAATAATTGTCCTCAGTTGAATAAGCCACCGATGCAAGCTCCTCTAGCTGTGGCAATTGAAGGAAATAACCCAAACCCTGTACTCAATATCAGTCCACCTCGAGGTCGAGCATTCTATATAGGGACCGAGGAAGCCCGCAATGCGTAACTGGTACGTTTTTCCTAGACCATTAAGTGATCCACCGTATTATTCAGATTTAGTGAGTCTCATTGGATAAGAAACCTAGACGCGTAAGTTTTGACATAAACACTTTGACCATACACTTGATTTCGCGAAACCTAAGGGTAGAACTTTAAGTATCATCGATTGAATCGCGAGGACGCGATTCTTCTATCAGGGGAAGAATGTCACAATTCTCAAATTCCGGTCATTCCTCATACTCCATATTCATCATTTCATAACGGTTCATTCATGATTTTTGCATTTCACATTAAACGCGTAAATTTCATATTAAATAAACGTTATCGCGTGAGTTATTATTTTGAATATTTAATCCGTTACTTCCAAAAATGATCCCAATATATTTTTATACTTACATTTAGTTTATAAAAACTATATTTTGAGTTTACCTAGTGTTTTAAATTTTTTTTGGTATATAAATCGTTAAAGTTATATTATTACGACGCTTTTCTTAAAAATTACTCGATAATTATTTTATCACTCAAATTTTACAAGAAATGTATTTTTACAATTTTTATAACTACAATATACTTTACTTTGATCCCCTAAAACTTATTTTAATCCATATGACTTTAACTTCACATCTATGTACAAGTTACATTTTCCTACATTTATATCATTTACTTACATTTTTATTTACAACTTTATACAAGTAAAAGAAAAAAAAAATATATTTGGTTGACAAAAATCCCCCAAAAACCGGTTCTAGGGGGGGAGGATTTCATTTATTATAGTTGGTAACTTTCTTTACTTTGATAGTATAAGTCTACACTCCTCATCTAATTCATTCACTTTTTCACTCAAATAATTCACAAGTCAAGAAATTTCTTTTTCTCTCTTTGCTCTCTCTTCAAAACCGGTTACATAAAGGAGATAGCAAGGGATCATCAAATTTTTCCAAGACAAGTGTTTCACAATCTAGATTACACTCTTTATAAGGTTTTGAAATAAAAACCTAGGGTGTTTAGGCTAACCTTGTTCTTTGCACCTCATCATATCACTAGTAAGCATCTCATGTTTGTTTTTCATTTTACATATTCCTTTCATGCTCATCTCATCATTTTTGAGCAAAAACATGCAAGACTTATGTTGATTATACCATTTTTACATGATTTTTAGAGTTATATATATATAAAGGTCATCCTATAATTATTCCCTTGGTATACTTTGGTCTTGATGATGTTTAGGAACCCATGACACCCTAAGAAGGTGTATGGTAGGATTAGATTAGCTTTGGAGTTGATTTGAAGGGATTAGAATAGGTTTAGTACGAGAAAAACTATTTTCGATAAGTATAAAAAGTGTTCTGTCCTTGTTTTGATTTTCTGGAAAATCCGACTGTAGGCACGACTTTTTGGCCTTGATATTTAGAAAATATACTTTAAAACGAATCCGTGGCCGCTTGAACGGATAAAAACGGAGTTATAACGAAGAAGTTATGAATTTTTAAAGTTTGACGACGAAATATATATTTTTCAGAAAATTCAGCAACCTATTTTTACCTTATTCGAGTCAAAAACGAGTCCTAAGCTTTACAAATTATTTCGACTTGTCAAAAATATATTAGTATACTTTGATACGAAGCTAAGGACGTATTATACGTAGAAAACGGATTTGAAACGACTAAGATATACACGTTTTTACAAAATTGCCGTAACTATTATTTTCAGAAAAACTATATTATTTTACGAGATAAGTATTACGGTAACTAAAACGACCATGTTGGAGGCTGTTTTTAACTATGATGTAGAACTTTTTGAAACGAAATGTCTTCTAGTAAAATCAAGATCACCAAGCATATTTTCTAAAACGACCAACCGTTTGTATAGCGGAGTTTTAATAAATTAATTACGGTTGCTTAAACTTGGCCGAAACTCACTTTTTACACAACATTTAGACAAAATCACCATCTTTAACCTTTATTATCTTTATGTTCGAGACCTCTATGACGAAAACTCCTGAACTGAAACTTCTAGATTTTGATACAAACTTTCCAAAACCGTCGAGTTCGTTTCCTAACGCTCGACGTACACCATTTTACGACTAGTTTTTCGAAGCCATTTTTGTCACTTTCATGAAATTTCCAACGACTTTATTTTACGGCGAAAAGTGATAATTTCACCATAAATCATTACGAAACCATTGTAGGATGACATTTTGACGTAAATACTTATAAAGTGATTTAAGAATGGTCAAGACGTCAAAAGAGTATTTTTCGACGATAAGTATTATTTTCAAAACTCGCAAATGGTATAAATAACATACGAAATGCATGCATAACATAACATCATAACTCATTACATATCATAACATACATTCTAGGTCGCGGATAGTTTCCGAGTCTCACTTTCGTGCACTTCATTTTGTTAGCATATCCATCATACTAGGTGAGTTCATACCCCACTTTTACTCGTTTAAATTCTTACAAACTATTTGGGGGAGATACATGCTTAAATACTTGTTTCACTCTTGCGAATACTCAAACCATTTATACAATTGTGTTACAATATACTTCTTATACACTTTGGACATTATGTGTGGTTTATTGCGATATGTGCCTTAATGTGCTAAACTAGTTTTCAATTATGCATCAACATACAAACTTTAGCAACTGGTTAACTCCTGCGGGAGCCGGCGGAGAGGTATTGATAGTACTATCGGGCTGACACCCCCACCCTTGGGTCCTTGATGACGTGACCTGGGGTGAATATAATTTGTTATTCAATGAAACATAACAAACAAGTTAGACTTGTCAAGAGGTTCAGTTGGCTGTGATTCTTTGCATTAAGTACATGTATATATCGTATGCACCTATGTCCTACTTACAAACAAGATTGACAATTCTATATTTTGGCAATGGGTTGTAAACACACAGGTTGCAAGTTTTGTATGGGCGGAACTTGGAACTGAGTGGATTTACAATGCCTTTGCTGCATAAACAATTTTTGAAAGGCTTTACATTTCATCACAAACTTATGAACTCACCAACCATTGTGTTGACACTTTTTAGCATGTTTATCTCAGGTCTTAAGGTGATAGCAATTCATGGAGCTTTTGGGTCGCATGGCATACATTGGAGTCTTGTGCTTTTAGCAATTACCATTCGACATGTTTTGTAAACTTTTTATGTATTATCAAACCTTGTGATTTCTTGTGGTGTAAACATTAACTTATTTATCGAATGGTAAACTTTTCAAAACGTCTCATTATAGAGGTCGTTTTCTGTATCCATACTTTGTGCTATGACGTCATACCCCAATGACACTATCGTTCCGCTGCGATATTTTGGGGGTGTGACATCATGGTAGATAACGTTGATTTTGGGAAATACATATTAAAATTGGTTTACATTAATAGGTTGTGCCGAGTCAATAGTTGTTGTGCCGTGATTACCTGTTATCTTCTGCTAGTGTTTATTTGTGCGTTGCTTGCTTGAGGTGAGTTTCATAGCCCCATTTTTATCTACGTTTTTAACTAAATTGGGGTGAGAATCATGCTACTGTTTTTGGACCTTTAAAACTATTTGGATTTGCTTATGTGCTTGACTGTTTAGATAGATGTGCAGTAGTCGTTTCCTTAGACTAGGGTAGCAATCCTAATTGCTATAACTGCTGCCTAGCTAAGAATAGACTTCTACCTCGACCTAGTCCGGGGTTGGCAATTGTTCTAGACTTTGCCACGACAGTGCTGGACTAGAGTCGCTAGGACCGTGTGATCACTGGATGCGTGATATGGATTGTGATTTCGGATATGAAACGGTTTGTGAATGATGTGTATCTATCTTAAGTCTCGCATAGCAAATCAACTCCAACATGTCCACTATGTTTTATTGAACTTAAACCTATGAACTCACCAGCGTAAGCTAACCTTTTAGCATGTTTTCTCAAGTATTTAAATGATGTTTGGAATACGTGATCGGTGGAAGCTTGGCAAGGATGCATGGTTCAAGGATCATATTTGACTCTGATAAATTATGGGGACCTATTTTATTAAATCATGTTTTGGGCCTAATATTTAGATTTTTGGATTAATGTTTTGAATATTTAAATTTGGGATTGGTTTTGAATGAAAATGACTATCTTGTTTGCTATACTTGTGTGAGATACCAATCCAGTCATATCGCCCCGAAAACTTGATTAAATCTTCCGCTGTACCGAGATTTGGGGGTGTTACACCCGATACCCAAAATGACCAAATTGCCCTTTAAAACCTAAAATCCAAAATCTTATTTTTAGCCTTCAAAACCATTTTGTAAAAACTAACTTTTGTCTTAAACCAATTTTAGTTTAAAAAAAATACAATTCTTACAAAACATTAAACCTTTTAATAAAAACTTTATAAAACCTTTAAACCCTTTAATAACCCTCCCCCCTTTTTGAACTCTCCATACACGACCCTTTCACCCCCAAATGAACCCCCACCTTACCCATAAGACCCTTCCCAAATTAAACCTTTACCCACCTTGCCTGACCTTCCCCTTCCTTTCCTCTTTAAACAAAACCCAGAAAAAACTAAAATACAAACCCAGAAATACATTGTGATACGCGTACAACGCGCGTTCGGGGTAAAAGGAAACTTCTTTTTCTTCGAGCAAGTTTTTCAACCACCTAGGCAGTGAACCTAATCATTGTAGTGTAGTATTAGGGTAAGCCTCGGGATTGATATCATTCTCTAGGAGAATAGGAATGCTAGTGAGAAGTTACTACGCTAAGGTTGGGGTTGAGGATTTTTTTTTTATCTTTTTATATTTTTTAGAAAATTGAAATTACGAATCTCGGGGTATTGGATTTGGGGGGTTGGTAATTCTACCGATTACTCTACTATTCTAATTATTTAATTAACTAAGCTAAGGGGTAGTCTATGTCTAATTGATGTGTGCTCGTATGATGATTAAAGATGTGTTTACCTAGATGCTACTAATCCCTAGTTATCTCCTATGCGTTGTGTCTTCTAAGGTCGTAGGGTATACTTTTTTCCCTAACTCTTTGAGGATACGTTAAGGTTATTGCCTACAAAATCTCTAGGATTCATAAACTAACTCTAAGGTTATCTTGGGATTTTTAGCCTACAATAACTCTAGGCGATTATAAACTAATGTTCATAAAGATTACTGAGGCATTAAAGACACAACGAATGACCTATCGCAATCCTAGGTCAATTACAATTAAGATAAGAGACAACCAATCAATATTCAATACCTAGGTTTCATAGATCTAAGCAAACACACAAGTAAATTAGCCGGACATGGAAAACATGCAAGCATACACACATACAATTGAAGACATAATTGAATCAATGAAGTAAATTACTTATCTTGTTGTAAAATAGGGTATGAGGACCCTAAGATACTACCCAAGATAACAAAAAATCGTTATTAGGTTTTACTCCACAAAACTACCTCCCTAAAACTCTGAAAATTCGAATTCTATATATAGAGTTACAACTTGCGACGGCGTCACTCTTTAAATGTGATGCCGTCAGATCGCCGCCATTAGGGTTTTGTCTTGACCACGTCAACCTTGTGACGGCGTCACCTTATGGCTGTGACGCCATCGGGTTCATCTTCTGACGCCGTCGGGATCTGAATCTAGGCCGTCTGAGTTGTGACGCCCTACTCTTTAAAACCTGACGCCGTCGGGTACAAAATAGCAATTTCGCTACTGAGCCGTCACAAATTTGGAGCACGTTGCGACGACGTCGCTTTCTAACTGTGACGCCGTCACCTTCAATTCTAGCAGCTTAAGTGTCTTGATCTTGACTTGGCCATTTTCTTCATATATTCACGCCTTTTCGTCCGAATAAGTTTCATTCCAACAATTTGCCTTCAAGAGACCTAAAAAGTGAAAAGGAACGAAATTAAGCAGTAACGGATATAAAAGTGGTCGATTAAGGGCTTAATTGACCCCTCAAAAGTGTACCTTTTAAATCCTTATCACATTGCTCACCAAAACACAGTCAATTCCTAGTCATCCCCCACTCAACTCCCTATTACTCTCAATCTTGGAACCTGCATAAGGGAGTCAAAGGAACATCACATGTGGCCATTATACCTTGCCAATCTTCTATCTTCCTATTGGAAGCTCAAGGTACAAGAAGCCATGGATGGAATTGATCATAAGGATGCATCTCCAAGGGAAATCAATGGCCAGGAATGCTCCAAAGAAGCACACATTAGATTTTCAGCTCATTTTGTCTCTCCAAAGAAGCACACTGTGAAGGATTTGAAGACCAGGACCCTTAAAATAATTAGAGCACATTGTAGCCATTGAAGGCACCCTAATTTTAGTTTTCAAATCAGAATTCTTTTTTTCTTTTTTTTTTCTTTTTTTTTTCCCTTTTTTTTTAATTCTAATTGTAGTATTTTCTTTTATTAACGAAAAAGCTTTTTTTACATTTCTGTCTCAATAGTGCTTAGTGCTTATTTGGTAGTCATCAAGTATTCTAATTAGTTTTAGTCAAGTTGTATTTCAGTTTTCATAAAAATCCAAGCTTTGAGTACTTCCAAATCTGTTTTAGTAAAACAAAACAGCCCTTAAAGGGGTGTTTGGGTCAGGGCATTAAGTAGTCAAAAAATTGGTTTTTACCCATTTGACTTCCCAAGTCAAACTCCTTTTTGAAGTCTTAGGTTAGTTGTAAAGGTTAGAAAATGGTTGCATAAGTTTTGCACAAGTTTGGGTGTTCTAAAAAACAGTTTTATGTCTACTGAGATTGCACAGGACAGCAATTAAGCTGCTGTTCATGAGCCAGTTTTAGAGCTTATTTGATATTCAAAATTTGAAAATTTTGTTTTTCCTAAATATTTGTGATCCCAACTCACTCTGATTTCAGTTGTATGCATTAGGATTATCTCTAGCATAGTTTAAATCAATCTTGAAATTCAACATTTGTCTGTTTATCCATGTTCTGTATCAGCACAAACTGGCTCAAAAGTTACTGTCAACAGCTTATTTTTAAGCTGTTTTGATGCCCTTTCCACCCACCAATTAAGATTATAGGTCCTTTACTATGCTAACCTTAATTTTTGTAGCTTGTATCTAGCCTGGAAGTTCATTTCTCAGCTTAAAATAAGCTCAAAAAAGGCCACCTCAGGCTGTTTCTAAGCCTGCAACAATAGGTCAGTAATGGTTTCTAAGTGCTTATTAGGAGCACCATTTAGCTTATTTAGATTGTCTGTAGTATCCTTTAGTGTAATTAAATTAAGTTAGACTGTTTTCAGCTTATTCTAGCTTATTTTGTTCCATTAATTGCTTATTAGTCTAATTTCTTTTAGTATTAGGATTCCCCTAGTTAGAATTTTTCCCAACTGCTTATCCTTGTAATTTAGCTTAATTTAGTTGCACTTAGCTTATTTCTAATCTCCACTACTTATTTGTCATTTTTGCTCTACTATTTTATTGCTTATCTTGGCTTATTTTTGTGCTTCAAAACTGCCTTAGGAGTGTTTGGCTTGCTTTGTTGTGAACTGTGGTAAATTTTCAAAGCAACCACCACTGTTCTTATTTTTCCTAGAATCAGCAATGTTTAAAGTACTTTTTGAGATTTTTTCCAGATTTTTCTTAAAATATTTAGTATTTTTAATTAATTAATTAGATTAATTTAGTTTTTAATTCGTAGAAATTAATTTAAAAGTCGAAAAAATTCTCGGATTTTTCCTAAAATTATTTTTTGTCGATTAGAACGTAGGAAAATTGTTTTTATACTCGTAGCCCTTAAATTGCAAAATTTTCGCGTTTATGGCTCGGGGCGTTCCCTGTTTTTGCGTTTTTGTGTTTTAGCACCCTAGGACATAACTTAGCTTCGTTTTATTGTTTCTTAGGCTTAATAGTAGTTTAATTAATGTTTACATTGTTTTACTTGCTTTGTTTACCATTCCGTACTTTAATTTGTAGAATACGTAGAATCAAAATCCAAAATTCATTAAAACCAATTCAAGTTAAAAATCACAAAACTCAAAGAAACCTTCCATTCACACCTCGTTGGGACAAGACCCGAGAAATCACTTTCCCGATATCACTTTTATCACATTCGTGAGCTTTGGCACATTAAACCTTTTCCTAAAAGGTTGATTTGTCAAATTTCACGTTTAATTTGATATATTGATATTGTGCTTATTGTCCACACTCACAAACAACGAATCAAATTTTGGCGCTGCTGCCGGGGAGGTGTGTTGCGACAATATCGTGAAGTTTTCGCGATTAGTGACTTGAAGATCCTTCCTCGTGAAGTTATTGCTTTTTGAAAAATACAAAAATACAAAAATATTTTTCTTTTCTTTGTATATATATGTAAAAGATAAAAAAAAATACAAAAAGATTTTGCTTGTTGTTTTAAATAAATAGAACATACAATCAATATAACACTTCTCAACTTGAGTGTTATCATTATAAGTTCCCGAACCAAAGATTCAAAACTTGCCTTTGTGTCGCTCGTGAATTCGGTTTACATCTATCGGTTTAACAAACTATGTGAGGGGTATAAAGACGGCCTGACATTAAATTACGGCTGAAAAGAGACGGGTTTTTAATAAGCTTCGCGCTGACCTACGGTCTCTCCGCTCCTTTGGGCGTTTTACTTGTAGAAGTGATCAATTCACTTGGGATTATTTGTTTAAGTTCCTTGTGTTTTACCTCGGTCTGGTTTTAATTGAAAGTGTTGTTTTTGAAAGTTCATGTGCACTCGTTTTCATCATAAAACCCCAAAAATACTCGTCTTTATCCTCATGACTATTTGATTCTCTTCTTAACCCTCTATATGTTTAATTCTAATGATGATGATCATCGTCGATGTTTCCATTGTAAAAGCCGTATGGAAAAGGATCAACATCATTGTCACAAGTGTGTGTGTGTGTGTGAGCGGTGTGGAAGGCCTAGTTCCAGCGAATTTTGCAATTTGTGCGAATTATCCATCAAAAAGTCTTTTCAAATGTATTTCGACCACCCGCCACAACCCGAGCCCGTTCAAACGTCGGAATTGCCTCAAGCACCCACCGAGGGTTATGAGGACGATTTCTTTGAACTTAGAGCCCGTAATCTAATTGAACAAATTCAAGCCGATGAAAAAAGGTCGAGAATTAGAATTGATTACGATGAACCCGTTCAAACACCGGAGACCATAACGGAAATGGTGCAAATTGCTAGCTCTAAGAGCACACCACTTGTCCCACCTCCGGAATCTTCAAAACGTTTTACCAACGATTTCTTTAGGGCCGAAAAGAACATGATTCAAAACTTCTTGAATGAACTTCGTCAAGATTCAACTTCGGGAAATACCACTTTACCTACCATATGTGATGTTGTTGAACCCTCGATTCCTATTCCCCAACCCGAGATATCTTCGTTTGATCAGGATTATTGCTACGGTTGTGGAGACTTGTTACCATAAGGTTTTCGTTGTTTCAAATGTATGTGCGACTGGTGTGGAAACTATCTTGTCAATGGATGTGGTTCGATTTACGCCGACAATTCATTCGCTTATGATTCTAACCCGAACACTTTCAATAATCCTCAAAACAATTTTAACTACCCTCCACATAATTCATACGAACCAGATCCGTATTTTCATCATTTCAATGATCAAACATCGTTTCAAAATTTCTCTCCCTAATTCCCTCATTGTGCTAAGTGTGGGGGTCCGCATGATGATTATCAATGTCAACCGTGGAATCAAAATTACTATGAACCTAATCCTTGTTATAGTACTTCTGGTTTTGACAATTCCCAACCTCCACAGTACCATGCGGTTCAAACTCCACCTTAACCATTGCCTCAAGAATTTGTTTAGGATTTGCAAGCTTTAGTGATTGATCTTAAGAATTTTGCCCTTAAACATAACCATCAAAATCAAGATCTTCATGAGAAAACCATGGGAGAATTACTTGCCGAAGAACAAATAGCTCGCAACGAAATATTACTAGCCAAAGAACAAGCAGCTATAAGGCGTTCCAAATTTAACGAGGCTTGCATGCTCGATGATGAGGATGAGGAGGATTGGGAGACGATTAAGGACGAGGTGCATATCTCAAGCCCACAAAGTACCGCACATGTCCACTCTCCGGCCTTATCTTACTTATCTACCATAGAACCTTCGGATAACCTTTTAATGAGGGACGAACATCTTAGCACTATTCCGGAAACGGAATCTTTTTGTGCTGAGAACCTCGTCCCAACCCTAAGTGAGTCCGAGGTTATCTTCGGTAATATGTGTGATGAGCCTCTTGATGATGATTCTTCTCCTCCTCTTGACATTCCAAACGATCATGTCGAGATGTTCTCTGATTCTGACAATGATTGTACTTTGTTTGATGATTCTTTATCTATTGGAGACATCGATTATGTCGAGGAGTTACCTTATGAGCTAGTTAGCTTAGAGTAAGTGAAAGATTCTGATGATCTGGAAATTGAGGACGAGATACTTCGTGAAAAATTGTTCAATGTAAAACTCCTCGTTTCTAAGATCGAATCATTTTGTGCTAAACCAGCTTCAGATCCTATCCCCATTGAGGATATTGACTCTATCTTGGAAAAGCCCGAAACATTTCCTGAACTTGAGGCTTTCTCCAATGATTCTCTTCCGGAATATGAAGTATTCCACTTTGATGACGATCATGCTGAAAAGGAGAGTAGTGGCATTCCCACTTTTCATCTTTCTCTTCATGAGTATGAGTCGTCCACATTTGAATTGCTTCCTCCTTCCGAAATGAGTAGACTTTTTCATGAGGAGTTCGTCGGTGAACTCGCTCACATCGATCCTCTTCCGCCAGGAATTGAGGATGAGCTTTTTGAGCAAAATGCTCAACATCCTCTTTCATCCTTGAGTAACTCATCTACCCTTGAGGATTTTACCGTGGTTGATACTTTTGTTTCATTCCTCTCAGAGGAAAAAGTTTTCAAAACCGGTATCTTACCTTTCAAGGGAGTTCACTCTCAGGAATTTCAAAAGTCGAATACGGATGTTGTGACTTCTAAAGTGGTGGATAAGATTTCTGAACTTTCCGTTAATGCTCCTCAATATAATCTTTTGCCCACCCATTCCTCCCGTTGTCAAGAAATTGACACTTTGCTTTCTCATCCCGTGACTTCTCCAAGTCTTAACTCCTACGGGAGTGAAGATACCATCTTTGACCCCGGCATTTCTCATTCTTCTGAGCCGGTTATATCTCATCGGAGTGGAACTTTTAGGACATTCAATGTTTATTCAAACCATTTGAATGAATGTCCAATGGAGATTTTCTCTTCCACTTGCTTCCCCATGGACCAATGAATTCGAGGTCGAGTTAAGCTAGCGACTCGGTTAACAAAAACAGTAGCATTTCATGGGTGCCAACCCATGTTTCTAACTTCTTTCTTCTTTCTAAAAACTAAGTGTGGGGGGAAACCTCCACAATATTTTCTTCTTGTGTGTTTGCTCATGTTCTCAGGAATCCCTTTGATCGTGATGATTGATGCGCCTGTTTTCAATCCAGCCGCCCAATATCCGATCCTTTTGCTAACGTTTATCTGGGGATATGTTTTCAAAAATCCTTTTTTTTGTTAAATAACATATTTCATCCACACACTTTGTTAGTGGTATTACCTTTTTCCGTTCGATAGTATCGGCTTCGACCGGGACTTTGAATATTGAGGGCAATATTCTGTTCTGGTGTGGGTAGGGGGAATTCTGTCGAATTTTGTCACATTTGTATCCTTTAGTCCCTAGTACCCCCGTTTTGGCCAAAATTTAAAAATCTTTGCATAAAAAAGAAGTGCTTTGCACGAAAATAGAGTGTTATTGCTTCGGTGTTAATGGTAGTTTAGTCTTGATTAGGTTAGAACAAAGGGAATCCCGACTCTGCTAGAGTGTTGATCTAGCTGCTCTCTTAACAATTAGGCTAAGTTTTTACGAGTTGTGCAAATGAAAATGCTAAGCGTGGAGTAGTTGGTTCTCTTTAGAGCTTATATAAGTAATCTATGGCTTTTTCTCCCAGAAGATAACTAATCGTCTTGTTACGTGCTCGTTATCAAACTTTTGAACATTCAAATCGTCTTGTTACCACAAAATTTTTTTAAGCAAAATTGATATAGAGTCTGAGTTCAACTTTTTATTTAAATTTTTGGAAAAGCATACTTTCTTAAAATCGGAATAATGTTGCAAAATGAAAGTATCGTAAAAGTGCTTGAATGATGCAAAAGTAAAGTGCAAGTTTAAAGTTAAAAGTCAAAGAAAAAAAAGTGAAGAAAAATGAAAAATGAAAAAAAATGAGTCCTTGAATAAAATTATTATGTTGCTTATCAATAAATGTGCGAAACTTGCTTTTTCTTAAATTTAAATCGGAAGTTGAATTAGGATTCGTCAAAGTTGTCTAAAAGTTTGACGGTGATTTAGAAATTCTTGAAATCAAAGACCCCAAAAGCTCCGATACTATTCTCGAGGGTGAAAACCTAGCCTCCTTAAAAGGACAAGCTGAGAAGAAAGTCGCTACATGGAGTGATCTCACCTATGAATCTCGAACTTCTAAATTATCGTCGGTTGATGTCCATTTAGGTTTAGTCTTAACTTAATGGTAGCCTCGTAAATCTTTGGAATCGAATTCCCGCTAATTCTGGTAGTATTCTCCGTGAGGTGTCAAAAGCCCGGTCACCTAAAGCCAATTGGTTTGGGATGTGCCGAGAAGAAAGCCGCTACATGGAAAAGGCCCTTTCGATCCTTAGACTTTCGTAGTTTAGTTAATATTTTAGTTAAGTGGATATCAACCATAACAAAGGTTGATTTCAATGGTCAAACTTTTGAAAATGAGCACACTCACATAATTCTATAAATTGCGGGAGTAAAATGTTAAGTCTTAACTTACATAGATTATTTGTATAAGTAGTGTTAGCATTTTACCAAAACATTTGCACAATAAGTTTAGACTTAGTTGGGAGTATAAAAAAGAGGATGACAATTCAATTCCTTGGAGACACCCATTTTGTGTGAATCCCGTTCCATGATACCATTTATTTTTGTTAATCAAGCATGTTGTTTACCTTTCAGTCTAGTTTAAATTTCTCGCATCAAATAAAAAGTCAAAACGGGGTAGTCTTGGTAATCTTGAGTCTTTCATTACTTCACATGATTGATTGCTAGAGACTAGCAATTGCCTAGTGTGGGGGGATTTCATGAGTGCTTATTCACTCATCATTTTTAACCGCCTAAGACCTCAAAAATGACTAAAAACACCCAAATATGATCAAAATATGTTAAAAATATCCTCGGAGTGTGTTTTATGTCATTCAGGTACAAAATGATTGAAAACAGAGCGAAAACAGACAAAATTGAGCTAAATCTGGAAAAAGTGCAGATCAAACGTAGCAGGGAAGTGATTTTCTACATTTTTGGATCCCGAGACACGTTCAGGGAGTGAGCAGGGGGAAACAAACTCAAAATCACACCCTCTACCCAAAATCACCATTTTACCCTTTCCCGATACCCAAAATGACCAAATTGCCCTTTAAAACCTAAAATCCAAAATCTTATTTTTAGCCTTCAAAACCATTTTGTAAAAACTCACTTTTGTCTTAAAACCAATTTTAGTTAAAAAAAAATACAATTTTTACAAAACATTAAACCTTTTAATAAAAACTTTATAAAACCTTTAAACCCTTTTAAACCCCCCCCCCCTTTTTGAACTCTCTCTACACGACCCTTTTACCCCCAAATGAACCCCCACCTTTAAACTGGTTTTTACCCATTTGACTTCCCAATTCAAACTCCTTTTTGAAGTCTTAGGTTAGTTATAAAGGTTAGAAAATGGTTGCATAAGTTTTGCACAAGTTTGGGTGTTCTAAAAAAGAGTTTTCTGTCAATTGAGATTGCACAGGACAGCAGTTAGGCTGCTGTTCGTGAGCCAGTTTTAGAGCTTATTTGATATTCAAAATTTGAAAATTTTGTTTTTCCTAAATATTTTTGATCCCAACTCACTCTGATTTCAGTTGTATTCATTAGGATTATCTCTAGCATAGTTTAAATCAATCTTGAAATTCAGCATTTGTCTGTTTTTCCTTGTTCTGTATCAGCACAAACTGGCTCAAAAGTTACTGTCAACAAATTATTTTTAAGCTTTTTTGATGCCCTTTCCACCCACCAATTAAGCTTTTAGGTCCTTTACTATGCTAACCTTAATTTTTGTAGCTTGTATCTAGCTTGGAAGTTCATTTCTCAGCTTAAAATAAGCTCAAAAAAGGCCATCTCAGGCTGTTTCTAAGCCTGCAACAGCAGGTCAGTAATGGTTTCTAAGTGCTTATTAGGAGCACCATTTAGCTTATTTAGATTCTCTGTAGTATCCTTTAGTGTAATTAAATTAAGTTAGACTGTTTTCAGCTTATTCTAGCTTATTTTGTTCCATTAATTGCTTATTAGTCTAATTTCTTTTAGTATTAGGAGTCCCCTAGTTAGAATTTTTCCCAACTGCTTATCCTTGTAATTTAGCTTAATTTAGTTGCACTTAGCTTATTTCTAATCTCCATTGCTTATTTGTCATTTTTTCTCTACTCTTTTATTGCTTATCTTGGCTTATTTTTGTGCTTCAAAACTGCCTTAGGAGTGTTTGGCTTGCTTTGTTGTGAACTGTGGTAAATTTTCAAGGCAACCACCACTGTTCTTATTTTTCCTAGAATCAGCACTGTTTAAAGTACTTTTTGATATTTTTTCCAGATTTTGTTTAAAATGTTTAGTATTTTTAATTAATTAATTAGATTAATTTAGTTTTTAATTCGTAGAAATTAATTTAAAAGTCGAAAAAATTCCCGGATTTTTCCTAAAATTATTTTTAGTTGATTGGAACGTAGGAAAATTGTTTTTACACTCGTAGCCCTTAAATTGCAAAAGTTTCACGTTTATCGCTCGGGGCGTTCCCGGTTTTTGCGTTTTAGCACCCTAGGACATAACTTAGCTTCGTTTTATTGTTTCTTAGGCTTAATAGTAGTTTAATTAGTGTTTACATTGTTTTACTTGCTTTGTTTACCATTTTGTACTTTAATTTGTAGAATACGTAAAATCAAAATCCAAAATCCATTAAAACCAATTCAAGTTTAAAATCACAAAACTCAACAAAACCTTCCACTCACACCTCGTTGGGACACGACCCGGAAAATAACTTTCCCGGTATCACTTTTATCACATTCGTGAGCTTTGGCATGTTAACCCTTTTCCTAAAAGGTTGATTTGTCGAATTTCACGTTTAATTTGATATATTAATATTGTGTTTATTTTCCACACTCACAAACAACGAATCATTAAGCCTTTTCCAACTCAAAAGGTCGAATGCTAATTCTAGCGGTTCTTTTAGCTATTGTTGGTTGAGTTTGTTGAAGGGGAATTCTAATATTTGGACTTCTTACGGGTGATGACTCGGTGGATGATATCTCATGAACCATATGAGCATTCTTTTTGGATGAACTTTCAGTTGAAGGGTTCTTTCTAGATACTTTAGTCATGATGAAAGAGAGGGTGTAATAGAAGTCTTAGCTACTGATTTTTGGATTGTGGTATGAATAGTGGCTTAAGCTCATAAGAATGCTTGGTTTAAAAAGGATGAAGTTGAGTTAATGAATGAAAATCTTGACCACTAAGAATTTTTGGCATGCACTAAGGTAAACTATAGTGTTGTTCTATTCTAGAGAGTCATTAAATGGTAAGTAAAAGTGTTTAGAATACCAAAGAGAGTTTGAATTTGAAAGAAAAGCTGATCATAAGCTGTTCTGTAGACCCGGATCCCACAGTTCCCTCTCATTAGGGATCCGTCTAGTTATAAACTAGGGATCCGTCTGTCAGACAGCAAAGTGGTGAAGTGATTATCCTCTTTTAAGGTCTAGTACCTATAAATCTTGAGGGTTTGACTTTCCTCAGATGTCTTAAATGGTATGTGACTTAAATGTCCAACCATAAGGAGTGAGGATACCTAATGATGGTTTTTGGTAGGAAAATGGACTTTTTGAGAGTGCAACTAAGTGTTTAAGGATGATACTATTGATTTGAGGATGAAAAATGAGGACAATTGATCCTAGAGATTAGATGGTGACTTAAGAAAAATTTGGAAAATTCCTAAAAAATAAAAAGAAATGAAAAACTAGTTTTAAGCCTATTTTGAGGTAAGGATGACTAAGATCAATTTGCTAAAATTGAGAGAAATATCAAGCTAAATGTTTTGAGATGTGAGGAACAATGTGTGAGCATTGGAGCAGAAATATGGTGAGTTTAGGTGAATTGATAAATCAAAAGCACCTTGAATGTGATCCTAAGCTAGCTATGAGTGAGTGTGAGACCTACTGAGTTTGAAGAAGAGTTGAGTAATCCTAAAGAATTATTTTTAGCTAGTATGATGTGGTCTAGAGAAGTGGTTTCAAGTGTGGAGGTCTGAAACTCTACTTCTATTTGCCCGGATCCCACGGTTCCCTCATCTGAGGGATCTGGCTAGTTATAGCTTAGGAATCCGGCTACTGCTGACCAGTAGCTTCTCAGAAAATGTGCAGTTTTTGCACTCTTTAGCAAATACTCATCCTAATAATTTCTACATTCAATAATCAAATATGCAAGCAACAAATATTACGCATAGTAAGTAAGGGCGACTATAATGTAAGCAAAATGAGTGGGACCGACTTCATGATTGTGATCAAGTCGTCATAAAATTCTCATTTTTGGGTTCCTAGGTTAGAATGTTTTAGTTTATGTTATGCCATCTACTACGAGCTATGTCCTAAACTACAGAAATATTGTTTAGATTGTTTACAGACCATTGTTCACAAATTAAGGTCTACGACCTTACCTTCCTTCCATTCAACCTTTTACTCCATCTCCATCGCCATTGCCTCTACTCTTCACTCTTAACCCCTCCACACTCTACTTCTTCTTCTTCATGAGGAAGTTAGCAAAACACTTGAACATGCCCTTTGTGTGGAAAACTAGAAGGGGTTGAATAGTTTTACCGATTTAAACTTGGTTTTAAATTATTCAGATCGAATTATGTCAATCTATTTAAACGTGTGTGTTGGATGTTGATAGACAAGCGTATAGATAAATAAAAGCTAAGATAAAGAGTAAGAAGCACAAAACCACAACGCGAGTATTTATAGTGGTTCGGCTACAAGGACACCTTCCTTGCCCTACTCCACTCCCCGAGTCACCTACTCGAGAGTTCGAAATCACTACACAACACCAACTCCTTGTGGCAGAGAAGCCTTCATAACATTTCCTACTCTTTATCCGGTACAAGGCTAGATACCGGGTTCTTCCACGAGGTAGAACCAAACCTATCACAACGTCGCCTACCTTTTATCCGGTACAAGGCTAGATAACGAGTTCCATTACAAAGAAGGAACTACTACCCAACACTCCACAAATCCTATCCCTAAGGAGATCCACTCCTTATGACAACTCAACAAGGATATCAATATCCTTTGACCCAATACAAATCTATCTTGTACATCGACACACCATATCGAATGTACACCTTAGGCACCTTTCACTAATGCCTTTGACTCGACTTCTAGGAACCCTTCACTAATGCCTTTTGACTCTACTTCTAGGCACCCTTTACTAATGCCTTTTAACTTGACTTCTAAGCACCCTTCACTAATGCTTTCAACACGAATGTTTGACACCTTTCACTAATGCCTTTACTTTGACTCTTCGACACTTTTCACCAATGTCTTCGTCTTGACCCTTTAGACATCTTTCACTAATGTCTTCGACACTACACTTCTAATGAGAAATAAGAGAACTATCAATAAGATACTAATTGTAGTCTTGATGATGACAAAGCTAGGCAATCCATAGACTTGAGCTTGCTCGACTTCAAGAGGTGGTGATCTCGCCTTTAAAAGGAACCTAGAGAATCACACAAACACAAAACTACATACAAAGATCACTTGGATCTGTGGTTAGAGAGTTTACAACTAAAAGAGAAAATATATGTGAAAGGGGTGTGTTATAGTGAAGAAATGGCTCACTATTTATAGAGGAAAATGTGCTACTGTTCCACGGATCCCACAGATCCCTTACTTGAGGGATCCGTCCAGTGTAAACTGGGGGAACCGTGGGACGCTCCTCTTTGCCCATGGGTTTTGGGTCATGGGTCATGGGCTATGGGTCATGGGTCCTAGACTTTGGACCATGGGTCTCCAAGTAGATACAATGTATCTACTAGATGCAATGCATCTAGTCCATGGGTCATTGGTTAAATCCATGGGTCATGGATAATAGCCATTTATGACTTATGCATGATGTCATGCAATGGGTTATGGGTTCTGCTCCATGGGTATGGGTCATGGACTTTGGGTTAAACCCAACTACATTCAATGTATTTGGTCAATGGGTCAAATACTTAAACTTCTACCCATTATATTACCCATTATAATACATACTAATTATGTATATATCTACCCAATATGTAAACACTAGTTGTTGTACATATGTATTACTAAATCATAAAATCACTATTATTTGTTTAGTGTTTTATGTGAAAACGTAAGTGTGTTAGTAAACTATTGGCTTAAAATATTTACATATTTTATTTGTTTCGTTAAAATGATTTTACGTTTGTTATCGAAAAAACATTAGAAGATCGTAAAATATAAATAAACGTTTTTACGGCTTATTTGTATTAACACTTTGTTTGTTGGAATTCTTGTGAAGGGCTCGGGACTTCCGGCAGTTGGTCAATGTATGCTAGGGGGTTGAGTTGCACGTTGCCAATGGGGTTGCTACCTTCTCATTCTCTTTCTCTTTCATCCGATAAATCCGTTGGTGGGTGAGGTCTCTTGCCATCAACCATAATCCTAGTGGTCTTTCCATCGGATAAGGGCACCATAACCTTGTTGCAAAAAGTATTGTCATTGGAGTAAAGAGATGGGTCTAGAGCAAAGACGAAGTTTGCTAGGCGTGTCAAGAGCATGGCATAAGGGAGTACCATCTTGTCCGTCCTTTTCACACTTGCCACTCGTTTCACCATGTAATAGGCGAGGTTGAAATGAGTCCTTGTTACAAGGCAATAAATCATGAAGCTTAGGAAAGCATTGGGATGATCCTTATTTCCTCTCAAACAAAGGACGTTTTCCTTTAGCACTAGTTCCCATTTCTTGTATAATGGGAACATTTCTGAAACCTCCATTTGAAAAGATTCTCTATAGATGACCTTGGACTTCCGAGTGACTCTTGACGGAGAGACTCTTTCCATGAAGATAGTATCTCTTACTATAGTTGCTTCCGGGATGTGTGTGAAGTATACCTCGTGATGATCCACCATGTTATGAATCTCGGCCAACGACCATTCATTTGATTACATGCATACTCCTTGACAAGGGATACCAAGTATCCTAGCAAACTCTTCAAGAGTGAAGGTGAACTCATGCTCATTGATGATAAAAGCTATCGAAATGGTTCAATCATCATTTCAAATGATCCTCATGCTTTTATAAAACTCTAGGACAAACACCGGACAAATTTGTTCATTGATGCTCAAGAGGCAATGGAAGTTGATTCCCCAAAGACTTGGGGAATGTCGGTGTTGTTGGTAAATGAGGGTTCAACTACTCGTCCTTCATGGAAAAATCTCTTTTCCAACATTTTGAAGATTTTTCGGTCATCCGGGCTCAAGCCATCCTTACGATGATACATGGGAATATAATGTGCGGTGTCTTGGTAATCTTGTTGTCTATTGCTAGGCATGATTGGTCCTAAACATCAAAACCAGAATGTGGTGTTAATTGTATGAATAGTAACCTAATTGAATTCATCACAATATTGCTCAGTACATCTTCATTGAATTCAAAAAATGAGTTTAATTTGTATTAACAATGTTGATTATTTGATTTAGTTTATCTTAGAAAACAATGTGATATCAAATTGTGATAAACCCATTTGAGTTCAATTTCTAAAGATGAAAGTTTTACTCATAGGAATTTAAGAATGGAAATAACAATGTAGTGAAGATTATACTTACACAAGTGATTGTTTCCTTTGAGAAGATGATGAATTAACTCCTGTGAACAGTAAATTAGGTTTTATGTTCGTGAGTTTGAGAGAGTAAAGTGAAGTATAGATGTCCACAGTGATCATCTTTTACTTAAACTGTCTTCTGTTGTGCCGATTCCCACAGATCCCTTGAATGAGGGATCCGGCTAGTGAATACTTAGGGATTCGACATATCAGCAGTTAATAGTTTAAGTAATCTTTGATAATTATGATTTGGGAGTTCTAATTCTTGGCTAGGGTTGATGTTTATGTTCTATAACTTATGGTTTGGGGGTTTGACGTGTTTTACTAGTCATATTTGATGAGGTTCCCTTTTTATGAATAAATCATAATTCTTTGGAAAGTTTTAAAGATTATGATAAAATCCTATTTTTTCATAATATGAGGAGTTTCACATGGATACTTATTGACATAGATGAAATGTCAATAACCTTATGTGAGGAGTGATGACCAAGGCTCTCGAATAGCCGAGATAACATTATCACTAGTTTGTAGTTTTGTCTATAGAGATCACGAAGAATACTATTCTTGATGATGAGTTCTATATAGATAACAACTTTAGTGATTTTCAAGAAAGCGTAATGAGACTACTAATCTTAATCATGTTTATACATAATGATATTTAATCTAGAATATATACAACAATAATTTATTTTAAGTAATTTATTAAAGAGCATACCTTTGCTATATATTCTTTTTAAGGAAAGAAATATTAGAGCGAAATTCTTCATGATCTTCTTAGGATGCTCAAATCCTACTATGGAGAATTCTCAACAAAGAAAATATTAGAAAGATCTATCATTATCCAACATTATAAAATATGATGATTTCAAAACGTGACCTTTTGTTTTTAATAAATTTCCTTCCTTGTAGTTTTCAATCATACACGGATATTATCAAGTTTTAAAAGTACAATATACTCTTAAACTTGGTAACAAAGCTCTGGTACCAATTGTGGAAAACTAGAAGGGGGGGGGTGAATAGTTTTACCAATTAAAATGTTGTTTTAAACTATTTATATCGATTTATGTCAATCTATTTAAATGTATATGTTGGATGTTGATAGATAAGTATGTAAATATGTAATGCAAACGTAAAGAGAAAGAAACACAAAACCACGACACGAGTGTTTTGATAACGCTACACGCGTCGTTCGGGGTCAAGGAAACTTCCTTTTCTTCGAGCAAGTTTTATAACACCCTAGGCAGTGAACCTAATCGTTGTAGTGTAGTAATTAGGGTAAGCCACGGGTATTGATATCGTTCTCTAGGGGAATAGGAATGCTAGTAAGAAGTTACTGCGCTAAGTTTAAGGTTGAGGAAGATTATTTTTTTGTATTTTTATATTTTATGAAATGGAAAGGTACGAATCTCGGGTATTGGATTTGGGGGGTTTGGTATTTCTACCGATTACTCTACTATTATCTAATTATCTAAACTAAGGTTGTGGGAGTCTATGTCTAATTAATGTGTGCTCGTATGATAGTTTAAAGATGTGTTTACTTAGGTTGTACTACTCCTTAATTATCTCCTATTGATGGTTGAATTGTCACGTCCTTATTCTTAGTTGCGTTGTGTGTCTAAAGTTGTAGGGTATGCGTTTCTCCCTAACTCTTTGAACTTACCAAAGGGTCTCGTCTACAAAACCCACTAGGGATGATAAACTCTTACTCTAAGGCACTCTTTGGATAATTTAGCCTACAACTACTCAGGTAATCATATTCTAAGGTTCACAAAGATGAATCAAGCATTAAGTACACAACGAATGACCTATCACATTACTAGATCATTGATCAACTAAGATAAGAAACAACCAATCAATATTTAATAATTAAGTTTCATACTTCCTAAGCAAACACACAAATAAATTAGCCGGACATGGAGAACATGCAAGCATACACACAAATATTCAAAGACATAATTGAATTAATGAAGTAAATACTTATCTTGATGTAAGATAGGGTTTAAAATCCTAAAATACTGTACAAGACACCTTAGGTTCGGTTTTAGGTTTTCACTCCAAAAGACTCTCCCTAAAACTGAAAAATTCGGATTCTATATATAAGATTACATATGCGACGGCGTCACCTTGTGTTTCATGACGCCGTCGTGTCGCCATCATTAGGGTTTCGTCTTGGCCACGTTAACCTTGCGACGGCATCACCTTATGTCCGTGACGCCGTCCTCTTCAGCTTCTGACGTCGTCTGGATTGCATCTAGGCCGTCTGAGTAGCGACGGCCTACTCTTTTACAACTGGACGTCGTCACTTGAAAATAAGAGTTTTGGGTTCTGTCCCGTCACAAAAATCCTCGGACGGCGTCGCAATTAACACCTGACGCCGTCGCCTTCTATTTTCAGCAGCTTTGAGTGTCTCGATTTTGACTTTGGCCATTTTCTTCATATATTCGCGCCTTTTCGTCCAAATAAGTGCCATTCCATCATTTTGACTTCAAGAGACCTAAAAAGTGAAAAGGAACGATATTAAGCAATAACGGATACAAAAGTGATCAAATAAGGACTTAAACGACCCCTCAAAATGGTACCTTTTAAAACCTTATCAAATATCCCTACACTTGTTATTTGGTTGTCCTCAAGCAAATGTGCTTTTAGCCAATTAATTTATAAGTTAGGGGTCATGAAGCATTAATTCAAAACGGTCCACAACACATATAAGCCCCGCAAAAGTCATAACAAGCACGGAAATTACATACTAGCACCTCACATGGGGTGTTTGGATACTCACATCTCTCTCGGGTGTATATATGAAATATAACAAATAGGAAATGGAAGATAAACACTCATTAACCGGTCCTAGTACATAGATTACCATAGGCTTGAGAATAGATCAAACCTCCATCGCTTTGGCGTAAGCACCTAGGAAAGACTATCAAAAAGGTCTTTTAAAGGGTTGTAATGTTAGGCTTACGGTAGGGAAACAAGGGTTTGGTGGGATAGGCTATTTAGTGGTGGCAAGTCAAAAATCTCTATGTTAAATGCATACGAAGAATGGCGTTGCTAAGCCAAGACTCGACACTCTAAAACTCTAGGTAACGGAAATAAACAAACATAAATTTAAAGGATAAATGTAGGATGGTAGCCCGTATATATATATATATATATATATATATATATATATATATATATATATATATATATATTTTACTCTATATATTTTTTTCTTTTTCTCTTTTTCTATTTTTTTTTCGATTTTTTTTTTTTTTTTTTTTTTTTTTCATACACTTTTACTCTACCATCCTCTATGATAACATCAAAATACTAGGGATTTATAGGTATATCCCTACACTTGAGTTTTTCTTACTCTAATACTAATTTGACCCGAATTGAAAAGATCAAAACACTTGGGGTACATTATTATGCAAACAAAGGGAATTTGAATTTAACGTTCCCTTCCCGTCATTTCAAAAACTTTAACTTTTCCCATGAATCCCAATCGTCCCAAAACTGTATACAAAGGATATGACTCGACTTAGCAACTTATGCAAGCAACTAGATAATTGAACTAAGGGTTTAGGGTGATAACAAACATTTGCACTAAAAGTGAGTGCATAAGGGGTAGGCTAAGGCGATTTGGGTGTATATTTGGGGGTGGGGTGTAAACAATGCTCTTCATTGATATTCCGGAAAAACCGAAATATCACGAGAACCGCGAAAAAGATAGGCTCTGAGGGGTTAACTAGGGGTATCGTGTACTAAAGATGAGTACAACGCAAAGGGTGTGGGGGAATTACTCAACCGATATGGAAGAAGTAATTATATTACGGGTATCAAACAAGGGTTATCCTAATGCCTCTTATCATTTAGTTATTCCTAACTACACAAGTGTAGTCTCACTTGCGATCTCGGAATGCATCACAAAACAAGTTCTAGAATCTAATATACTACCGGTTCACACTCTAAGCATTGAAGATGAATGCTTTTAATTCCTACTAATCTAAGGGCGATCCTCACATTTTGGTGGAATTTGGGTGGTAAAGGGTTTTTGTGCTAGTAATGCAACTTCCTATCCATGAGACGCTTTTGTTAAGACTAATGGCCCACTCCTATATGTCATGAAAAATTTTAAATTTGGTGCCAAAATTACCCTAACCGACATTTTCTCATGGTTTATTACACAATCACAATTGGACAAAGCAAATAGTCAAGGATAAGCATATTTTCAAAGTTCCCGTTTTATTTTCCCTCCCTACACTTAAACTGAACATTGTCCCTAATGTTCCCCGAAAGTATCAAAGTTATGATAAAAGAAGGTAATTAAAAACGAAAGAAACTAGTACTCCCCTGATTAGCTCGGTAGGATCCGTGTAAAGTGGTGGTTAAATCCTTTTCAAGAAGAATTATTGCGTGAAAAGCTCCTTCCAATCTTATGTAACTTCTTCTTGACAAACTAAACCTGCACACTTGAAGAAAACAAACGAAACCTTCGCGTAAAATCGGCGGTAATAATATGTATAAGACTCGATTTAAACTAGGATATAATGGTTGTGGAATGGATGTTTACAGAATTTCTAAGAAAATTAAGACCTGGAAAATTCCAAAAATTTATAAGTAGCTCAGAAAACGAGAAAAAGTAATCTGATGTTTTTACTCCTTCCTGACGTCGTCAGGTTGCAATCCTGACGCCGTCAGGTTATCCTGACAAAAACTGGTCTGCGATTTTCTGGAAAAAATTCTGAAAAATTTATATCTTTAGAATCTGGAAAAATTCCTGCAAAACATCCATTATGACTCGATACAAGCATTTGACTCTAACAAACACACATATATATCTTTTAAATGATTGTAATTCTCATGTTCATGTTTCTTTTGAAAACGTGTGTAATCCTCCCTACACTTATCCCTTATGTAAAATACCTTTATATGTAATTAAGACGAGGTTAAAGACAAAATAAAGCATTTTTACAAATTCAAACATGAGAATAAACAATTAATAAAAGATATACGACACACAAATGAAAATGAAAAACAAATACACATGGGTTGCCTCCCAAGAAGCGCTTGTTTTTGTTCGAGTCACGAGCCTGACTCTACCCTTATTTAACAGATAAAGGGGAAGTTTTTCCTACACTTAAGTTTAAGTGCGGGTGATAGTAGCAATACACACGCTTAGGGTGGAAATTTTCTACGTGAGGAGAGGGTGATGGGTGATTTATATGCTCAAAGGAGTGTGCTCCATTCATTATAAACTTACCTAAGTCTATTGGTGTAGCGGGTGAATCAAATCTCCCTCCTAAAAATGGATCATCTTCTATCAACTTCAAAAGATTCTTAGTTAAGGATCCATCTTGACCTAATAAACCCGGTTTAAACCCATAGTGTTTCTTGTTGTCAACCATGAATGGGTGATATAAGTGTGTAAGGTCATGGGTTACTCCTATATTAGCTTCCACTCTACATGGCCTAGAATCTACCACCTTTATCAAGCAACTACCCGGACTATCTATTTTGATGGGTGGATTGGGGCCTAATTCAATTCCAAGATTCACATCTAAGGATGGAAAATTGGGTAAGGTTTTTGGTTGAGGCTCCGGTTCATCAAAATTAGGAACTTTCCTAGGACTAAGAGAGAGGTCATGACAACAAGCATCTAAACATATATTCCCTAGTGGCGTTTGGTCCAAAGGTTCTACAATCGGGGTTCCTATAGTCTCTTCTACTTCTTCCGGGTAAGTTATAGGCGATGTGTGTTCCTCAAGTGATGGTAGGACTTGTGGGTTATCCGATGGGATTGGATTTTCTACTCTATCCTCCATCTTATCAAGATCACCTATGTATTCATTTTGTACTGTGGTAGCGCCTAACCATGACATGCACCTTGGTACCTCAACTCTAATCATCTCCTTCCTAAACAACCTTTCCGACCGAAGTTTCCAAATTGAAAATAGGTCTAAAGATTCGTTTTTTGAGTCTCATGTTCCACTTCTAAATTGGGCGTGAATCTCAAAGGTTTCCCATGCATTTCGAACACCACGTCCCCAAATATCCCCATCCGCTACATAGTCAAGTCTCCTTTGGGTTTCGTGGGCGATACGAGTGTAAAAGAATTGTAGTGGAAACAGTAAATCAATACCATGATAAAGGACTTTTTGTAATAAATATTTAATTTGAGTCCACGCCTCAGGAAATGATTCATCATGATATTGCTGGAACCTCAAGATCTCATTTTGGAGTGGAAAGGGTAGATTATGTAGTGGATTTCGTTGATTGGGTGACAGTTTTGGCAGATTCGCGTTCTCCATAACGGCTAACGGAATAGTTAATGAAAATGGTTACGAACAAAGGTCACGAAGAAGGGGGATAGACTATGAGGAAGCTAAAAATGAGAAAAATTTACTTGATAGGAATCAAGCAAAGAACCTAAACGAGGTGGACTACTAACTAGCTATTCTATTCCCCCGGCAGCGGCGCCAAAAACTTGATAACGCTACGCGTGTCGTTCGGGGTCAAAGAAACTTCCTTTTCTTCGAGCAAGTTTTATAACACCCTAGGCAGTGAACCTAATCGTTGTAGTGTAGTAATTAGGGTAAGCCACGGGTATTGATATCATTCTCTAGGGGAATAGGAATGCTAGTAAGAAGTTACTGCGCTAAGGTTAAGGTTGAGGAAGATTATTTTTTTTGTATTTTTATATTTTATGAAATGGAAAGGTACGAATCTCGGGTATTGGATTTGGGGGGTTTTGTATTTCTACCGATTACTCTACTATTATCTAATTATCTAAACTAAGGTTGTGGGAGTCTATGTCTAATTAATGTGTGCTCGTATGATAGTTTAAAGATGTGTTTACTTAGGTTGTACTACTCCTTAATTATCTCCTATTGATGGTTGAATTGTCACGTCCTTATTCTTAGTTGCGTTGTGTGTCTAAAGTTGCAGGGTATGCGTTTCTCCCTAACTCTTTGAACTTACCAAAGGGTCTCATCTACAAAACCCACTAGGGATGATAAACTCTTACTCTAAGGCACTCTTTGGATAATTTAGCCTACAACTACTCAGGTAATCATATTCTAAGGTTCACAAAGATGAATCAAGCATTAAGTACACAACGAATGACCTATCGCATTACTAGATCATTGATCAACTAAGATAAGAAACAACCAATCAATATTTAATAATTAAGTTTCATACTTCCTAAGCAAACACACAAATAAATTAGCCGGACATGGAGAACATGCAAGCATACACACAAATAATCAAAGACATAATTGAATTAATGAAGTAAATACTTATCTTGATATAAGATAGGGTTTAAAACCCTAAAATACTGTACAAGACACCTTAGGTTCGGTTTTAGGTTTTCACTCCAAAAGACTCTCCCTAAAACTGAAAAATTCGGATTCTATATATAAGATTACATATGCGACGACGTCACCTTATGTTTCGTGACGCCGTCGTGTCGCCGTCATTAGGGTTTCGTCTTGGCCACGTTAACCTTGCGACGGCGTCACCTTATGTCCGTGACGCCGTCCTCTTCAGCTTCTAACGTCGTCTGGATTGCATCTAGGCCGTCTGAGTAGCGACGGCCTACTCTTTTACAACTGGACGTCGTCACTTGAAAATAAGAGTTTTGGGTTCTGTCCCGTCACAAAAATCCTCGGACGGCGTCGCAATTAACACCTGACGCCGTCGCCTTCTATTTTCAGCAGCTTTAAGTGTCTCGATTTTGACTTTGGCCATTTTCTTCATATATTCGCGCCTTTTCATCCAAATAAGTGCCATTCCAGCATTTTGCCTTCAAGAGACCTAAAAAGTGAAAAGGAACGATATTAAGCAATAACGGATACAAAAGTGATCAAATAAAGACTTTAACGACCCCTCAAAATGGTACCTTTTAAAACCTTATCATGTTTATAGTGGTTCGGCTACAAGGACACCTTCATTGCCCTACTCCACTCCCCGAGTCACCTACTCGACAGTTCGTAAGCACTACACGACACAAACTCCTTATGGCGGAGAAGCCTTCACAACGCCGCCTACTCTTTTTCCGGTACAAGGCTAGACACTGGGTTCTTCCACGAGGTAGAACCAAACCTATCACAATGTTGCCTACACTTTATCCGGTACAAGGCTAGATACCGAGTTCCATTACAAAGGAGGAACTACAACCCAACACTACACAACACCTATCCCATAGGAGACTCACTCCTTATCACGACATCATAAAGGATATCAATATCCTTGGACACAACCTATCTATATTTGTACATCGATGCACCATATCGATTGTTCACCCTTGGCATCTTTCACTAATGCCCTAGACATGATCTTTTCACACCTTTCACTAATTCCTTCATCATGGACCTTTGGCATCCTTCACTAATGCCTTAGACACGGACCTTCAGCACCTTTCACTAATGCCTTCGACTTGACATCTTTCACTAATGCCTTCAACACAACACTTCTAGAGAGGTGGAAAGAACTATTAACAAGAGAACTTCAGTAGTCTTGATGATGACGAAGCTTGACAATTCATTGACTTGAGCTTGCTTGACTTCAAGAGGTGGTGATCTCGCCTTTAAGAGGAACCTAGAGAATCATACAAAAAACAAACACAAACTACATAGAAAGATCCTTTGGATCTGAGGTTAGAGAGTTTACAATACTAGGGGAAAGTATGTGTGAAAATGGCAATTTACAATGAAGAAATGGCTAGCTATTTATAGACAAAAATTCACTATTGTCCCACGGATCCCTTGCTTAAGGGATCCGTCTAGTGTATTCCTTGGGATCCGTAGGACGCTTGATCCGTGTCAAACCGTCAAGTTTTATCACTCAAGCCGGCCACTTGTGAATGGCCGACCGTAACAAACTTAAAACGGCTCAAGCACGAATGCAATAAAGATCTGAGGAGTATAGTGTTTCCCCGGGTCGTTATGTCCCAGCGAGCTATGCAATGGATCACCAAACGTATAGTGATCGAGGAATTTGAACAGAAAAGAGGGATTGATATGATTATAACTACAGAAAAAGCCAACAAATTACAACGGCTTAAATGCAAATTAAAGGAAATTAAAAAGATAAAAAAAATATTAAATAAACGCTATCACTATTTGCAAAATGATGTTTTTGTTTTTATGTTTTTATATAACTGAATTAAAAAACTACGTAGCGTACAAAAGAAAAAGTGAAACTTACACAATATTAACCCTAAAAATATGAAAATGATATTTTTGCAAGCCTAATGATAAACGAAAATATTTAGAAAAAGAAAACTAATTTTATAACTATTTAATTAATTATTATTAATTAAAAACTAATTTTAACTATTAAATATTAACCTAAAATACAAGAAATTAGGAAATAAAGCTAGAAAAATGAAATTTTGACTTAGAAAAATCTAAAATAACAAAATAGAATTTTCAAAACTACTTTTGTATTTTTCTGATTATTTTTGGATTTTCTAGGAATTAAAAACTATTAAAAACTAATTAAATTATTTAAAAATACAAATTTAACTTAGAAAAATTTGGAAAAATATTTTTTTGTCTTTTTATATTTATCTTAACTTAAGAAAAATGAAAAATTATTTTTTTGAAACTTTTCTTAATTTTTTGTATTAAATGCTATTTAAAAATGCTTAAAAACTAATTAAAATCAAGAAAAATAGCAAACTAACTTGGAAAAATCTTAAAATTTCAGGAAAACTCTAAAATAATATTAGGAATCTAAGAAAAATGGAAAAACAGGTGCTTATGTGTAGGAATTTGAAACTGATAAGCCAAGGGCTTATAAATAAGCACTTAAATAAGCCAAATGATCAAAACAAGCCACCAACTGATTACAGAAGTCCTAATATGCTATAATAACCCAAATGCAACTAAAAACAACAAGCCATAGCCACTGAATTGCAAGATTAACAGATTTGATGTTTTTGAGTTTATAAGCTAAAACAGATTTTGGGACTAACTTTGGGCTTAAGCACAAGCTTTAAAATAAGATGAAAATGAAAACTACAAATTGGAACTTAATCAAGACCTGGGTGAGACCTTATAAACCAAATTACAGACCTAGATAAGCTCTGATGAGCTTAATACAAGCTCTGCAAGATCTGCTTAAAACCTGTGCAGTTCACTGTCCTGCACAGGGCATATAAGCCAATAATCACAAGCCTTTTTGGTGCTTAAAGAAAATTTGCAAAATTATACAAAAATGGCTATAAGAAAATAGACCAGTTGAACTTTATACACCCATAATTTCAATTGATTTGGTTCAAGAATGAGCCCATGAAAATTCCTTCTAGATGGGCTCAAAACTGGTTTTTACACTTTGACTTTTTGAAGTAAAATGAAACTCTGACTTTTTTTTGAACTTTGATTCAAATGTAAGGACTGATCTAGGTGTTATATGATGAAATGACACTAAAGCAACCTTTATCTATGTATTTTAAACACAATTCAAGACTTTGAATTGCAAAAATCTCAACAGTTAAACTGTTGAGATAGTTTGAATTGAATTTTGACTTTAAGTGGTTGCAAGCACAAAAGTAAGACAGATGTGAGTAAGTTTGGAGTTAACAAACATGAACCAACAGAATTGAACCACTGAACCATCCTCCAATGTAGTTTAAATACTTGATCCAAACACCCTTTTTCAACTGTTTTGCAAGCAAAACAAATCTAACTGCTAAACTAGCATAGCCTAGTGATCAAACTGACTTTAATTCACTTAAATAAAACTTAATGAGCAGATTTAAACTATTTGTAACTACCAATAAAGATTATGCAAAGAAATCTTAAAATAACTTACAAACTGTCCTTAACCACAATGGCTTGCACAAACACCCAATGAACCTCTAACCTATTTTATCCAACCCAATGATCTCTGAATTAACCTAAATCCATCACTGCATTGCCCATTATCCAATTCATAACCATATGTGCTCAGTTTGACTTTTTTTTTACCAAGAACCACAATTACTTGAACCTTGAATGTAAGCTTATACAAAGCTATAATAAGCTAATATAAACCTTTTTGAGCTTAAAAATCAGCTAATGAAAGCTTGTATACAAGACTTTGAGATGGAAATTTTCAACAGTAAACTCAAAACATAAACTGATAATGAAACTTAAATTAGTACTTGGAATTGATTTATATTGATCCAATAACTTAAAATGAGTACATTTCAACAAAAGATTACAGATTTTTTTACTTAACTAAAACTTAATATTAAAAGCGACATTAATACAAATTTAAAAACTAGTAGACTACTCTTCTACTCTTCCTTCTTCTCTCTTTTATAATCCAAGCTTCATTTCTCTCTCTTCTGAATAGATCCCATCACTTTTCTCAGCCATTGGATGGCTTAAACTGATCATGGCCATTGAATCAAGTTTTGGCGCCAAAATTGGGTTTTTGACAGTTAGGTTGAGTGAAGAGGGGGGAGGTGCATTAAATGATCCTTGGAAGTTAGTTGAGGTGGGGGGACATGGATGAGTGGATGAGAGGAGGGGGGATGGGTGGTAACTTGTTGCAGAGAAGCAGTTGGAAGGGGTGAGACTTTTGGCGCGCTTGGCTTATTTGACCAAGATTTGACCGGGGTTAATAATAGAAGGGGGGTCCAAAATGCAATTTGACAGGGGTCCAAATCAAATATGGCAGGGTCACAATTGTGTATAAAGGGTTTAAAATGACAAGGACCATTAGTGTAAATTCTGAAATTCAAGGGACCTAAGCTGCCAATTCATCAAAGATGTTTCAAGGGACCAAAAGTGACAATCTCAAAAAGTACAAGGACCAAACTTGCCATTTTCAAATTTCCAGGGGCCATTTTTGCCAAATTTCAAACTTGAAGGACTGATTTTGTAATTTCTCAAAACTTTTTATATTTTTCACCAAAGGACTAATTTTGACAAGTTATGATTTTAAAAGGACCTTTGGTGATTTTTCTTTTGAAATTATGGCTCAGGGACTATTTCTGACAATTTTAGAAACTTGGGGGACTGAAACTGCCAATTATGCAAACTTTGCTCATTTTTCATCTGATTTTAAACATTTTGCATCTGAAACATATAAAATGCAATTTTGAGATATTTTCAGTATTTTGATGCATTTCTGAGCATTTTTAACCGTTTTGCAGTTCAGATTTAACCAAAAATGATGAGTATTTACACACTCATCAATCCCCCACACTAAACTATTGCTAGTCCCTAGCAATCTTTTGAGAAAAACTTAATGGATTTGAATCTCTTTACCAAAAGCCATTACTTCTGGAGTAGCCAAATGTTTCAGTTCAAGTAAGAACCATGGTACACCGATAACCATGTGATTTTGAGCAAACCACCAGCTTCCAACGGATTTGATTTGTCTTTACCAGAAGCCGTTTGCTTCTGGACTAGCCAACTCTTAGATAAATTATCAATATTATCTTTGGTGAGCTGATTACCAATTATGGTTTTTCCGCTGCCTTTACCACAAGCCATAACCTTGCGGGCTAGCCAACTCTTCACTTTTTAGGATATGGTGAGCTGAATACCATACAATTTTGGGCAAATTGCAAGCCGTCAACGGATTTGAGATATCTTTACCAAGAGCCGTTTGCTCCTGGATTAGCCAATCCTTTTGTTTATTAGACAAGGCGGACTGATAACCATAAGATGAGTCAGTGTAAAACACTTACTCCAAAAAGAAAAATTTTGGCCAAAAACGGGGGAATTAGGTGGTATAATTACATGATAAAATTCGTGAGAATTCCCCCCACACTTAGAAATGAATATTGCCCTCAATATTCAAAGTACCGGCGGTTATGCCGAAACAAAGAACGTAAAAGGGAAATACTACGGCCATTATTTAGAAAGATTTTTTTTTTTTTTTTTTTTTTTTGGAAACTTGCATATACACAATATGTGGGGCAACCCCCCCCCCCCCCCCACACTAGGGTGGTAGAAAGATAGAAAGAAGTCAGAAATATGGGTGAAAACCCATATGGCATGCTACTGTTTTTGATTCCCGAGTCGCTAGCTTGACTCGACCCCGTATTCATTTGTTCATGGGGAAAGTAACGTGGAAAACCAATCTCGATCGGACTTTCGTTCACAATGTTAATAGACATATGAACATTAGAAAGTTCCACACCGACGAGATATAACCGCGGTATTGTTAATAGTAGAAACTATAAGGGATGATACCGGGGTCAAAGATGGTGTCCTCATTCCCGAAAGAGAAAAGGGAAAGAGCAACCACACCATCTGTGAAGAATGGAATAAAGACGTACATGAGAATGCAAGTCCATTCCTCAGTAGAGAGAAGCAAATCACTAGTTTTGACATCTTTAAGCTTAAACTTGAAGCTTAGATGGTGATTGTCAAGAAGATGTCCGGGAGGGAGGGTGGGAAACGGTTCTTCAATCAACAGATTTTCCAGAAAAAGGATGTCTCCCTCCGGATCAAAGTAAGTGTTATCAATTCCTGTTGGAATTGACTCATCATTAAGAAAGGCATCGACTTCATTCCAAAAGTTGTTATCTTCCTCATCAGGAGTGAGAGAAGGGATGGAAGAGTCGGGAATAAGACTAGAAGATGATGGATCATTTTTGAGCAATTCATCAATGGGAAGAATGTCTCCCATTGGATCACAAACATCATCATCTAACTCAGATGAAACTGAAGAGGGTTTGGTTTCATCCACAGAGTTAACAAACTCGATGCGACAAACTGATTCCGGAGGTGGGACAAGTGGTGTGCTCTTAGAGCTAGCAGTTTCCACCACTTCCGATGAAGTCTCCGAATCTAGATCATCATCATCAAGAACACTCTTGACTTCCCTGGTGCAACTTTCAAACCATTTGTTTGAACCAGGGGTGATTTTCAAAGCTTTTAACTCAGAACGTTTTTGAAAACTCCTCTTAACCGTGAAATTGGAGAGTGTTGCATTGAATCTTTCAGATTTTTGATCAATTGTGGCAACACTCTGTTTGGACAGAGGTTTGGAGTTCTGGTTGATATTCAATGTGAGCTCTTCGTTGTCAACCCGTATGGTTAACTCTTCAGCAAACACATCGATCAGAGCACGACTCGTTCTCAAGAAAGCTCTCCCTAAAATGAGGGGAACTCTAGGATCTGCATCGAAGTCTACTACAACAAAGTCAGTAGGAAAGTGAAACTTTCCCACTTTCATTACGACATCCTCGGCTATCCCAAGTGGACGAGTTACGGTACGGTCCGCTAGCTCGAGTGTCATACAAGTGGATGAAGGTTTAGGAAGAGACAGTTTCTTCCATACTGAGAGTGGCATGAGGTTAATGCTAGCGCCAAGATCGGCCAAGGCGGAGCATTGAACCATCCCCAAGAAATCACATGGGATTAGAAATTTGCCAGGGTCTTCAAGCTTTTTGGGAAGCTTCTTGAGAAGGACCGCTGAGCATTGCTCATTGAGAGGAGTTTTAGCCATCTCAGATAGCTTATCTTTGTTGGTGAGTAAGCCTTTAAGCGTGGATGCAAATTTAGGCATTAGAACGAGAGCATCAACGAAGCTTATATCAAAGTGAAGCTCATTGAAGATTTGGAAAAAAATTTCCATTTGCTCTTTGTTTTTGTCTTTGAGCTTCTCATCATTCATTCTTGATGGGTAAGGAAGCTGGCTAGACTTTTGAGCCGGGATGGAAGTGTTTTCTGGCTCAGGATTTTTCTTCGGAACTTCGGGTTCCGGACTTAAAGCTTGGACTACCGAAGGTGGGACGTGTGCGGTACTTCGTGGGCTTGAGAATTGCACCTTGTCCGTTGTCTCCTTGGTAACTTGACTCATTGCCACAGGAGGAGGGGGCATAGGAGTCGAAGGTCCATTGTGCGTCTTACCACTACGAGTGGTGACGGCTTTCAACTCGGCATTGGGATTAGGAATTGTATTGCTTGGGAGTCCTCCAGAAGATGATGAAGCTTTGTTCATATTCATGTTCATGAAACTGCTCATCATATTCTTTAACTCATTTGTCTGCCGAGACATTGTGGTATCAATTTCCTTTTTTAGCTCAACTCTCATGTTATTGATCTGAGTTTGCATTGCACGTATGTTTGACTCAGTAATTTTCATGAAGTCATTTGGCATGGGAGCTTGAGGAGGTTGTTGATAATTTTGATGATTAGGAGCTTGATATGGTTGGTTGAAATTGTTCCGGTTTTGATTGAAATTTTGAGAGTTATTGAAATTTTGTCCTTGATTCGGAATAAAGCGATTTTGATTGCCATGGTTTTGCACAGGAGGAAAACCAGGTGGTGTCGTACCGCTAGGTGCACGGTAGTGAGGATCAGCCTGTGGTCGGTATTGATTGTGGTTTACCGAAGCTACGGGAGCTTGGTAAAAGGAAGCATCGGTTGCTTGACAATCATAATACGCGTGTGGACCACTACAAGTTTCACACACCTTGTTTACGGCTTTGACTGGTTCAGGCTTATGAATTTCGCTTTTGATTTCCTTAACATCCTTAATCATACAACGGATGGCGTCCGTTAGAGCAGCTATCGGAGCTGCTAACTCAGAAGAGTTACTGGATGAAGAAGCAGGAGGGTTAGGAGTATTGACTTTGTTGCGAGAAATAGGAACTTTTGATTTTTGCTCGCAAATCTCAATCACATCTTTAGGTCTACGATTCAAGATATTGCCGCCTGCGGCTGCATTCAAGGAATCTTGATCGTTACCGTTCAACCCATTGTAAAAGATATTGACTTGTTGAAGCTCCGTGAATTCATGATGGGGGCATTTCCTGAGGAGATCTTTGAATCTCTCCCATGCCTCTCCAAAGTTTTCATCGAAATTTTGACGAAACCCATAAATTTCATTTTTAAGATTAGTCGTCTTTGATGGAGGGAAGAAGTAATTAACAAACTTTTGAACAAGATCCTCCCAAGTTTCGATAGATCGAGGGGGTTCTTTTTCCAGCCAAATCCGGGCTGTCCCCTCAAGTGAGAATGGGAAAAGCATCAACTTGATGACTTTTTGTGGTACATCCTTGAAATTGATAGTTGAAGTCAACTTGTTAAACCAACGGATGTGTGCATACGGGTCTTCACGATCAAACCCGTGGAATTGATTCGTAGACACAAGTGTGATCAAATGTGTCTTCAATTCGAAGTGATCAGAATTGATTACTGGTAAAACGATGGCATCTCCATAACCCTCGGTGGGTGCTTGGAGCATTTCCGCCATAGTACGTTCGTCTGCCATATTGTTGTTTGAAATAGTACGAATCTCGGGTTCGACTATTTGGGCAGCACGTCTACGAGAACGTCTTCTTGGAATTTCTGCTAGATCACGCAAAGGACTCAATGATCTAGAAGAACGAGTGCGCATGCACTAGAGATAACTCTAAGGAATCTCAGAGTTAAGAAGAGGAATTATGAAATTGGGGAAAGAAGATTATTTTTGAGTTTTATGGTTATACATATATAGAGAAACAAAAGAAAAATATTTTTGTGTTTTATAGATTTTGAGATGTTTTTGGGTTTTTTGAAAATTTTTACAAGAAAAATATGGATATAGATATAGAGATGGATGGTATGAACAAAGAGTGAGTATTCAAATTACTAATCTGCTAGACGGAAGATAATCAGCACAGCTCCCCGGCAGCGGCGCCAAAAATTTGATCCGTGTCAAACCGTCAAGTTTTATCACTCAAGCCGGCCACTTGTGAATGGCCGACCGTAACAAACTTAAAACGGCTCAAGCACGAATGCAATGAAGATCTGAGGAGTATAGTGTTTCCCCGGGTCGTTATGTCCCAGCGAGCTATGCAATGGATCACCAAACGTATAGTGATCGAGGAATTTGAACAGAAAAGAGGGATTGATATGATTATAACTACAGAAAAAGCCAACAAATTACAACGGCTTAAATGCAAATTAAAGGAAATTAAAAAGATAAAAAAAATATTAAATAAACGCTATCACTATTTGCAAAATGATGTTTTTGTTTTTATGTTTTTATAAAACTGAATTAAAAAACTACGTAGCGTACAAAAGAAAAAGTGAAACTTACACAATATTAACCCTAAAAATATGAAAATGATATTTTTGCAAGCCTAATGATAAACGAAAATATTTAGAAAAATAAAATTAATTTTATAACTATTTAATTAATTATTATTAATTAAAAACTAATTTTAACTATTAAATATTAACCTAAAATACAAGAAATTAGGAAATAAAGTTAGAAAAATGAAATTTTGACTTAGAAAAATCTAAAATAACAAAATAGAATTTTCAAAACTATTTTTGTATTTTTCTGATTATTTTTGGATTTTCTAGGAATTAAAAACTATTAAAAACTAATTAAATTATTTAACAATACAAATTTAACTAAGAAAAATTTGGAAAAATATTTTTTTGTCTTTTTATATTTATCTTAACTTAAGAAAAATGAAAAATTATTTTTTTGAAACTTTTCTTAATTTTTTGTATTAAATGCTATTTAAAAATGCTTAAAAACTAATTAAAATCAAGAAAAATAGCAAACTAACTTGGAAAAATCTTAAAATTTCAGGAAAACTCTAAAATAATATTAGGAATCTAAGAAAAATGGAAAAACAGGTGCTTATGTGTAGGAATTTGAAACTGATAAGCCAAGGGCTTATAAATAAGCACTTAAATAAGCCAAATGATCAAAACAAGCCACCAACTGATTACAGAAGTCCTAATATGCTATAATAACCCAAATGCAACTAAAAACAACAAGCCATAGCCACTGAATTGCAAGATTAACAGATTTGATGTTTTTGAGTTTATAAGCTAAAACAGATTTTGGGACTAACTTTGGGCTTAAGCACAAGCTTTAAAATAAGATGAAAATGAAAACTACAAATTGGAACTTAATCAAGACCTGGGTGAGACCTTATAAACCAAATTACAGACCTAGATAAGCTCTGATGAGCTTAATACAAGCTCTGCAAGATCTGCTTAAAACCTGTGCAGTTCACTGTCCTGCACAGGGCATATAAGCCAATAATCACAAGCCTTTTTGGTGCTTAAAGAAAATTTGCAAAATTATACAAAAATGGCTATAAGAAAATAGACCAGTTGAACTTTATACACCCATAATTTCAATTGATTTGGTTCAAGAATGAGCCCATGAAAATTCCTTCTAGATGGGCTCAAAACTGGTTTTTACACTTTGACTTTTTGAAGTAAAATGAAACTCTGACTTTTTTTTGAACTTTGATTCAAATGTAAGGACTGATCTAGGTGTTATATGATGAAATGACACTAAAGCAACCTTTATCTATGTATTTTAAACACAATTCAAGACTTTGAATTGCAAAAATCTCAACAGTTAAACTGTTGAGATAGTTTGAATTGAATTTTGACTTTAAGTGGTTGCAAGCACAAAAGTAAGACAGATGTGAGTAAGTATGGAGTTAACAAACATGAACCAACAGAATTGAACCACTGAACCATCCTCCAATGTAGTTTAAATACTTGATCCAAACACCCTTTTTCAACTGTTTTGCAAGCAAAACAAATCTAACTGCTAAACTAGCATAGCCTAGTGATCAAACTGACTTTAATTCACTTAAATAAAACTTAATGAGCAGATTTAAACTATTTGTAACTACCAATAAAGATTATGCAAAGAAATCTTAAAATAACTTACAAACTGTCCTTAGCCACAATGGCTTGCACAAACACCCAATGAACCTCTAACCTATTTTATCCAACCCAATGATCTCTGAATTAACCCAAATCCATCACTGCATTGCCCATTATCCAATTCATAACCATATGTGCTCAGTTTGACTTTTTTTTGACCAAGAACCACAATTACTTGAACCTTGAATGTAAGCTTATACAAAGCTATAATAAGCTAATATAAACCTTTTTGAGCTTAAAAATCAGCTAATGAAAGCTTGTATACAAGACTTTGAGATGGAAATTTTCAACAGTAAACTCAAAACATAAACTGATAATGAAACTTAAATTAGTACTTGGAATTGATTTATATTGATCCAATAACTTAAAATGAGTACATTTCAACAAAAGATTACATATTTTTTTACTTAACTAAAACTTAATATTAAAAGCGACATTAATACAAATTTAAAAACTAGTAGACTACTCTTCTACTCTTCCTTCTTCTCTCTTTTATAATCCAAGCTTCATTTCTCTCTCTTCTGAATAGATCCCATCACTTTTCTCAGCCATTGGATGGCTTAAACTGATCATGGCCATTGAATCAAGTTTTGGCGCCAAAATTGGGTTTTTGACAGTTAGGTTGAGTGAAGAGGGGGGAGGTGCATTAAATGATCCTTGGAAGTTAGTTGAGGTGGGGGGACATGGATGAGTGGATGAGAGGAGGGGGGATGGGTGGTAACTTGTTGCAGAGAAGCAGTTGGAAGGGGTGAGACTTTTGGCGCGCTTGGCTTATTTGACCAAGATTTGACCGGGGTTAATAATAGAAGGGGGGTCCAAAATGCAATTTGACAGGGGTCCAAATCAAATATGGCAGGGTCACAATTGTGTATAAAGGGTTTAAAATGACAAGGACCATTAGTGTAAATTCTGAAATTCAAGGGACCTAAGCTGCCAATTCATCAAAGATGTTTCAAGGGACCAAAAGTGACAATCTCAAAAAGTACAAGGACCAAACTTGCCATTTTCAAATTTCCAGGGGCCATTTTTGCCAAATTTCAAACTTGAAGGACTGATTTTGTAATTTCTCAAAACTTTTTATATTTTTCACCAAAGGACTAATTTTGACAAGTTATGATTTTAAAAGGACCTTTGGTGATTTTTCTTTTGAAATTATGGCTCAGGGACTATTTCTGACAATTTTAGAAACTTGGGGGACTGAAACTGCCAATTATGCAAACTTTGCTCATTTTTCATCTGATTTTAAACATTTTGCATCTGAAACATATAAAATGCAATTTTGAGATATTTTCAGTATTTTGATGCATTTCTGAGCATTTTTAACCGTTTTGCAGTTCAGATTTAACCAAAAATGATGAGTATTTACACACTCATCAACGCTCCCCTTAAATGGGTTGTAGTCATGGATCATGGGTTATAGACTTTGAACCATGGGTATCCAAATAGATATAATGTATCTAGAAGATGCAATGCATCTAGTCAATGGGTCATGGTTTAGCTCCATAGGTTATGGATAATACCCATTATGACTTCATGCATGATGTCATGCAATGGGTCATGGGTTATGGATCATGCTCCATAGGTATGGGTCATGGACTTTGTGTTTTACCCAACTACATTCAATGTATCTAGTAAATAGGTCAAGTACTTAGATTCTTACCCATTACAATACATAATAAGTATATATATATATATATATATATATATATATATATATATATATATATATATATATATATATATATATATATATATATATATATATATATATATATATATATATATATATATTATATACCCATTATGTAAACACTAGTTGTTATACATATGCATTACTATAATATGAAAACACTATTTACTTGTTTAGTGTTTTATATAAAAACATAAGTGTGTTAGTAAACTGTGGGCTCAAACCATTTACGTATTTTATTTGTTTCGTTAAAATGATTTTACGTTTTTTATCAACAAAACATTAGAAGATCGTAAAATATAAATAAACGTTTTTACGGCTTATTTGTATTAACAGTATGGATGGATGATGGTAAATTACCATTTGTAAAACTTAACTCATCTTTTGTAACACTTAACATATGATATCAAATGGTATGAATGTAACTTTTAGTTTATCTTGTTTGTATACCTTTTGCTTTAGTTGTTATTATTGTCAAATTCATTAGGGATCACAGATGACACCAAAACACTTCATAAACCATATTTGATAGATACCAAAATATCAGTACATAAAACCATTGCATTCTTGCACAAAAAGATCTACATAAACCTTACATAAACCTACATTACATCACAATGACAACCTATATAAACATAATTAGGAACATAGCCACCACCAAAAGAATCATCGTCTTTTAAAGAATGCAACCTGAGTCCTTTGTGCCTGCACTTGAACCAACTCAGCTTGAGCATTCCTCAACTCATTTTGAGCATCCCTCAAGTTGATATGAAACTGATACATCCTTCTTTGATACCACTGATTTAGTAATTCAACATCCACCCCTATAAAGTAATTGCAATTAGTTGGAGGATTGATGTGCTATTTCATCCTGCGTTTAATATTTATAAAACTTAGACATCTTAGGATAAATACATACTAACAGGCAGAGAACCCGATCAGATGTAGTAAAGCCTTAGGTAAATCCGAGTATCGTCCCAAGAGAGTTGTGACCTTGAAAGAACTAATATGATTAGAAATGATATTGATAATATATTGGTGTGATAAGAATGTGATAATTCATCGATATGCTATAATTATTCCAATCACACAGATACCAGAATTTCAGGATAAAGAGATAGATAAGTGAAGCTTAATGAAGAATACAAATACGAATTGATTCTCGATATAAAGGTTCAATATAGTGGTTAATTATCGCCAGACTCCTTTGGTCAATTTTTCATGGCCTATGGTTCTTAGATTCCTCACCAAGATGAACAGGTCAACCGGGATCATTCGACAACCTAATAGCAGTCATTAAGGGCCAAATCTACTAGATCTAGTCTATGGAAACCCGGCCGTTAGGAGCTTAGATTTCTCCTAACCTCATAAATACCTCCACTTGATAGGTAATCATTTGGTCAGTTCGCACACGAAGAGTGGTTGTACTATGGCCAATTCCTTCCATACTTTGCAACCTATTAGACTGAGGTCAGGTGGTCATATCTCCCATTCCTTTAGATACTATCAAGCTTATAATATTACCAAGACTAGAGATCTATAATAAGACTAGTAAATGTCTATAAAGAAATAAAGAGAAGATCAATAACATAAATGCAAACTTCAATTAATAACATGAATTCATAGTATAAGTCCTAGAAAAATATAAAAGGAATCCAAACTCGAATACAACGGAAATCGTAGACGAGAAATTCGTTATTCAATGCTCCTAAACCATGCTTCTTCTTCTGTGTTTGATCTCCCAAAACCCTAGAAGGTTTGGGAAAGGAGAGATGATTAAAACTGATGAAATCTTCGACTATTTATAGGCTCGGATACTAGTTACGGCGTAACACTTATTAATTAGTTACGTCGTAACTCTTCAATATCTTGTGCTTATCCATTGTTACGGCGTAACCTGAGCTGGGGGTTACGCCGTAGTCTTTGTAAATCATATGTATTTCTTCTGTTACGGCGTAACCTGAGCTGATGGTTAGACCGTATCCTTTGTAAATTTGATGTTTATCCGTTATTACGGCGTAACCTGAGCTGAGGGTTACGCCGTATCTTCTGTCAAGTAAGCTTCTTCATGTTCTTTAGTCATGTTATGGCGTAATTATATTCCATTGTTACGCCGTAATCTTTATAATCATTATTACGCCGTAACTTCATCACTTGGTTACGTCGTAGTTGAGAGAAAAGTCATCCTTTGGGTTTGGAGATGTCCATTTACCGCTTCCTTTCATAAAATAAGTCCTGAAATGAAATAATAAGGAATAAGGATGTTTTCAGTAGCATTTTATTCATAATGTGATGATAAAAGGGGGAAATTAACGCTTAAAATATCAGGACTATTTAATGTTATCAAATATCCCCCCACTTGAACTCTACTTGCCTTCAAGTAGACCATTTTAGACTACAAAAGATACATCCCCAAGGAATGTGCAGTTAAGATTTCCATACTAGAATATTTATACGAGCCGAACACCTCACGAAAATAGGAACAAAAACACTCTCACACTCATCCTAATCTGAGTGTTAATTTCGGGGTGATCACTCAATTGCATGGGCATGGCAAGTATTCTATCATAAGCTTGGCAATTACACACATCTCCACCACTAGAGCTAAGGTTAAGTTATTTTTTAGAAAGCAATGTTGGGTTGATAGTGATTCAAAGGCTATGGGGTAGTGTCATTACTAACGTTTCACGGCGAAGTGGACAAAATCAATGATACATGACCAAATCCATGGCCAAGACATCAAGGATTGCTCGCTGCATCACCTAGACACTCTTCACGACAAGAAGGGAAAGGTAAGGCATGAGATATTTTAATGGGTGAAAAGAAAACAAATAGTCTTAGCTTAAAACCAAGTTGCCATCGCCCCACCGTTCATTCAAGATTCATCTTTATGGTACGGACATAGGATCATAATACGGGAATACACCATTTGAAGATTTTTCCTTCTTGAACTGATGGTGTCTTGACTATCTTCCAATCTTCGAATGTGATCGAGGTTTTTATTCTCGATGCTAATTTCTTTTAATCACATAGTGCTTACAATATTCCGCACTTTTATCAACAAAGACTATTACGCACTTTTTTTTTCTTTTTCTTTTTTTTTTACATAATCCCCCCACTTTAGACGAGAATAAGAAGATAATTGGGGGGCCTTTAATGATCTTCAATAAGATGTAGTTGATTTGGTACGCCTTTCGAAAATTTTACTCAAACCTTGAACTAGGGCCAACAATGACTCCAAGATCAAAAGATAAGACTACATGGTAGGCTAAGGTGTAAAGGTGTAACGAAAATAAGGGTTAATGAAAGGATAGGCTCAAATAGGTGAAACTAGGGGTATCTTGCACTAAAGGAGAGTGCAACAAAAAGGGTTAACACGGAGGTCGAAAAGTTAATGTGACTAATCGATAAACACACACAAGTAAACACATATGGGCTATTTGGGTTTAATCCTAAAACATTTGCTTTTTTCAAATTGCCTTTTCCAAATGCACCAAGCTAACTTGATACACTACTCGTCTATGGTCTCGAAGTGATGTAAAAGCCAAGTTCTAAAGTTTACAATACTATCGGCACACTCAATATTTGGTAGATTTGGGTAAAATGGGGGAAACGGAAAGACTAAATCTTACCAATGACAATAAGGGTTATAGTGTGCTCGGCTATATGTAATTCTAGATTGGTTAAAAATATGACAATTTTTTTTCAAATGAGCTTAAAATTTTAAAACCAACTAGAAAATTAGGGCAAGTAGGCTAAGTAACCATACACTTCATTTCCTATTCCTATCCCCCCACTAGAAGTGTACAAAGTCCCATTTGTACGAAAAAAGGAAAAAGAAAATAGAAATGAAAAATAACCGAGAAAGAAATAAACTCCCCTCTCAAATGCTTGCCCAAGATGTCTCACTAAAGGTTGAAGATGGGTCAGGGGTTGCTAATGCGTATCTTATCCGGTGACTACGCCTTAACTAGTATGCTGTCAAAAATTTCCTTCTGCTTCACAGGTTACAGCGTAACTGACCCAAATGGTTATGCCATAATTCGCATCACAGAATCAAGACCTGCACGGAAATACATAGGAAAATTTTGTACCCATCGGCACAATAGATTATCAACCACACAAATATCCTAGTTATTAAGTTATTACAGACATATGTTTGAAATTGTTTAGAAATTGTTCAACAAACAAGGGCATCAATCATCCCTGTGGAGATCATGGTCCATGGAGTGGAACTGAGTTGTGTCGAATGGGGTGCTTGTGGTGCTACCAGGAGTGGGCTCGGTCTGCATAAATGTCACTCCCTGCTGGATGCCAATATCGGGGATGTTGGGCTGGCACACATATACTGGTCCATGCCATCGAGGATGGCTCAGGTGCATGCTCTGAAGCATTTGGCTCGTTCGATCTGCACTCCAGCTGAAGAAATCTTGTTGCAGCTGTTGAACCTGATCCAGTGTACCTGCAAAACCCTCAAACTGGTTACTCAGACCATATAAACCCACGCCGAGGCTATCAATCTCCTCGTTGAAGTGGGTAGACATCCCTCGATCCACTCATCGATCATCTGTAACCTATCCCCAACATTAACGTGTGCCCTACGTCGACCCCTAGGCACACGTTCCTCAACATTCTCTTGGGCAACACCAGTACCACTACCTTCCCCGAATTCTCTCCTCGGGGCTACTCCAGCTAAATCAGTCACTCCATACACATCTTGGGTGCAAATCCCAAACTCCACTAGCTTATTCAACCCAATCAAGCCAGTTTCCTTCCCTCGGGATACCCAAGCCAAAGCCTCCTCAGTCAGCAAGTCATAACTCCTTACCAACCTACCAATAAAATGAGCCCCCTGAATCAGACTCTTCCCTGTAAAACCCTTAGCTCCATTGCCCATGAACCTCGCCAAATAATGGGGGACATCAATGTGATTTCCCCCGTCCATCCCTTCTAAGAGGTATAAATCGTCCATGGTCATCTTCTCTTTAGCAGAGTGCCTTGCCCTTATAGAGCAAGCAAGGAGTCGATGCACCAAACGGCGAATAGGGTTCCTTACCATGGTGTAAGTAGGTGGGTGCTTTGAATTGTACCCGGGCACAGCAGAGATGCGTTTGAAGTAGGTGGCTGGATCATAGTCTTCGGGCCTATGCCTCCAACAAGTATTGTAAAACATTTGGAAGGCTTCAGAATCCATCTCTTCCCGTGTGTACAAATCCATTCTCTCGGTAAAATCCCTCAAAGTTAAACGCCTTCTCACACCCCTAGCTGAAAATGCAACGAAACCTGATTATCATCCTCTATTTCATTCCTGAACTCAACTGTAGCAAGAAACTCCCGAACATATTCCAGAATAATTGGCTTAGTGATCTGAAAGAGCCGTATCCAAGCATTACAAGTGAATGATCCCTGCGAGTACGTGTACTTGATCTTGCAAAAATTTCTCAGTTTCCTCGACCCATTGGCAATCCAATCAAATGCCTCAAAATCCAAGGCTTCGGGCTGACTAATGTCCTTTCTTGTCAACTTCTCATAATCATCAAGACATAGTTGCCTAATCCGTTCATCTCGAAATGCCATAAACCTAACCCACTCAGCAGGGTTGGCATCGGGGTTTTCGCCTGCAAAGAAAACATATATCAGTTAGGAAAAGACCCTACTGATGTACTAGTTACGGCGTAACCAACATTACAAGTTACGTTGCAATCAAATTACGCAAGCTGTTACAGCGTAACATAACCCACAGGTTACGCCGTAACCTTCCCCAGAAACTCAGCACAACAGATGGTTACGATTAGCAATAGATTACGCCATAACCATCAATTTTATCCAAGTGGTAAAAAGAATCATTAATTTTTTAACTTATTAGTGCTGAGGGACCGCGCCTAAACCATTAGGTTTATGTTTGACCCAAAACCCATTTAAACTAAGTCAAAAAATCCCAAAAAACCCATAATGATATGTCGCGAATCAAAATAACATGGGGAATTCATCATAATCATTAATTAATCAAACCAATAGCAATAAAATAATGAAACAAGCAAGATCCCCAAAATATTAAATTATAAACCCTAATTGAATAATCGATAGTAACGAATCAAAAAGAGTAGTAATAGATCTTACCAGCCATGGTTTAAGCGATGGAATGAAGAAATCTTGACGAAATATTTTTGGGAAAAATTTTACTGTTGTGATAGGCGGTGAAAAAGATACGAGTTTGTGTAAAAACCTAGTTTTTCATCCGAATGAGGGTTTTATACCGCCAGGATGTTACAGCGTAATTAGATAAAGAGTTACGCCGTAACTAAATTTTCAGTAATTAAAATTTTTATTATTGTTAAATGGTTATGTCGTAACTCTTAATAGAAGTTACGCCGTAACTAAATTTTTAATTAAAGTTTCAAATTTTAGAATTCTAATAATTATTTAATGGTTACGCCATAACTCTCATCAGAGGTTACGCCGTAACTAATAGCTTCAAAGAATAAATGTGTAATATTGTAGTACGAGAGATTGAGATACGTACCTTGGTTTGGAAGTGCTCAAATCTCTTATTTAGGTAAATATGATATACCTTAGATCTTCCATTAACTGCTCCCGGGCAGCGGCGCCAAAAAGTTGATGTGCTATTTCATCTTGCTTTTAATATTTATAAAACTTAGACAACTTAGGATAAACACATACTAATGGGCAGAGAACCCGATCAGATGTAGTAAAGCCTTAGGTAAATCCAAAGATCATCCCAAGAGAGCTGTGACCTAGAAAGAACTAAGATGATTAGAAATGATATTGATAATATATTGGTGTGATAAGATTGTGATAATTCATCGATATGCTATAATTATTCCAATCACACAGATACCAGAATTTTAGGATAAAGAGATAGATAAGTGAAGCTTAATGAAGAATACAAATACGAATTGATTCTCGATATAAAGGTTCAATATAGTGGTTAATTATCGCCAGAATCCTTCGGTCAATTCGTCGTGGCCTATGGTTCTTAGATTCCTCACCAAGATGAACAGGTCACCCGGGATCATTCGGCAACCTAATAGCTGTCATTAAGGGCCAAATCTACTAGATCTAGTCTTTGGAAACCCGTCCATTAGGAACATAGATTTCCCCTAACCTCTTAAATACCTCCACTTGATAGGTGATCATTTGGTTAGTTCGCACACGAAGAGTGGTTGTACTATAGCCAATTCCTTACATACTTCGCAACCTATTAGACTGAGGTCAGTTGGTCATATCTCCCAGTCCTTTAGATACCATCAAGCTTATAATATTACCAAGACTAGCGATCTATGATAAGACTAGTAAATGTCTATAAAGAAATAAAGAGAAGATCAATAACATAAATGCAAACTTCAATTAATAACATGAATTCATAGTATAAGTCCTTGAAAAATAAAAAAGGAATTCAAACTCGAATACAACGGAAATCGTAGACGAGAACTTCGTTATTCAATGCTCCTAAACCATGCCTTTTCTTCTGTGTTTGATCTCCCCAAACCCTAGAAGGTTTGGGAAAGGAGAGATGATTAAAACTGATGAAATCTTTGACTATTTATAGGCTCGGATACTAGTTACGGCGTAACACTTATTAATTAGTTACGTCGTAACTCTTCAAAATCTTGTGCTTATCCATTGTTACGGTGTAACCTGAGCTGGGGGTTACGCCGTAGTCTTTGTAAATCATATGCATTTCTTTTGTTACGGCGTAACCTGAGCTGATGGTTCCGCCGTATCTTTTGTAAATTTGATGTTTATCCGTTATTAAGGCATAAACTGAGCTGGGGGTTACGCCGTATCTTCTGTCAAGTAAGCTGCTTCATGTTCAGTAGTCATGTTACGGCGTAATTATATTCCATTGTTACGCCGTAATCTTTATAATCATTATTACGTCGTAACTTGATCACTTGGTTACGTCGTAGTTGAGAGAAAAGTCATCCTTTGGGTTTGGAGATGTCCATTTACCGCTTCTTTGCATAAAATAAGTCCTGAAATGAAATAATAAGGAATAAGGATGTTTTCACTAGCATTTTACTCATAATGTGATGATAAAATGGGGAAATTAACGCTTAGAATATTCGGACTATTTGATGTTATCAAGGATCCAAGTAGTTAGGGCAACCAAGAAACCTTCAAGCTGCTAATTGTCCATGATGTTCTGCAAGTTGCTAATTGTCTACACCAACAAAGATTGGCCATTGATTTTTGGGTTATTTTGGGATGGATTTGGTGGAAGAACCCAAGATGGAAATGGGATAAATTATTTTGGGAGTGGTGGTGTAAATGGTATTAGGGTAAGTTAAATAAATAAATAAAAAGGTAAGTGGAAATCTTATTTGGACAGTGGGCCCACAAAAAACTGACGTGGACACACCAATAACTCCATCTCCCGGTTGCTTATTTTTTAGGTAATCTGAATGAACAAGGTTCTGGTTTTGAGTAACCTAAATGTCAAACCCGTATAGTCCAATAATCCAATTGAACAAAAACTTAGTTGAGCAACTTAGGCGAACAAAGTTGCAAAGTTGGCTAACCTGTCTGATATATAACCCTTTTGTTTTTCAAGTTTTAAGTTAAACGCATACATTTTGCTTTTAAGCTCATGCATGCATGCAAATACCCAACCAATTCATCGCCTTTACACATTACACTATTATACACACTTGAAATGACCCCCCACCCCACGACCGGCCACACATGAGCACACCCCAAACCACTTTGTTTTCTAGCTTAACCAACGTCTTACAACTAAGGTACCCTATTTTGTTTTCTATCCATCTTACATGGTTTGTTTGCTTGCCTAACAACTTTTTACACTTACTTACACTCTTGTTGTCTTGCCTAAGTTGAACATGCATTCCCTTATACAACATTGATACCTTTTCAACTTTCCTAGTTTTGCACTATAAAAAGAAGTCACTAGACATGAGTTTTCACATACAACAAGAACAACAAAAACCACTCCCCCCCCCCCCCTCTCTCTCTCTCACTCAATACTCACGGCGGAAAATGGGTTTAAATAAGAGGGTATATTTAGTTCTTGATAGCTTGGGTTAGTAACTTGCAAGAAGAATTCGTTAAGGGTTTGATTAACTAGGGTTTTGGTTCTTGATTTTGGGTTTTATTTAAGTTTCATTGGTTCTTTGACAGAAATCATTCAAAAATATCAAGTAAGCATCCAATCGCATTTGCAAACTTATGCTTACATTTATTTACATGCCATGTTCATATGATCACTTATGTGTATTTGTGATGTTGAGGAATTTAGAATAAAGTTAAGACTTGTTTACAAGTCCATGTCATGTATTTATAGTTGTATGTATCGACATAAAAGCCTCGCCTTCTTTGGCTATAAAAGAGTTCCTTTAAACTTTAAACTCATTGCAACTTGTAAGAGATTGGTTATCATAAATACACAAGAACAAATGTATATGGATCGAATGTATAAGAAAGTTTAGAGAGAGAAAGTGAGTTGGGAACTTCTAGAGAGAGAAAGTGAAAGAGAAAATGAAATATTAGATTAGGAAGAATGAGAAGCTCCAACCCTCTCCTTGGGAGGTAGAGGGTATTTATAGTTTTTACAAAATACGCTTTCCTTCGGGCTGTGGATCAGGTATACAGTGGGTAAAAACCCATCCGTCCTCCACGATGTTACTTAACTAATCTAATTACTAGTAAATATAGCTAAGTCTACGAGCTAACACATGCTAGACTAAACTCTGGGTGACCGACTCTTCTATATGGATTTTTCAAATGCTAACAATCTCCCCCTAAAGGAGGTCACCCCATAAATTACAATTTGCATCCTAGCATTCAATCATGAAGTTCCATTCCGAGCTCGTAAAATTTGATTCTTCAAATTTCGCAATCTTTGTGCTTCAGTAGTGATTCTTCAAATGAATGTTCCTTTGACTTGTGATCTTGAGCTTTCTTCGAGATCATCAGCCAAAGTAAATCTCCAACTCATCCTTTGAAGTATCGCCTTCTTGTGATGTTGTGATTTTTGGACCGACATGTTCACAATTTCTGGATCATGACATCTTTTCATCAGAGTAGCGGAAGCATTGGTGTACGTTTTTTATTGTCATAATTTTCTTCAAACGTATGAAAACGGACGAAAACTTATGAAAGCGAAGAAAAAAACGTGAATTTAAAAAAACAAAAAGACAATGAAAAAAATATGTACTCAGGATGACATATTAAATCTTAGGTTGATCATCACCATTAGATCAAACTAGATGAATGATGAGGATTTGTCCTTTGGTATGCATAAATTTGTGGGTAAGCAAAATAAAGCGCCTCTTGACTTAGCGGTTTTCGGATTGGTTTTTTGATTTCTTTTTGCATAAAACCCCGCTCTGTGCAGCAATGCGGGTAAAAAGATACTCGTTTCTAACATTTGCAACTTTAACTTCAAATAATTCACAACATTTGCAATTTTAACCATATTTTTTCACATTTAACTCCATTGAAATAGACGTACCAGCTAATTGCTACAGAAACTGGATACTTTTTCTTCTAAAATCACTTTAAATTTACTACAAACTGTTATGTACAAAAATCCTCTATGCAAGCCTTAAACAAAGAAGATGAGATATACCAAGTCTTACGAATATCACGTATAAGTTTATATATTAATACTATGCATAAACTTAATCATCTAAATGAAATTTAATTCCCCATGTACGGATGACCTCTAAATGGAGCTTCACTTTGCAACTGCCATTCCCTCTCTTTTATATGCTGCAAAAGTTGTGGTTGTTCTGCTCTAAGCTCACCACTACCAGCAGCGCCGATGTATGGTCTTTGGTAGCCAAACGAAGGCTTCTCCCTCTGATTTGGGTTCTCGAAATACACCATTCGGTTAGTAAGCAAAGGGTTTCCCCACTTATCGATAAGATCATACCTCGGACCACCATCATATCCTTGAAAGTTTCCAAGATTTCCGGCAAGGTTGTTTCCCAAAACTGGCCTGTGTTGATTAGAACTGGGGAGCTCGAGACTGAGGTTGTTATTATACCGATAAAGCCATTCAGAAGAACTCAATCCAAACACAGGAGGACGGAATGCATCAACAAAACCAGGAACTCCATAAGCAAGATCTAATGGTTCTTGTGGTAAAGAGAAATTTGGTAATCGACTGACTGGGGGTGCACCAAGTATACTATGTTCTTCTTTCGACAAATTTCCCCTGAGCCAAACAGGATCTTCGGGTAACAGAGGGGCCGAAGGAATAGGAGCAATATATGGCTGAGCATTTGTAGTTTCGGCAATGGACATATTGGCTAAAGATGACGTTGGGATTTCTAGAATTGGAGACAGTTCTCGCTTGTTTGTATTTCTTGATCCTCTTTCTCTTTCAAGATTTAAACTTTCTTTGTTAAGGACCCAACCACTAAGGGAAGGAGGTCCATGGGACCCGTTTTGTGTAGAAACTAGTGAAGAAGAGCGACGCACACCTTCTTCAGAAGTTTCAGTTTGGTCAATAGGCTCTGAGTTGTATCTAGTGAGTGGCTTGAAGAGAATCACCTCCTCCTCCTCCTCAATGGCACTAGGTTCCTCTGCAATCTGTAAATTATTTTTCTTTGTGAACTTTCGTGTGGATTGATCATAAAAGATTGGACTTTGAGAAAGACCCTTTAACCTATCAGCTATTTCGACAGATGCATGAATAATTCGATTAATACGGATAGAATTTCCAGCTTCAAATTTTCTCCTGTTCTCAGAATGAGTAGAGAAATCTAACAAGTCGTTAGACTGGGACACGGGTTCAAACCCCCTTAGCTCATGGTCTTCCCACAAAGCAGTTTGACTCACAGAGTTGACTATCTCATGTTCCTTATTGAATCCACTTAAAAGGTCAACCAAAGCACCAAAGAAATAAGACTTAGCATTCGACACCTTCAGATCTTCACTACAAGCTTCTGCATGATCAAGAACAGTAACATACCACTCCATGAACACAAGCACAGCAGGCAACAAAGAGCAGGAATATTCTTGATCGTTACTGCTGAAAGTGAGACACCTCTGGATAAGATGCCCCAAGAAGGTAAATGTACAGGTCCATGCCCAAATGCTACATGCAGAAGACTGTTCATCATTATCACCTTTTGGTTCTTTTACTTTTGGAGTTTTGATTAGATTGTGAATTACAAAGATGAGGATTGTGACGGCTTGGATGGCTCGATAAGGGCCTTTTCTTGATGAATCGAATGGCTCATATGGTTCTAATGAGGAATTTAGATCTATATCGTTTAGTGCCAGAAGTGTTTCTAACTCTTTCACAGTTGATGCAAAAGTGTGAGGTAAGTCTTCAAAGCTGCATAGCAAGTAAGACGTTTCCAATGATTAAAGAGCACATATGCAACAAAAACTTACAAATTAATTTTTTTTTAATCTAAAATGGTATGCAAGAATAGGCTGTGTACCTGGGTTTAACCAGAAAGAAACTTATCATTCTCACAAAAAGAGGCCATATATCGGTTTTCACAAGACGAATATTTTCATTGGCTCCTAATTTGTTGACATTTGTGGAATCCATGCTTGAGTATGACTTAATTTGTGAGGAAAGCCTTTTCAGTGGCTTCGAGAAATCAATGTGTGCGTCGGTTGAGAGTGATTGCAATTGGGATGACTTGTTCTGCAAAATAATATAAGCAAACAAAGGGACCACTTAGACCAACTTTACTGCGTAATGACTTTAAAAAAACTCCCAAAACACAAATCTATATTTTGTTCTTACTTCTAATTGAATGATATCTGAAACGTAACTCGTTACCTTCTCAAAGAGTAACATGATATTGTCTAGGGCATCTGGAAAGGGCTCTTTGACAGCCAAACTTCTTATACAATGGTATAGTGCAAGAAACTCATCACCAATATATGTTGCCAATAATGCCAACTGTAAAATAGCTCAGGAAAATAAGGTTTCGTTGCTCATATAATGCTTCTTCGAACCACAACATTTTCAGGTAACTTGTAAATTGAATCTATATCACAAACCAAGTACAATCCGGATTTCACACACAAAAAATAAGTTGACACAATTTTGACACAGTTACTCATAAATAGGTTGTTTGTGTTGTGTTTTATCTTAAAGGGGTAAAATGGTCAAATAAAGTTTTGTAGCCAAAAGAATGGTCAACGGATGAAAGTCCCGAAAACTAAAATTTTAATGCTTAAAGCATCCTAATTCGTCTCATTTATGCACTTACATTATCATTGTAATAATAAAGTTTTGGTATTCAAATTAGTAAAATAATATTTTCCAGTATTTTTTAAAAAATCACAAGTGTTTGCGGGTCAACGCTCAACCCGGAAAGACCCATTTTGGCCAATACTAAAGATCGGCCGTTCCAACCTGATCAGTTTTTATCCTTACCCGAACCGTCCACTATCCACCTCTAACAAAGATATACACTGAGTAAAGCAAAAGTACCTGATTTTGGGGGTTGCCACTATGGGGCCAAATGGATGATGCTTCTAAGTAGAACGTCGCTGCAGCTCCCCACTTTTGAACATCAGGTTTTTTACAGAGTTCCATATATCTCGAAAGATCACCTAAGCAAACAAAAAACCGATGGCATACATAGTTGCTTCTTTGCAAATTTACAGGTTCAACAGATTCGGAACCTCCCCCCTTCAAAACAGAAACAGTATCATCCGAGAGGCAGCGAGTTCTTCTGAATTTTGAAACTAGATCCTTGTAGAACTCAGCAACTTCAGATAGAAACAACTTAAATCCTTCCACATGACTATTAAGGTTGTTTGTGCTTTCTGAACTTGTTGACACTTTCTTAATTTTCTTTCGATATTCGTCTATATGCTTGTAGTGAAGTCTCCACAATGAATACTCAACTTCTTGAATATCAACTGTTTGATAATCACCAAGTATGATTTTTTCATAACCGGAACGCGCTTTACAGTACAGATCTTGAACCTCTGGATGTGATATACCTTTATGTTGAATTGTTACCCACAATAGTTTTTCAGCATTGACAATCTGCTAAGAAGTTAGCCAAAGAAAGAAGATAAGATAAATGTTATTAAATAGGAAAATTATCCTTTCTAAAATGTCTATCAATAGAGTGGCGATTCACCTCAAGAAATGCAGTCTGTTTCTCCCTCTGATCTCTAACTGTTGCAGGCTGGTTTCCGCTCATTTTTATTGTACAAAAGAAGTGAAGAACTCTATAGTTTTTACAGATAATTCCTGGCAGTTTCCACTGTAATAAAAAACATATTTACATAGTTAAGAAGTCAATATATCCAGAGATCAAGATTTTATAGTCAAGCATAAGTCCATAAAAGTTTAATACCCGAAAGATATTTGAGAATTCCCCTTTTTTAGTAATAAGATGAGCATAAAGAAACCGAACTTCGAATATTGACAATGCATGCCATGAATCAGTTAAAAGACAAACCACAAACTGCATAATAGCCGTTTATGTTCACAGGCAGATCTCAAATTAAATATAGCAATACTTTCACGAAATAAGGTAATATACAAATTAAGCATGCCTAAAATTTCCAGTCTGCTTATAAGATGAGACATATAAGCCGATTTTCTAACTAAGCCACTAAATTATGGTAATTGATTTGAACACTTCTAGTTTTGATTGGGGACACACCAATTACTGCATTTAAACAGTTGTATCATACCTATATCCCTCTTTGAATACTTGTACATTCATGTGTGCAAATAAAAAAGGAGAGTGTGCAAATCATCTCCCTTAAATTATATATATCTAGTTTTTATATGTCAGCTTCTCCTATAAGATGATTCTGCCATGGCGTCAAACAAAGAACATTACTCAGCAGAGTTCCAGCCCGAAAGATACAACGAATGATGTTATAATAACTAAAGACAAATAAGCATATAAGGATGTGCAAGTTCATAAGGGTTGTGTTGACAAAAGTTACTTAATCCAAAAATTCCATAATCACAGATTCACGTCCACTTTCCACATCCGGAAAAAACCAAAGATTAAGGATTCATGTGATTGTTATAGCTAAATTTGAAAACTTGCATCAACTTAAACAATTGAATCTCATATTTTGGACCAACAATTATGCACAAACTAGGCTCGAACCCATAAAGTCGTTAACAGACCGAATTTAACTTCATTCATAGATGCAAAACATAGCAATAATCACCATTCATCATCAGATAACAACATAACTAAAAAAAAAATGATCAAAACAGTTGCACAATTAAACACTCAAAGTGCAAAATTCAATACATAGTAAATATGCAAAATAACAAAAAATAAATAAAATCCCGTGTAGAAAAACACTTTAGATGATGATCAATACAACCAAATTGCACTTAAAAAAATAATAATTTAAAAGAAGCACGTCACCCAAAAAAGATTCAGCACGGCTTTAAAATAAATGATCAATCAGATGAACACCTCTTCAAAAGTCTAAAAAAGCTTCAACTATTTAATTTTGATGAATAAAGCACAGTTTAAAGAAAAAGAAGTGTTTTGGCATGGTGGGTTTAAATAAGTGTAATGATGTTATTGGCTTGGGTTGTGTTGTGGAATAATGATTAATGAATGAAAACTTGATACTGTTGATTTACCCAGAAAACAAGGAAGCTGTTTTTTAAGTTGGTTTATGATCATGTTGTTGGAAATGACTGTCATGTCCTCGGTTTTTTTTATGTTAGAATAATTTGTTGTTTTTTCTTTTTTGAAGTGAGAGGTATTATGCATATTTTTTATTTCTCCTTGTTAAAAGGAGGTAGATTTGCATACTTAACAAAATGATTGACATACTTTAAATTATAGTGTCTGGACATTTATATCTTCACATGGTCAGTGAGAGTATAAATGTCCAAATATCATAATTTAAAATGTTTCAATTATTTTGTGGTGTGTGTAAATTAGTTCGTTTATTAAAATATTATAAGAGATTAATTTATTCAATCACATTAAATGATAGTTGTAAATCGGTCTTTTTTTGGGATTGTCTCCAGCTTTTAAAAATTATCATTCAATCATAATCTGCCAAAATTTTAAAAAAGGATAGTCTAAATACACCAATATCATTATGCTAATCATTAACTATTAATCATTGCCTTGCTTTTTATATTTTGCTTTTTAGTCATCATTATACTAATCATTGATTTATTATTATTTTTAGTTAATTATTATTCACTTTTATAATTATTTTTTTCTTCTTCTTTTGTTTATCTATTTATTTTTAATATATAGTTATTCTTACTTTTGTCATATATATATATACTAGCTTAAAGACCCGTTGAATCACGGGGTTTTTAAAAGAAATAACAAAGTGACATATGATAAGAAAAGTTATAACGTAAATATTTTCCGTTTAATGTATGAAATAAAGAATGAGACGGTGCGTCAAATCTTCTATGAAACAATTGAGTTTGTACAACTAAACTAATCAAATTTTTCGTATTTTCGTGAATTATGACAACTAGCAAAGACTATCGATCAATAACCAAACCCGTATTTTCGTGAAGTATGACAACTAGCAAAGACTATCGAGGTAGGGATTCCTACTTAATTACTCTATTTGTTACAAATTACGGTGTAAATCAACACAAAACAAAAAAGTATGTTATAATAAGTGAAATAAAAAATAATTTACGTACCAAATCAGTATATTTAAAAAAAACGTTGCTTTTTTTTTAGCTTAATCCTAAAAGTTTTTGTTTAGGTTCTAAATCCTCACTCCTATATATGTTACCATAAATTGACTCAAAAATTAAATCATTATTTGCCCTTTCTATTATTAAATACTTGGTACTCCATAAGAGATTATATCAACATATTTTTCTGGCAAAATTTAAAATTGCAAAATGCAACATAGACGATCCCTTCTAAAAAATTGACGCATAAGGAAACTAATAAAAATGAAAAAGAAAAATCTTTATAGAGTGCAACAAGGTTAGTGCTTTACCTTCTTAAGGGTCCCACTTAATTCATAGCAAAATACGAGTAAAAAAAGAGCACGGTTATCAAGGTTTAAATATGTATTGGTACATTTAGTAGTACCCTTTTAAAAATTGTCATTCAATCATGTTTCTTTTCTTAGTTCTAGACTTGATTATGTGCGTGTGTTTAGGAGAGGGATTATAGTTACGAAGTTTAGGAGAGGAGTATGATCGCACACCATTAATTTAGTTGTGATTAGGTTCATCATTCGGACCCATTCCCACCTACTTTCAAAGAATATCTTCAAATTGTGTTTTTAAATGCGTGTGAATCAATACTTGTATTATTAGATGATATTTTGAATTTAGGAGGGTTACGTGGTATTATACAATATTCTACCAAATGTCATTTAATATTTTTGAAATTTGAATTTTGTGACGAATAAATGTTTTTCATTTATCTATTTTTTTTCTAACAATAGCTTTATGTATTCTGATTTTCGATGAACAACGTATTTTAATTTATTATAATTTCTTTTACAATAAATGTACAGATGTCAAAACTTTTATCTCATATTTGAACTTTTTAATCATTAACAATGTTTTTTATTATACAATTACAATAATAAATATTTTAGTAAGCAACGGTTTTCCTTCTTCAAAATGACTACATGATTTATATAAAGTTATTTAAAGGTACCTGCCGCCACAACGCGCGAGTACCTTGTTAATAGCAAAAATTCAGCTTACCCTTTCAAAATTCAGATTAAACAATGAAATGTAACCATTTTTTTCTTTTTAGATAACCAATAACCTCCAACACAAACTTTCTTACAAAGAAATCAATTCATCTTAATGATACACAACTCAACTAAAAGTTAACAAGAGTCCAACCCACAAAATAAAACTTAACCCATTTCACTCACATTAAACAAACCTAATTATACTCTCAAAAAATTTAGCAGCTACCTATATAACTACAGCCACTTTTTTCTCTCAAGCCGCAAGTTAGATATGTCCTCTTCTATCTAATTGCGAAGAAACCCGTACCACACACAAACTAATCCCGCATTACTTTGTTTACGCGAACACCAAACAAGAATGAAGAACCTTTTTGACCTATTGGTTTCGAGTAACGCACAAAGAACCCAAACATTTTTTGGCTTCTAGATCCTATATACGAGTCTCGGTAGGTAATATTTTGTTGTTCTTGTGTATTAACCGAAAGAAAGGTGAGAATGAAACATGTTTGTTGTTTGGGTAAAGGAATAAATTACCGCTGGTAAATAAACACGTTTGTTTTTGTTATTTCTTTTTAGAATTCGAATATTAAAAGAGAAGTTTTGTCTTCAAATAGATCTATGATGGTTGTGTGTTCAAAAAACTTGTGAATCTTTGTTAAGTTGAACAAAACAGAGACTGGTTCTTCCTATTTTTGTTTCGTTATTTATTTTTTATTTTTTAGAGTTATGACAGATTGTAGGTTGAAGATTGATGAGGGGTAAATGGATGTGTCCAGTTGTTTGTTGATTGAGGCGGATGGGATTAGGATTAGATTGATGAGAGGGTAAACGGTTGTGTCCAATCCAGTTGTTCAAAAAACTCGCCTTTTCACCTATTTTTTTATTTAACTTTGACCAATGAGGACAAAAACTGAGGTTAATGAGCATTTGGTGGTGTAGAATTGGGCTACTAGATTTTAGATTTATGTTTTGGAAGCTTAATTAGATTGTACATTATGGTTAAATCCCCACTCCATATAAAGGAGGGTTTGTTCAAATCACATATCCCCTCAAAACTCTGTAATTAAGACACGTGTCCCCAACTCTCCAAAAAATACCACAACCGTATGATCTATGTTTCCCCCGCAAAACACTAACACCAGTAACACCTCTTCACAAATCCTTATCAATCAAATTAATAACACCACAATCAATACCCTGATTCCATTTCACAAAACCAATCCCATATCACAATACCCGTTATCCCATTTTCCCCAATTCCCGTTATCCCATTTCCCCAAAATCGTATCCCCAATTAAAACCCTCCTTTAAATCAATTAATCATATGTCCTTATCAATCAAAAACTACATAAACCCTCCCTTAAATCATCGTTTTAATTATAATATAAAAAAACACGAAACCTAATTGGTTATTAAATCAACAATCATGACAAATATTATAGGAACCGTGTTGGTGTTTGGGGTTATTCTTTTTATGAATCTTCATTAACTTAATATTAATAATTTGTTTGTTTTTTATACATCATTAGGTCATTCACTGAATTTTTAGTTGTTATAGGTTAGTTTGCTTCATTTTATTTTAGATTCGATTTTTGTATTGTTGTTGTTATGATATGCATATGTTTTCTCCGTTATTTATTAATTTATTTATTTTTATGTATATCTATCATGGCATTGTTGAAGTCTATTATTATGTTGATATTTAATATAGATATTGTTAAAACCGATTTTGATTAATATTGGATTAAGTTTATTGGCAAATCTTTAATAGATGACGCCTACTCTGTGACAATTTGGATTTTTTTCTGTTGGTGATGAGCTTGCTGTTATCACCACTGAACCCTTTTATTTTGATTGATACAATAACTATTGAAGTTTTGATTGATACGGTAGTTATTGAAGTTGCCAGGTGATCAAATACTACCATCTCAAAAGAAATTTGTTTGCACAAGTATAAATGCTAAAAAAAAAAGCTAAATCCAAGCACCCCTGAAAACCAAAATGTTTAATACGGAATAGGATAAAAGGCTACCCTCTCCATATAGAGTTTAACGCTACAATTTGAGGCTTTGTTTGGTATATCATATCGTAGCAACTTTACAACTGATCAATTAAAGTTATTTGTTTCATTTTTGGCTAACTGGATGAACTATTTTATTAGCAAATCAGTCACGATTATACATTCATTTTGAATTAGTGATGCGCATACATGTGGGCACGACCCATACAACGTTATTCCGAATAACAAAAGGCTGAGTAACCTCCAAATTAACTCAAGATACGTAAGAGATGTTGCAAGTCCAGTATCGGGCGAATAACCCACAAGTATTCAAAAAAGACTAGTATAATAGGCACACCAGTGTGAAGATTAGATAGCAAAACATTGAAAAGTTTCAAAATAATGAAATATGCATGTGATAGACTGTCTACAAAAACAAAAGTGTCGCACTTTGGCATGCCACAAAATAGGAAACATAGAGTATCATTACAACAAACTACACTTGGCCGGAAGGGTTCGCAAACGGGTCCATCCCAGACTGCCTACAGCCATCCGCACCAAGGCCACTTGCATCGCCACTATTGATTGGTGCAGAACCGTCAAGTTTTATCACTCAAGCCTGCCACTTGTGAATGGCCGACCGTAACAAACTTAAAACAGTTCAAGCACAAATGCAATGAAGATCAGGAGAATACAGTGGATTCCCGGGTCGTTAAGTCCCACGGAGGATGACTGGTGTTTAACACAATCAGATGTCGAATAACCACTAAGGATAGTGATCAGTAAGGATTTTGAGTTGTTTATAAACTACAGGGGCTTAAATGCAAATTAAAGGAGATTAAAAAGTTAAACTATCTTAAATAAATGCTATCACTAATTTTAAACTGATGTTTTTGATTTTTCTGTTTTTATAAAACTTAACTTAAAACTACGTGACGTACAAATAAAAACGTGAAACTTACACAATATTAATCCTAAAAATATGAAAATGATATTTTTACAAACCTAATGATATAAGAAAATTTTAAGAAAAAGAATATTATTTTTATAACTATTTAATTAATTATTATTAATTAAAAACTATTTTTAACTATTAAATAATAACCTAAATTACAAGAAAATAGGAAATAAACTTAGAAAAATAAAATTAAGACTTGGAAAAATCTAAAATAACAAAATAGAATTTTCAAAACTATTTTTATAATTTTCTGATTATTTTTCTATTTTTTATGAATTTTAAACTATTAAAAACTAATTAAATTACTAAAAATTACAAATTAAACTATGAAAAATCTAGAAAATTACTTTTTTTACTTTTTATATTTATCTAAACTTAATAAAAATGAAAAATTATTTTTTTGGACTTTTTCTGATTTAATTGTATTAAAAGCTATTTAAAATTACCTAAAAACTGTTTTTAATTAAGAAAAATAGCAAACAGTGTTGGAAAATTATGAAAATTTCAGGAAAAGTCTAAAATGATATTATGAATCTAGGAAAAATAGAAAAACATGGTGTTGTGTGGAGGAAGTTGAAACTGCTATTGTAAGTGCTTATTAATAAGCACTTTGAATAAGCAAGTGAGAACCAAGGACCACCAAACCTTCACAGAAGCTATATTATACTAAAAGAACTCAAAAGCAACCAGTTACAACAAGATTAAACCTCTGGAATACAAATTGATCAGATTTGGCTTATTGAGCTTATAGGATAAAACAGTTTTCAGTGTACTACTTTGAGCTTAAACAACTGCTTATCAATAAGCTTAAATTGAAAAACAAAAGTTGGAAACTGTACTAGACCTGGCTAGCTTCTTTCAAACCAAAAATCAGACCATGAAAAGCTCTGAGGAGCTTTTGACAACCCTAGAAATAAGCTGAGAAAACTCAGTGGTGACTGAGTTTGGTGAGCAGGGCAAATAAGCCCTGCTTGATAAGCTTTTTTGAGGCTTTTAGAAAATTAATAAAAATCTGCAAAAATGACCATAAGAAAATAGACCTGATGAACTTTAAAACCCATAAGTTTCACTTGATATCACCCAAGAATGAATATGTGAAAAATCCCTCTAGTTGGGTGAAAACAGGTATTTGCAAGTTTTGACTTTCTTTAACAGTTTTGCTTTGTTGACTTATATGAACTTTAATCCTAATTTGTTGACTGACTATGATGTTTATTGATGAACTTAAGCTACTGCCACCTATGTCTATGAATTTTAAATACAAAACAAGCTTTTTGTTTTTCAAAAACTCAACAGTTAAAGAGTTAAAGACAGATTAGGATAATTTTGACTTTTGTTTGTTTTGCAGGCACAAAATTAGACAGATATGATTGCAAATAGACTTAACAAGCAAGAACCAACAGATTCTAACTACTGGATACACCTTTAACACAGCTTAATCACTTGATCCAAACACCCTTTTTACTACTAATTTGTAATTAAAACTGATCTAATCTCTACTCTAGCTAATATTACTGATAAAACTAAGTTAAACTAACTTAATTAATACTAGTTGAACAGGTTTTAACAGATTACAACTACAAATACATCATATGCAATGAGACCTTGAAAATCACTTACAAATGGGTCTTTAGCCACTATAGCTTGAAACTGAACCAATGAACTACCACCTATTCTAAACCAAACACACTGCTTCTAAATCACCCCAAATCCATGTCTGCATCACCAAATTCCATTTCTGCATCAATCTTACCCCAGTTTGACTTTTGTTGACCCAAGATCAAATTTGTTTGATACTTAATTTTAAGCTCACAAGAAGCTATAATAAGCTTGTGTAAGCTTATTTGAGCTTGTAAATAAGCTGTTAGAGGTTTGAGCATGAGAGTTTGGACTTGAAAATTTCAACAGTAACCATGAAACAACAATTCTTAACACAACCTTGAATTAATATTTAAAAGGAGTTGTAATACACTTAAACACAATAATTTGATACAAAGAAACTTGAATTAACAACTATTAATCTATTTTAAGACTTAAGAAATAGAAACGACATTCATTTTTAGAAAATAAACTAACTGCCTATTCTCTTGCCTCTTTCTTCCTCTTTTATGCTCCAATAATGTTCCACGTGGCCTTCTGAGAGAATCCCACCACTTTTCCTGGCCAATGGGTGAGTTTTGAGCCTTATCACATTTTGGCGGGAAAGTTGGTTTTGACTTGTAGGCCTGTGAAATAGAAGCTAGGGGGGGTGGCATTAATTGTGGGGGGTTTGTGATGATGAGGGAGGTGGTGGGCAGGATAAAAGGTGATGGGAGAGGTGGAGGCAAGTAGCAGGCAACATGTGGGAGAAAGGTGTACAGTGGTGGGCGGGCAAGGTGTTGTTTGACTGAGGGTTGACTTGGGGTTCAAAATAGAAAAGACAGGGGGTCCAAAAAGGTATAAAGGCAGGGGGTCAAATGGTTTTGACAAGGCTATCTTAGGTTTAAATGACAAGGACTATTCTTGTAAATCTGATTTTTTTGAAGGACTAATCCTGCCATTTTCCAAACTTGACACAAGGACTAAAATTGACAATCTTTAATAGTAAAAGGACTAGATTTGACAATTTCAATTTCTCAAAGGACCATTTTTGCCAAATTACAAAGTTCAGGGACTTAAGTTGTAATTTTGTAAATTTGAATCTCAAAGACCAATTTTGACAACTTTTGAATCCCTAAGGACTTAAAATGATATTTTTCTTTATTTGGTTTTACTAGGGACTGTTTTTGACAACTTTTGAAACTTGGGGGACTAAAACTGCCAATTATGCAAACTTGATACGTTTTTCACCAGATTTTGATATTTTTGCATTTAAAACACATAAAACACTTATTTGTGATATTTTTATCATTTTGATGCATTTCTGAGTGTTTTCAGATGTTTTTGCAGTCTAATTTGTACAAAAATGATGAGTATTTACACACTCATCAATCCCCCACACTAAGATATTGCTAGTCCCTAGCAATGTTTTGAGAAAAATTAATGGATTTCATCTCTTTACCAAAAGCCATTACTTCTGGAGTAGCCAAATGTTTCAGTTCAAGTAAGAACCTTGGTACACCGATAACCAAATGATTTTGAGCAAATCACCAGCTTCCAACGGATTTGATTTGTCTTTACCAGAAGCCGTTTGCTTCTAGACTAGCCAACTCTTAGATAAAATATCTTTGGTGAGTCGATTACCAATTATGGTTTTCCAACTGCCTTTACCACAAGCCATAAACTTGCGGGCTAGCCAACTCTTCACTTTTAAGGATATGGTGAGCTGAATACCATACAATTTTGGGCAAATTGCAAGCCGTCAACGGATTTGAGATATCTTTACCAAGAGCCGTTTGCTCCTGGATTAGCCAATCTTTTTGTTTATTAGACAAGGCGGACTGATAACCAAATGAGTAAGTGCAAAACACTTACTCCAAAAAAAAATTTTGGCCAAAAACGGGGGAATTAGGCGGTATAATTACATGATAAAATTTGTGAGAATTCCCCCCCACACTTAGAAATGAATATTGCCCTCAATATTCAAAGTACCGGCTGTTATGCCGAAACATAGAACGTAAAAGGGAAATACTAAGGCCATTATTTAGCAAGGATTTTTTTTTTTTTTTTTTTTTTTTTTTTTTTTTTTTTTTTTTTAAGAAACTTATATACACAACATGTGGGGCAACCCCCCCACACTAGGGTGGTGGAAAGTAGAAAGAAGAAGCTAAACTGTCAAGTTTTGTCACACAAGCTAGCCACTTGTGAATGGCTAACCGTAACAAACTTCAGACAGCTCAGAAATATGGGTGAAAACCCATATGGCATGCTACTGTTTTTGATTCCCGAGTCGCTAGCTTGACTCGATCCCCGCATTCATTGGTTCATGGGGAAAGTTTGTAGATCCGGGACAACCACAGGGGGAATGTCCTCTCCAAAATAATGCTTCACTCGATGACCATTCACTTTAAAGTTTGGACCATCAGGTTGAGATAACTCAATGGTGCCATAAGGATAAACCTTAGTGATAGTAAATGGACCAGACCAACGGGATTTAAGCTTTCCCGAGAAAATCTTTAATCTAGAATTGAAAAGAAGGACTCGATCACCAACGTTGAAAACGCGGTTCTTGATTTTAGAGTCATGAATCTTCTTTGTCTTTTCTTTGTAGATCAAAGAGTTCTCGTATGCTTGATCACGGAGTTCATTTAATTCATTCATTTGAACTTTCCGGTGATCACCAGCTGTCTGAATATCGAAGTTGGCATGTTTCAAGGCCCAGTATGCCTTGTGCTCTAGCTCAACCGGTAGATGACACGCCTTCCCGTACACAAGCTTGTATGGAGTACACCCGATGGGTGTTTTGTAAGCTGTACGGAAGGCCCAGAGTGCGTCATCTAGCTTATCCGACCAAGAGGCACGGTTTTCGCCAACCGTCCTCTCCAAAATTCTTTTAATCCCCCGGTTGGAAACTTCCACTTGCCCACTAGTTTGGGGGTGATACGCAGTAGAGAGACGGTGAGTTACACCATACTTCTGCATGACTCTTTCAAACTGGTCATTGCAGAAATGCGTACCACGATCACTGATTATAGCTCGTGGAGTTCCAAACCTAGCAAAGAGAGATTTCAAGAATTTCACAACAACTCGGGCATCATTGGTATGCAAAGCCTTAGCTTCAACCCATTTTGACAAGTAGTCAACGGCCACGAGTATGTACTTATTTACCGCGAGAAGAAGGAAATGGCCCCATAAAGTCAATGCCCCAGATGTCAAAAATCTCACACACTTGAATGGCGTTTTGCGGCATTTCATTCCTTTGTGAGATATTCCCGTGACGTTGACAAGCGTCACAGGCTTTGACAAATTCGTGGGCATCCTTATAGATAGTGGGCCAATAGAATCCGGAATCAAACACCTTCTTGGCGGTGTAGTTGGGGCTATGATGTCCCCCAGTAGGTCCAGAATGGCAAGCTTTGAGAATGTCAATAGCTTCCTGACCATATACACATCGCCTGATGACTTGATCCGCGCAAATTTTAAACAAGTAGGGGTCGTCCCAGAAGTAATGTTTAACATCTTTGAAGAATTTGTTCTTCTGTTGGGACGACATCCCTTTCACTATGAAGTTACCCGCATGGTAATTTGCAAAGTCAGCAAACCATGGGGTAGAAGAGTCTCCACGAAAAGAAACCGCATTGAGTGTTTCGAGAGGAAATGTTTCATTTATTTCCTTTTTCTCAAACACATCCTGGTGAGGGTTTTCTAGTCGGGACAGATGATCAGCAGCAAGGTTCTCAGCTCCTTTTTTATCACGTATAATGATATCAAATTCCTGGAGGAGGAGAACCCAACGGAGCAATCTCGGCTTTGCATCTTGTTTTGCAAAGAGATATTTGAGAGCCGAGTGATCCGTATACACCACGCATTTGGTCAAGATGAGGTAGGGCCGAAATTTCTCAAACGCATACACCACAGCTAATAGTTCTTTTTCTGTAGTGGTGTAATGGGTTTGAGCTTCAGTCATAGTCTTACTTGCGTAGTGAATAGGCTGAAAATGCTTTGTTTTGCGTTGCCCCAAGACTGCACCGATAGCAAAATCACTTGCATCGCACATGAGCTCAAAGGGTAGATCCCAGTCGGGGGCAACTAGAATGGGTGCTTCCGTAAGCTTTTTCTTTAGTGTTTCAAAAGCTTCGACGCACTCAGGAGAGAAGATAAAAGGAGCTTCTTTTTCAAGAAGATGGGTCATAGGCCGAGCGATTTTGGAAAAATCTTGTATGAATCTGCGATAAAACCCGGCATGACCAAGAAAACTCCTAATACCTTTGACGGTAGTAGGATGAGGCAGTTTAGCAATAACATCAACTTTTGCTCTATCGACCTCAATCCCATTTTTGGAAATCTTATGGCCAAGGACTATGCCTTCTTTGACCATAAAGTGACTCTTTTCCCAATTTAGACAGAGATTGGTGTCTTCACACCTTTTAAGCATTTTGTCTAAATGGGAGAGACATGTCTGAAATGAGTCCCCAATGACTGAGAATTCATCCATAAACACCTCCATTGTTTCCCCGATCATGTCGTGGAAAATGGCCATCATACATCGTTGGAACGTGCCAGGAGCGTTACATAAGCCAAAAGGCATACGTTTGTAGGCAAAAGTTCCGTATGGGCAGGTGAATGTGGTCTTCTCTTGATCCTGTGGATCAATGGGGATCTGAAAGTAACCCGAGAAACCATCAAGGAAACAATAGTATTCGTTTCCTGCTAATCTCTCAAGCATCTGGTCCATGAAGGGTAGAGGAAAATGGTCTTTACGGGTGGCGTCATTCAACTTACGATAGTCAATACACACACGCCATCCCGTAACCAGCCGAGTTGGAATTAACTCGTTTTCTTCATTTGTGACAACAGTTATGCCACCCTTTTTTGGAACACAGTGAATAGGGCTAACCCAAGGACTATCTGAGATTGGGTAAATCAATCCTGCATCAAGAAGTTTGATAACCTCCTGTTTGATAACATCATGGATTTTTGGATTTACTCTTCTCTGATGTTGAACTGCTGGTTTGAAGTCATCCTCCATCAAGATTTTGTGAGTACAAAACTCAGGGTTGATACCCTTAATGTCGGAGAGTTTCCAAGCAATTGCTTGCTTGTGTGACTTCAAGACCTTTATGAGAGCAGTCTTTTCATCTTTACTCAAATCTCGAGCAATAATGACAGGCAATTTATCATCGCCTTCAAGAAATGCATACTCAAGATGAGGCGGTAAGTCCTTAAGTTCGACTTCAGGAAATTCTTCAGTTTTCTCAACTAACTTGACTTCCTTGTTATGAAGCTTGACGGGAGGGAGAGGAGGAGAAGTGTCCTGATTTAACAACTTCTCAAGAATAAGAATATCTCCCTCCGGATTAATCTCATGGTGATTAATCTCTTCTGGAATTGCATCACTCGTGTGAGGGGTTGATGAGTGATCATCTTTAAGCAACTTCTCAATGAGAAGTATGTCCCCCTCGATGTCAATTGGAGCGTGATCAATTTCCCATGGAACAGAATCACTAGCCAAGTATGCTTCAATCTCTTCCAAGATGAAGTCGCTTCCCTCAAACGGAGTGAGAGAAGGAGTAGAATTGGCTATGATAGGTTGAGAAGATGTGGTGGGATTCCCACTCACAGAATTATGAGAATAACCAAGAACTTCTTGAGAGTACTCTTCAGAAGCAACATCAATGATATCTATCCGGTTAACCGACTCAGAATCATAGTTTGCGGAGTACCTCGAAGTTTGATCAAGGTTAAAGGTGACAGCTTCATTACCAACACGTAATGTGATTTCTTGCTCAAATACATCAATGAGAGCACGGCCTGTTCTCAGGAATCCTCTTCCAACAATGAGAGGAACCCGTGGATCAGCATCGAAATCAACAACTACAAAGTCAGCTGGAAAATGGAACTTTCCTACTTTCACAAATACGTCCTCTGCAATTCCAAGAGGACGGGATATGGTACGATCTGCAAGCTCGAGAGTCATGCATGTAGGAGTAAGGTCCGGAAGAGAAAGTTTCTTCCATACTGAATGAGGCATCAGGTTTATGCTTGCACCAAGATCGGCTAAGGCAAAGCATTCAACCATTCCTGGAAATACACAAGGTAAGAGGAACTTTCCAGGATCTCCAAGCTTCTCGGGAAGCTTTTTCAAGATAACTGCAGAGCAGTTCTCGTTCAGAGGAGTTTTAGCCATTTCAAACAGCTTTTCCTTGTTGCTTAACATGTGTTTGAGAGTTGATGCAAACTTGGGCATCAACATGATAGCATCCGCGAAGCTTATGTCAAAATGAAGTTCTTGGAAAATTTGAAAGAATTTTTCCATTTGTTGACTAGCTTTCTCGCGGAGCTTTTGCTCATGTAAACGTGATGGGTAAGGAATAGAAGATTTGGATTTGTGGTTTTCAACGGGAGCTACAGGAGGTTCAAAAACAACTCCTGGATTGGATTTTGGTTTCTGGACAACCTGAGGATGGACATTGTTAGTACTTCCGTTATTAGTAGGAAGTTCCTTGTCCTTTGTCGCCTCAGGTTCACTTTCCACTACCTTCGGGGGAGAAGAAGAAGAGGTAGTAGGAATAGCGGGTCCATCATACGAAACACCACTTCTGGTTGTGATCGCCTTTGCATCGCCCCTCGGATTAGCGATCGTGTTGCTAGGTAAAGTACCTGAGCCCGAGGGTCGATCATTTAAAGACTTCTTTAATTCAGCGATCTGACTGACCAACACCCTGTTTGTCTCCTCTTGAGTCTTCATGAATTGCCTTAAAAGCTCATCAGATGTTGACACAGGAGGAGGAGGAGGGACAATTTGAGGCCGTATGTTCTGGCTATCCCTTGATTAGGATTCATATTCCCCTGAAATTGATTCCCTCGATTGTAAGTGTTTTGATTAAGATTTCCTTGATGTTGGAAACCTTGATTGGGTCCGGAATAGAAATTACCTTGGTTTTGATAACCTTGGTTCATTCTTGATTGGTTCTGATTCCGGTTAGGATTCTGGTTAAAACCGGGTGGTGCCTGATAAGTGTTAGCTCGGTAGTTTGGTTCATTTTGAGGACGGTATTGATTACCTCCTTGATTTGAAGTACCGGCTATAGCATTAGCTTCAAACGGACTACCATCGATGGTAGTACAGTTGTAGTATGCATGAGGACCACCACAAGTAACACAAACTTCAACTTTCTTCACTTCACCATATGATGGTGCTTGTGTGAAAGTGACTTTCTTTTGGTTAGCAAGAACCAAAGCCTGAACAATATCCGTGAGTTTGTCAATCTTAGCATCGGTGCTAGATGTACTCACGGGAGATGAAGTAGAAGGTACAGCATTAGACTCAGTATGATATGTCTTTGTGCGGAAAGGACGGACCTGGGACTTGTTTTCAATGATTTGCAAGGCTTCTTTTGTGGTCTTGCTCAAGAAATTACCTCCCGCGGAGGCATTCAAAGAGTCTTGATTAGTCTGGTTCAGACCATTGTAGAAAGTATCCATTTGCATTAACTTGGAAAAACCATGATGCGGACACTTACGGAGCAATTCTTTGTAACGATCCCATGCCTCCCCGAATGATTCATCAAATCTTTGAGAAAATTTCATTATCTCATTCTTAAGACTTGTAGTTCGGGATGGAGGATAGAATTCGTTCACAAAATTTGTGACTAGATCTTCCCATGTCTCAATGGAACGAGGGGGTTGTTTCTCAAGCCAATTCCGGGCTTGTCCCTCTAGAGAAAATGGGAACAGAAGAAGCTTGATAGCTTCATGTGGGACATTCTTGTACTTGATGGTAGATGCAATCTTGTTAAACCATCGAATGTGTGCATGAGGATCATCCCGCTCAAAACCATAGAATTGGCTTTGGGTTACCAGATTAAGTAACCCGGTTTTGAGCTCAAAAGTATCAGTCACGATGGCTGGGACAACAATAGCATCTCCGTAACCCTCGATGGGTGCTTGGAGAAGCTCATTCATCGGCTTGTCTTCTGCCATTACAGCAGGTGGTGGTGGTGGTAGACGTTCCTCAGTCACAGCTGAAGGAGCAGAACGTCCTCTACGTCTACGAGGAATCTTTCCAAGTTCTGACAGTGGACTTGTAGAACTGGAAGAACGAGTGCGCATGCACTAAGTATAAAAATCAGTTTTCAAAACAAATGCGAGGCAAAACGACAAGTGAACTTAACCAATAATCACAAATGAAATGGCTTCTTTGAAAAAGGTACACCAAATCACAAGGACACAAAGGCAAGTTTTAAATCTGATGTTCGGGAACTTATTATGGTCACACCCCCAGTTAGTAGGTGTACTGCCTTGATTTGCGGTGGTTGATTTTTATGTATATATTTAAGTACCACTGAAAAGACGTAGGTATAGATTTGTGCTGATGGGTTTAAAAACTTTTGGACAATATTTTTGGTATCGTCTCGTTTAACCAAATCGTATTTCTTTAAGAATCACCTTAAAAGAAACACAAGCTAGAAAACGTTACGATTGTTTTGTTGTTTTATATTTTGTTTGGTGTTTTTAACACTTTAGGAAAAGTGTTAATGAACTTTTTTGAATTTGTTATAACTTTACAAAAAAACTTTTTTTTTACAAACTGTGGTATATGTGCAAGTACGGGTCTGAAAAATGCTTAGAACACGCTTACAGCCTCCCCGGTAGCGGCGCCAAAATTTGATTGGTGCAGAACCGTCAAGTTTTATCACTCAAGCCTGCCACTTGTGAATGGCCGACCGTAACAAACTTAAAACAGTTCAAGCACAAATGCAATGAAGATCAGGAGAATACAGTGGATTCCCGGGTCGTTAAGTCCCACGGAGGATGACTGGTGTTTAACACAATCAGATGTCGAATAACCACTAAGGATAGTGATCAGTAAGGATTTTGAGTTGTTTATAAACTACAGGGGCTTAAATGCAAATTAAAGGAGATTAAAAAGTTAAACTATCTTAAATAAACACTATCACTAATTTTAAACTGATGTTTTTGATTTTTCTGTTTTTATAAAACTTAACTTAAAACTACGTGACGTACAAATAAAAACGTGAAACTTACACAATATTAATCCTAAAAATATGAAAATGATATTTTTACAAACCTAATGATATAAGAAAATTTTAAGAAAAAGAATATTATTTTTATAACTATTTAATTAATTATTATTAATTAAAAACTATTTTTAACTATTAAATAATAACCTAAATTACAAGAAAATAGGAAATAAACTTAGAAAAATAAAATTAAGACTTGGAAAAATCTAAAATAACAAAATAGAATTTTCAAAACTATTTTTATAATTTTCTGATTATTTTTCTATTTTTTATGAATTTTAAACTATTAAAAACTAATTAAATTACTAAAAATTACAAATTAAACTATGAAAAATCTAGAAAATTACTTTTTATACTTTTTATATTTATCTAAACTTAATAAAAATGAAAAATTATTTTTTTGGACTTTTTCTGATTTAATTGTATTAAAAGCTATTTAAAATTACCTAAAAACTGTTTTTAATTAAGAAAAATAGCAAACAGTGTTGGAAAATTATGAAAATTTCAGGAAAAGTCTAAAATGATATTATGAATCTAGGAAAAATAGAAAAACATGGTGTTGTGTGGAGGAAATTGAAACTGCTATTGTAAGTGCTTATTAATAAGCACTTTGAATAAGCAAGTGAGAACCAAGGACCACCAAACCTTCACAGAAGCTATATTATACTAAAAGAACTCAAAAGCAACCAGTTACAACAAGCTTAAACCTCTGGAATACAAATTGATCAGATTTGGCTTATTGAGCTTATAGGATAAAACAGTTTTCAGTGTACTACTTTGAGCTTAAACAACTGCTTATCAATAAGCTTAAATTGAAAAACAAAAGTTGGAAACTGTACTAGACCTGGCTAGCTTCTTTCAAACCAAAAATCAGACCATGAAAAGCTCTGAGGAGCTTTTGACAACCCTAGAAATAAGCTGAGAAAACTCAGTGGTGACTGAGTTTGGTGAGCAGGGCAAATAAGCCCTGCTTGATAAGCTTTTTTGAGGCTTTTAGAAAATTAATAAAAATCTGCAAAAATGACCATAAGAAAATAGACCTGATGAACTTTAAAACCCTTAAGTTTCACTTGATATCACCCAAGAATGAATCTGTGAAAAATCCCTCTAGTTGGGTGAAAACAGGTATTTGCAAGTTTTGACTTTCTTTAACAGTTTTGCTTTGTTGAATTATATGAACTTTAATCCTAATTTGTTGACTGACTATGATGTTTATTGATGAACTTAAGCTACTGCCACCTATGTCTATGAATTTTAAATACAAAACAAGCTTTTTGTTTTTCAAAAACTCAACAGTTAAAGAGTTAAAGACAGATTAGGATAATTTTGACTTTTGTTTGTTTTGCAGGCACAAAATTAGACAGATATGATTGCAAATAGACTTAACAAGCAAGAACCAACAGATTCTAACTACTGGATACACCTTTAACACAGCTTAATCACTTGATCCAAACACCCTTTTTACTACTAATTTGTAATTAAAACTGATCTAATCTCTACTCTAGCTAATATTACTGATAAAACTAAGTTAAACTAACTTAATTAATACTAGTTGAACAGGTTTTAACAGATTACAACTACAAATACATCATATGCAATGAGACCTTGAAAATCACTTACAAATGGGTCTTTAGCCACTATGGCTTGAAACTGAACCAATGAACTACCACCTATTCTAAACCAAACACACTGCTTCTAAATCACCCCAAATCCATGTCTGCATCACCAAATTCCATTTCTGCATCAATCTTACCCCAGTTTGACTTTTGTTGACCCAAGATCAAATTTGTTTGATACTTAATTTTAAGCTCACAAGAAGCTATAATAAGCTTGTGTAAGCTTATTTGAGCTTGTAAATAAGCTGTTAGAGGTTTGAGCATGAGAGTTTGGACTTGAAAATTTCAACCGTAACCATGAAACAACAATTCTTAACACAACCTTGAATTAATATTTAAAAGGAGTTGTAATACACTTAAACACAATAATTTGATACAAAGAAACTTGAATTAACAAATATTAATCTATTTTAAGACTTAAGAAATATAAACGACATTCATTTTTAGAAAATAAACTAACTGCCTATTCTCTTGCCTCTTTCTTCCTCTTTTATGCTCCAATAATGTTCCACGTGGCCTTCTGAGAGAATCCCACCACTTTTCCTGGCCAATGGGTGAGTTTTGAGCCTTATCACATTTTGGCGGGAAAGTTGGTTTTGACTTGTAGGCCTGTGAAATAGCAGCTAGGGGGGGTGGCATTAATTGTGGGGGGTTTGTGATGATGAGGGAGGTGGTGGGCAGGATAAAAGGTGATGGGAGAGGTGGAGGCAAGTAGCAGGCAACATGTGGGAGAAAGGTGTACAGTGGTGGGCGGGCAAGGTGTTGTTTGACTGAGGGTTGACTTGGGGTTCAAAATAGAAAAGACAGGGGGTCCAAAAAGGTATAAAGGCAGGGGGTCAAATGGTTTTGACAAGGCTATCTTAGGTTTAAATGACAAGGACTATTCTTGTAAATCTGATTTTTTTGAAGGACTAATCCTGCCATTTTCCAAACTTGACACAAGGACTAAAATTGACAATCTTTAATAGTAAAAGGACTAGATTTGACAATTTCAATTTCTCAAAGGACCATTTTTGCCAAATTACAAAGTTCAGGGACTTAAGTTGTAATTTTGTAAATTTGAATCTCAAAGACCAATTTTGACAACTTTTGAATCCCTAAGGACTTAAAATGATATTTTTCTTTATTTGGTTTTACTAGGGACTGTTTTTGACAACTTTTGAAACTTGGGGGACTAAAACTGCCAATTATGCAAATTTGATACGTTTTTCACCAGATTTTGATATTTTTGCATTTAAAACACATAAAACACTTATTTGTGATATTTTTATCATTTTGATGCATTTATGAGTGTTTTCAGATGTTTTTGCAGTCTAATTTGTACAAAAAAGATGAGTATTTACACACTCATCAACTATACTCAAGTGTGTTCGATGCTTCAGAGACAGGCATACGAACTGATTCCACTAAAGATTTCACAGATGAAGGGCTAATCAAGGAATACCAAGTATCTGCAAGAGCCAACCAATCATACAGAGAACCTTCCCTTGCTTTTTTCGCTCTGTTGAAACAACCTTTGATCGAATCGGAAAGAGGAGACTCGCTCGCCGAACAACTCCCAGAATGCTTAGTAGAGAGAACTTCGTGCTTACGTGTTGTTGTTTGTCTAAACCTAGGTGTGTCAATATGTTTTGTCTAAACCTAATCTCTAAAAATATAATATTTTTAAACACAAATTAAACAAAAAAAAAATCTCAAAAACTCCTCCTTCCCCATAAAAAATTCGAACGTCAAACCCCCTCTCTAACAAATACCATTTTTCAAATCTTCCACTTTCAAAATTCTCACACACTCAGAACTTTATCCTTTTCATCATCTCATTTCGAGAAATCCAATCCAAGGAAGAACTTCATCATCATGGGCTACATTACTCTTGTGATCATCGTCATCTTGCTCATCGCCCTCGTTTACCCCATGATCAAATTCCCGCATAGAAACATGTTTTTTGTTTTGTTAATCTAGATTTGTATCATCTATCTGATCCTTTGTATTGCTTTAAGCATTGAAATGAAATATAAATGATTTCTTAGTTATCCGGTCATGTGCCTCGTGTACCCGCTATCCTTGATCTATTTATCCGGATCTAGGTCGACCTTTAAGCACACATAAGAAAACAATTAACTCAAAAGTTTGGTCCCCATTTGTTCATAGGTCCATTAGTGTTATACATTTCATTTATGTTAGACATATATGAAAAAGGTGAGAAAGCATTCCACGGTGTAAAGTTTTGAAATGGAAAACCGTTTTGTACATTAGGATTCCATCCCATTTGATGGTGGTTACTTCTCGGATAAAAATTATTTGGTCTTCTTATAAATATGTTTGGTTTAGAAAATGATGGACCCTTGTTTTTCATAAAACTTTGATTTTGTTTTAGTGGAGGTGGTTGTTTGACATTTCTAACAGTAACATGGGTTGGTTTCTTCTTGTTAACAATAACAAAGTCGGTTCTAGATGATGTAGTTACATTATTTCTACTGTTTGCTGGTACAGACCCAAGGATCCCTGGATTTGCACTAGATGGTTCCTTTTCAAGGGATCCGTGGGATCCGTGACTATAGTTGCTTGTTTTTCAATTTCATTAACGAATTGTGTTTCTTTAATCTCGCTAGTTGATGCATTAAGTTCCTGAATACCTAAACCCTTTTGATTATTTCCCGTTTTAACACTATCAAGTATTATATCAAGAGTATTAGTACTCATTCTAGCAATCTTGGAATCAAGATTGTCAACTAACGTTTGAAGTTGAACACAAAGCTCACATTCACCAGCTACTTTCTTCCCATTTCTAAACGTTTTAATTTATCTTTTAACTCAATGACTTCCTTTTCTAAACGTTCATTTTTGTTTTTCAAAATCTTATTTTTGTTAATTACTTTTAGACTAATTTTGCAAAGTTTATCATATTCATGATGCAATGATTCATCATCTAATGATGAGCTACTATAATAAAGAGATTCGGGACATACCTCGTTTGAGTCATTTGCCATGAGACAAATTTCTTCGTTATCCTCCTCACTCATTCCCCACGAACCACTTACGAACGCCTTTTGTTCACCACGTTTGGGACACTCACTAATGAAGTGATTAGGGTCCCCAAATTTAAAACACGTGCATTCGTCCCTTGCTTTCTTTTTGTCTTTGCCTTTCCAGAACCCCTTCTTGTCATCATATGGTTTCTTGACATATCTTCCTTTCCTTCTAAAGAACTTCTTGAAATCCCTTACCGTCATGGCGTACTCTTCGTCATCACTTTCCGAAGAAGAGGTTTCTTCATCGCTTGAGACCTTATTGGCTTTTAAGGCAAGTGATTTGTGCTTCTCTTTATTTTCTTTTGAGGCTTCAGAGTCTTTAGCAAGGACAAGCTCATAGACCTTTAGATTTCCTATGAGTTCGTCAAGAGTGAGGATTGACAAGTCTTTGGATTCTTTGATGGCCATCACCTTTGATCCCCACTTAGATAGAAGCGCCCTTAGATATCTCCTGACATGATTATAACTAGAAAAAGACTCATCAAGTGCTTGTAATAAAGTAATGATAGTATTAAAGTTAGCAAAAGAATTATCTATACTATCCTCATCCGATATTGAAAATTGTTCATATTGTTGAACAAATAAATCTATTTTTTTATTTTTAACTTGTTAATTTCCTTGGTGAGTTACAACTAAAGAATTCTAAATTTTTTTAGAGGTTTTAAGCATATAAATTCTTTCAAATTCCTTTTTGGGTAAAGCATTATATAAAACCATTTTTGCTTCACTATTTTTGGAAAGCTTTTTCTTTTGATCGTCGGTGAGGCAATCACGAGGGATGTTTATTTCGTTGCTTGTTTTATCATCTTTTGTAGTGGCTTGAAAGTCATCTTCAACAATGATATACCACAGATCAATATCTTTTGACTTTACATAAGTTTCAAATCTATTTTTCCAATAAATAAAACCATTTGTTTCAAGTAGTAGAGGTCGTTGCATAGATTACCCTTCTTTATAATTTTCAAAACTCATTGTGATCGAAAAGTTTTTAAAATACAATTTTAAAACTTTTGTAAACCTTGCTCTGATACCAATTGTGGAAAACTAGAAGGGGGGGTTGAATAGTTTTGCTGATTTTAAGTTTAGTTTCAAAACTTTAGATTCGATCTTATGTGAATTCGTATGGATGGATAGAAAGTATAAAGCAATAAGTAAAGTAAATAATGAAAGCAAGTAGTGTAAATGATAAAGATTAGTGACACAAGTGATTTATAGTGGTTCGACTACAAGGACACCTTCTTTGCCCTACTCCACTCCCCGAGTTTCCCACTCGAGAGTTCAAGCACTATGTCCACAAGCTCCTTCAACACGGCGGAGAAGCCTCACAACGCCGCTTACACTTTATCCGATACAAAGCTAAATACCGAGTCCTTAACACGGCGGACCAAACCAACACAACTATAACACAAAAACTATGTGAAATATGAAATACAAGATCTTGCTGCAGAAATCTTGTGAAGGAACAAATCAATCAAGGACCCCTTGCTTGGATGACTTGTAGTAACTCGTGATCTCGCCTTTGAGAAGGACCTATATGAGAATCACAACAAAAGAAAGAAGAACTACTAGATAGATCAAGAATTTGAGATTAGAAGAGAGAAGTAATATTTGAGAGAGTTTGTAAGAAGAGGGGTGAGTAATAATGAAGAAATGGCTCACTATTTATAGGCAAAAATCTCTACTGTAGCCCGGTTCCTACGGATCCCTCACTGGGGGATCCGTCCAGTGCAATCCAAGGGATCTGGCAATCTGGGTTGTACCAGTCCGGGTTTTGGGTTGCAAACCGGGTCATGGGTCATGGGTATGACCCTTGGGTACCCAACAAGGTACAATGTATCTAGACATTGGGTCATGGGTCTTGGGTCTTGGATAATATCCATCCTATTAAACTATTACAACAAATGAATTAATACAACATTTTATGTAAATGACCAAATGTAAATACTTTACAAAAATTACATGTATTCTTATAATTTTACTTATTATAACTTTATATTTGTTATCAACAAAACACAAAGAGATCGCTAAATATGAATAAACGTTTTTACGTTTTATTTGTATTAACAACATCATTACCAAAATATCAACAAAATAATTAGCAATGAAGTTTAACTTGATTTCTAATATGTTCAGTAGACCAAATAAAATCATTCCAGTAACCATCCAACTCTCAAGAACTATTATAAATCCACTCAACTTTCAAGACCTTTATAAAGATCCAAGGATATGCATTGTATACCCTATTCCACCATCCAACTTTCAAAAACCGTTACTATAAACACAAACTTAAACCTATAGCTACCATTTTCTTTTTAGTGGTCCTAAATTTTTTACGTCAGAATAAGGCTTATGGAATCTTACAAGCAGGAAGATCGGATATATGAGTTGAAACAGCACAAGGAATTGACAAGGTTGAAAGTGCGGCCCTTATAAGTCCACAAGGGAAGTAAAGATGCATTCCGTTGTTTGCGTTGTTTTGTTTTTTGACATGGCGGATGGTTCTTGAGCTTCACCCGTAAGATCTACTGACAGATCCTCCGACGCGCGTAAAAGTAAGCGAAGCTTATCATCCTGCAACATAAATACCCGGCAAAAAGTCAAAATTTAAGCATCATACCCATCTCTCACTATAATTTCTAGTTTATCAATTTGAGGTTGAAAACTTACTTTATGGTTAGTCTATAAATTATCAATCTGCTTATTGAAGAAATCATACAAGATATATTTGTAGATCCTAATAGTAAAGCTTATGTGATACTAAATAAAGAAACCATGAAGGTTGAAGAATCCTTAAATGTAAGATTTGACGAAAGTCCACCCAAACCTACCCTACCTTTTGTCGATGACGAGTTAATCTAAAGTGAAGCCATAGAAATCAAGGAAAATATAAATAAGAAGATGAACCAGTAATCAATGAAATCATCAATATTAAAGAGTCTAAAGATCATACCGTAGAAAACGTTATAGGAAAGTTAATTAAAAAAACCTTAAGATCTCAAGTCCAAAACCAAAATAGTTTATTTTGTTTTGTCTCAACCATAGAACCTAAAAATACGCAAGAAGCCATAAAAGATGAAAGTTGGGTAATGGCTATGCAAGAAGATTTAAATCAATTTGTTTCTAACAATGTTTGGACACTTTTCCCTCCACCTAATAACCAAGCCATAATGAGAACTAAATGGGTATATAAAAACAATTTAGATGCAAACGGTGTAGTGTCTAGAAATAAAGCTAGACTTGTTGCCCAAGGGTATAATCAATAAGCAGGCATAGACTTTGATGAGACCTATGCTCTCGTGGCTAGATTAGAGTCTATAAAAATACTTCTTGCTTATGCTTGTGTTCATGATCTTAAGCTTTTTTAAATGGATGTTAAAAGTGCTTTTCTAAATGGTTTTATTTATAAAGAAGTCTGTGTAGCTCAACCTCCGGGCTTTATTAATTTCGAAAAACCTAAACACGTGTACAAACTAAAGAAAGCTCTTTACGGTCTTAAACAAACCCCAAAGGCTTGGTATGATAGACTCAAATCATTTTTAATAAAAAATGACTATACCATGGGATTAGTTGATAATACACTTTTCACAAAGAAAAAGGAATCACATATAATTATTGTTCAAATATACGTGGACGATATTATATTCAGATCGCCTACGAACTCCGGCTCACTTCCAGCTTGGATCACTTCTGGCTCGCTTACTTAGATCTATGAAACCTAGTTATTAGTTATTGATTGGTTGTCTCTTATCTTAATTGTAATTGGCTTAGGAGTGCACTAGGCCATCGTTGTGTTTTTGATGCTTGAGTGATCTTTGTGAACCTTAGTTTATAACCACCTAGCGTAATTATAGACTAAACATCCAAAGATAACCTTAGAGTTAGTTTATGAATCTTAGAGATTTCGTAGGCAATAACCTTAAGGTAGTCTCAAAGAGTTAGGGATAAAAGCATACCCTACGACCTTAGGAAACACAACGCGTTAAGAATAAGGACGTGAGAATTCAACCACCAATAAAAGATAACTAGAGAGTAATAGTATCTAGGTAGACACATTTTTAATCATCATACGAGCACACATCAATAGAAATAGACTACCCCTTAGTTTAGATAATTAGATAAGTAGAGTAATCGGTAGAAGTACCAACCCCCAAATCCAAAACCCGAGATTTTACCCTTAGCTTTCTAAAAAAATATAAAAAGATAAAAAAAATAATCTTCCTCAACCTCAAACCTTAGCGTAGTACATCTCTCACTAGCATTCCTATTCCCCTAGAGAACGATATCAATACCCGAGGCTTACCCAAATACTACACTACAACGATTAGTTTCACTGCCTAGGGTGTTGTAAAACTTGCTCGACGAAAAGGAAGTAAATTAGCAACAACATAGTCCTTTCTATGACTCGGATTCCGATGAATAATTTGACTATGGCGAGGCACTTGATAACAGGGAGGTCATCGATGAAGTTAATTTTGAAATGGAAGAAGACTTCTCCCAATGTTTTGACCCTAGGTGTAGGATTGAGGTTGTGGCCTCTTTAACATGCAATTCCCTTGTAAGATAGGATTTGAAAGTTTTGATGCTAACTTGCACTCATTCTTACCTTTAAACTTAATCTCAAGAAATCTATATAACAAACTTAAGGTAAATGAATTAGCCTATCAAGGGGATAATGTTGTTGATGCGGTCACTTATTTGGATGTGTTTTTTGGAAGTTTTGCCTATGTGGTTGAATTCATGGTCTTAGAAGATTTAGGAGAATTCATTGATGGAAGCCTCACTCAAGTAATATTTGGAACAAACTTTAAGAGAATAACTAGGTTGAATGAACGGATGATTGATGGTCTAATCACATTCTCCGACGGAGTTGAAGATTTTGTCTATCAAATGCCCCGTACGCATCCTAGGTTTAAGCACAAAGATATAGAGGCATGCAATCGGATGGCTCCCATTCTGATACTTAGTGAAAGAGATAAACAACGGGGACTTAGGCATACTTATGAAAAGAATGAAAGGTACTATAAAAAATGCCTAGAGCTAGGAGATGAGTAAAAGAAAAGTGAGAGAACATTGGAATAGCTTAGATATGGGCACGTAAGCGTGCATGAGACCACGTAGGAATACGACTTCGAGTCTAGCTACAAGACTCATAAATAAAGAAAAGCGCTTCGTGGGAGGCAACCAATGCTTAATTGTTTGCTTGTTTGTGTGTCATATATCTTTTCATTATTGTATGTTCTCATGTTTGAATTTGTGAAAATGCTTTATTTTGTCTTTAACCTCGTCTTAATTACATATAAAGGTATTTTACAAAAAGGATAAGTGTAGGGAAGATTACAAATGTTTTCAAAAGAACGTAAACATGAGAACTACGGTTATTTAAAATGATATATATATATATATATATATGTGTGTTTGTTAGAGTCAAATGCTTGTATCGAGTCATAATGGATGTTTTGCAGGAATTTTTCCAGATTTTATAGGTGTAATTTTTCCAGAATTTTTTCAGAAAAACGCAGTAGACCAGTTTCTGTCAGGATAACCTGACGGCGTCAGGATTACAACCTGATGACGTCAGGAGGAGCAGAAACAACTTATCTAATTTCTCTCATTTTCTATGCTACTTATAAATTTTTGGAAATTCTCAGGTCTTAATTTTGCAGAAAATCTACAAGCATCCATTCCACAAGCATTATATCCTAGTTTAGTAGAGTCATATATAGTTTTACCGCTGATTTTACGCGAAGGTTTCGTCTATTTTCTTAAAGTGTGCAGGTTTTATTTATCAAGAAGAAGAAACATAAGATTGGAAGAAGCTTTTCACGCATACATTCTTCTTGGAAAGAATTTAACCACTACTTCACACGGATCCTACCGAGCTAATCATGGGAGTACTAGTTTCTTCCTCTTTTAATTACCTTCCGTTATCATAACTTTGATACTTTCGGGGAACATTGGGGACAATGTTCAGTTTAAGTGTAGGGAGGGAGAATAAAACAGAAACTTTGAAACTATGCTTATCCTTGATCATTTGTCTTGTCCTATTTCATTTGTGTAATAAACCATGAGAGATATTTGTTAGGGCAATTTTAGCGCCAAATTTAAAATTTTTCATGACATGTACGAGTGAGTCTTTAGTCTTAATAAAGCGTCTCATGGATAGGATTATATGACTAGCACAAAAACCCTATACCACAAAAATTCCACCCCAAAAATTTGAGGTTCGCCCCTACATCTATAGGAATTATAGCATTCACCTTTAATGCTTTGAGAGTGTACCGATAGTATAATAGATTCTAGAACTTGTTTTGTGATGCATCCCGAGATCGCTAGTGAGACTACACTTGCGTAGTTACGAATAACTAAATGATAAGAGGCATTAGGATAACCCTTGTTTGATACCCGTATTATAATTAATTCTTCCACATTGGTTGAGTAATTCCCCCACACCCTTGCGATGTACTCATCTTTAGTACACGATACCCCCGGTTAACCCCTCAGAGCCTGTTGGATCGATGTACTCTAACCAAACTAACTTAAATAGCTTGTTAAGGTTTAATAACCTCAGATAAATCCTAAGTTATTAACAATGAAACACTGACCAAACTCTATTAAGTATGCGGAATTTACTTAACAAAGCTAAGAAGAATATAACTTTTAACTTTCAACGATTTTATTAATAACTCTAAATCTGCTTGTTATGCAGACTCTTAAACAACACTAATAATATCGAACTCTCTAAAACTCTAATGATACGCGTACATCTAATGCCAATCTAGGGGTCCTTTTATAGACTCAAGGATAACCCTAGTCGGTTTACAATTTGTAACCTTGTACGACAAGTAATCTAAACAAAGAATATTCTAGAATTACAAAGCTTTCCATAAACAAATATAGCAGTTCTTTTAGCCTTGCAGTACTTTGACTTCGATAGCAGTACTTTGACTTCTTCTTTAGCAGTACTTTGACTTTTCCAGTACCTTGTCATTCTTCAACACTTTCATATCCCAACAATCCTCCCCTAACTTGAATTCTACTTGCTTGACTTCAAGTTCCTTTGTGAATTTATCTTTAACTTCTCCATCTTCAAGGAAAGATTGTGTCTTTGTCTTTAGATTGTATCTTTGTAGTCTCTGTGCTTATATCAGTATTATCAAAGTATCCTTTAGAAATAATTCTTTACAGCATTATCCTGCAAGCTCCATCTTTTCAGCAACACAACAACATATGACAATTTGTACATTAATTCGGTTTAAGTTGCAGTCTATTCTCATCACTTCCAGGTGTGTAAACTCCTGTGAGAGGTGAATCATTGAAAATTTAATGGATTTTGATGTCTCTTTACCAAAGCCATTAACTCTGGAGTAGCCAAATGTTTTGGTGTGTAAGACCTTGGTACATTGATAACCATATGATTTTTAGCAAATCATCAGCTATCAATAGATTTGATTTGTCTTTACCAAAAGCTGTACCCTTTTGGACTAGTTAGTTCTTTCATCTATGGTGAACTAATTACCAAATAATGGTTTTTCCACAACCTTTACCACAAGCCATTTTCTTGTGGGCTAGCCAACTCTTCACATTTATTGATATGGTGAGTTGATTACCATACAACTTATTAGCAAGTTGTCAACTAAAAACGGATTTGAGATATCTTTACCAGATCCGTTTGCTCATGGATTAGCCAATCCTTTTGTAACCATGGTGGATTGATAACCTATTGGTGTTACCATCTCAAAAACCATTTATTTCTTTTAACCTTTGTTTCAAAATATTTGTCTCTTAACAAAATTTTTCCAAAATCATTAACTGGTTTAAAGCTGCAAGCAGTACTTTGATGAAAGTACTGTTTGATCAGCAGTACTTTGAATAAAGTACTGATTTTTCAAAAATAATATATTCAATTAAGATTCATACCAGTTATTCATCATCATCAGCAATAGTAGTCCATCTAATAAACAATTTGATGACCATAAGAGCAGTTTCATTATCTTGTTCAACTTCCATTCCATGCTCTAGCATTCTCCTCATAAGATCTGCTGTAAGTGGATATCTTTTGTTTGCTAACTTATGAATCATAGTTCCATCTTCTAGCTCTAGAACATGTACTCCATATTCTTCAAAGAATCCCCAGTTGATAATCTCCCAATCTTCTTGGTTCTTCCAAATCTCAGCAGTGCTTTGTTCTTCAGTTTCCCAAATAGTTATGAGATCTCCAAGTAAGATTAAACCAACTCCTTCTTATGGATTGTGTTCAAAATAATCTCGCACCAAATGATATAGATGAAATAAATCCACTCTATCTATTATGTGCAATAAATCCCATAGCATACTGAACACTCTGAAGCTTTCATCTTCTTTACGAAACATCAGATAATTTCCACCCTTTGATTCTACAACTTCAAAAGTAGTTATTGGAGATTTATTCATCTTCATTTCAGCATCATCTTTAGAATACTCAAATTCTACTACTCTTAAGTAATTCCTTAGCTCATCATCTGTCTCAGATCTTAACTCAATCTTCTTTGATGACTGTGAATCTTCAACTTCAGTTTTTCTTTTTCTTTTTAAGCTTCCTTTCTTAACATTTTCCTTCTGAGTATCATCATCATTAAAATCCTTGATACTCTCAACACTCTTCTTATAAGCTTCTCTAACAGCTTCATATAACTGTTTCATATTAACATAATTCAACTTCTACAATCCAGTATATCCTTGACCTTTCAAATAAGCCATCATTGCATTCCTTTGTTTAGCAAGATTTGGTCTTCTTGGTAGAGAAGAAATAGGAATAGGAGATGGTATAGCAGCTTCAGCATTCAATTCTTCTTGTAATTTCCTAGCTGCTTCTTCATTCATAGCTTCTTCATTAGCAACTTCAGCATTCAGTTCAGCTTGTATCTTTCTAGCTGCTTCCTCATTCATAGCAACTTGAGCAGCTCTTATCTGTGCTAAAGAAGGCTTCTTTTTCTTCTTTGTTTCTACCAACTTACCTTTTCCTTTATCCTTAGGATCTATAGTAGGTTGAGAAGTTCTTGGTTGTTCCTCTGCAACTCCTGGAATACTAACACCCTTTGGCTTTGATAAGTCATGCAAGATCTCAGCAATGGTTTCGTCATCACTAGCAGTATGTATAGGTTTGGGTGTGTCAGCTTCTATTTCTGGTATGACAGTTGAAGGACCAGCTTCTTCTTCATGTATAACAGTTGAAGTACCAGCTTCCTCTTCAAAATCTAACAACCTTGGAGTAATCAATTCTTGCCTGTAGGTTCCTTGAAAAGCAGTACCTTGATCATCAGTACCTGGAACTCTAGTGCTTTCATCCTCACTACTTTCAATATTAACATGCTCTTCAGTACCTTGAGATTGAACATTAGTACCTTGAGGTTCAGCTTCTTCATTCAAATTATTATCTTCTAAATTCCTCCCCAATTGGAATGAAGATTGTTTTTGAACCTTCGTGCCTTTGGATTTCTTCTTAAATTCCCTAATAGGTCGTCCTTGCTTTCTTTGAGACTTGACCCATAAACGATGATGTTGAACCAATGGCCAGACAAACTTCTTGAGTCTTCTAAACTTAAGCTTCAACTTCTTAATCTGTGTAGCCTGCTCTTCAAAAGATTTCTTCAGTCTTGTCAATTCTCTAGATAAAGCATAATTATTGAGAACTTCACCCTCAGATGCCACATCTCCCTCATCTCCTCCAGATGTTTGAAGCCCATCTGTTGAAGTATAGTCATTGGGAGAAGATGGCGGGTGGTCTTCTTGTTGAGAGTCATGAAGAGAAACTTGTGGAGATGGTGGAGGTGTAACTGCAACATCTTCTTGAACTTCAGTACTTTGCGAAGCAGTACTTTGTGATGCAGTACCTTGTGATGCAGCACTTTGAGAAGCAGTACCTTCGCTGTCATCACCCTCTGCAGCCTCATCTCTGATAGCTTGAACAATCTCCATCATAGAAGTAGTTAATGGAGTGTGCCTTCCAGTGAATAGATCACTTTTCCTTGCCATAAAAGTGAAGATCTTGGCTTGTTGTACCACAACAGGTAGTAGACTTGTAGGATTTGGCACATCTTGAAGTTGTTTATTCAAGAACACTTGAATAAACATGAATATCCTCCCCTTAAGCAATGCATAGGACTATACTTACACTAAATAGTCCTCCCCTCAAATGTAGCTTAGTAGTTAATCATCCCAATGCTCACCACCAAGTGATTGAATCTTGAAACATTAAAGCCTTTGTTGAGTAAATCAGCTACATTATCATCTATGTGAACCTTAACCACATTAATGAGCCTGTGCTCATAACAATCTCAGATAAAGTGATGCCTAATCTGAATGTGCTTTGTCTTGGAGTGATAAACTGGATTCTTCACAATACAAATTGTACTCTCATTATCAATGTTGATAGGAGTATGCTTGAAATTGAACCCATAGTCCAAGAGTTGATTCTGCATCCACAAAACTTGTCCACAACAGCTTGCAACAGCCACATATGCTGCTTCAGTAGAGGATGTTGCTGCAATAGTCTGTTTCTTACATTGCCATGAGACTAATCTTCTTCCAAGATATTGGCATCCTCCAGTTGTTGATTTTCTATCATAGTTATCACCTGCATAATCACTATCTGAGAAAGATTCTAAGTGAAAGGGTGAATCCTTGGATACCACAACCCCAACTTAGGTTGTTGTTTCAAATAACTAAAAATCCATTTCACTGCATTCATATGAGATACTTTTGGTGAGACTTGATATCTTGCACAGAGACAAACAGCAAACATAATATCAGGCCTAGATGCAGTGAGATACATAAGACATCCAATCATGGATCTGTACAACTTGACCTCAACAGGTTGTCCATCTTCAATCCTTGCCCAATGAGTTGATAGACTTGATAGGTGTAGTAACTGGCTTCATAGTATCAAAATTGAACTTCTTAAGTATGTCAGATACATACTTGTCTTGACTTATGAAAATTCCTTCCTTTGACTGCTTAACTTGAAGTCCCAAAAAGAATGTTAACTCACCCATTGAACTTATTTGAAATTCTTTCTGCATCAGCTGCTCAAACTCATTAACCATGGACTGTTTAGTAGCTTCAAATATAATATCATCAACATATACTTGAACTAACATGTATCCTTCTTGTCTCTCTTGATAAACAAAGTCTTGTCAATAGCTCTCCTCCTGTAACCATGTTGCAATAAGAAGGTAGAGAGCCTCTCATACCAAGCTCTAGGTGCTTGATGAAGGCCATAAAGAGCCTTAACCACCTTGTAGACTTTGTTTGGATGTGCAGGATCTTCAAAACCAGGAGGCTGTTTGACATAAACCTCCTCTGTAATAGTGCCATAGAGAAAGGCACTCTTGACATCCATCTGGTAAACCTGAAATCCCATATAGGATGCAAAAGCAAGAAAGATTCGAATTGCTTCAATCCTTGCTACAGGATCAAATACTTCATCATAATCTACTCCCTCTTCTTGTATGTAGCCTTGAGCTACTAACCTTGCCTTGTTCTTGATGACATTCCCTCTTTCATCTCTCTTGACTCTGAACACCCATCTTGTACCAATTATCTTCTTTCCATCAGTTAGATCACATAGTACCCAAACTTCTTGAAGTTTAAATTGAAGAAGTTCTTCTTGCATAGCTTCAACCCAACTCTCCTTAGATAATGCTTGAGCTATATTCTTGGGTTCTTCTTGAGAGATAAAGCAAGTGAACAGACATGTCTGATGATCCTTGTGATTCAATCTGTTTTGTTTATAAACAAAGCTAAGTAAAGCATTGTGAGGTGTAGAAAGACCTTTAGCTTTGTTTCTTGTAAGCACTCCATGAGAAGAAGGTCCAATGATTTGTCCAGTAGGATGATCTTTATGAATTTTTAAGGTAGGAGTCTGTGGAACTTCATAATCATCATCCAAGTTTGTGTAATCAGCACCTTCATTGGAATTTGTGAAAATACCTTCAGCATCATACTCATCATCAGTATCTTCCAAACCAGGCATGGTAGGATAATCTAAATCATCGAAAGTACTGTCAATAGGTGCAACAGTACTTTGATCGAAAGTACTGTCACCCAGAGTACTGTGAGTGAACTCTGCAGTCTTATTCTTTTTCTTTGCTTCTTCATAAGCTCTCCTTTGATCATCATTATAAGAATGTGCTTCTACATCTTGAAAAAGAATCTGATTAAGTTCCTCTTGAATAGCTTGATCCTCAGCAGATAGTGAGGATTTTGGTTCATCAGTACTTTGCTTTGGATCAACAGGTATGGGTTCTTCATCAGGAACAGCAGCAGGTCTAATATGGACTCCATGAATAACATACTGTAAATCTTCTCCATTATGTACTGGTTGATTTTCTTCTCTAACAGGTACATAGTTCATAGAAGGAGTCAAAACTTCAAGATCAAACATCAAATCAGGACCTTTACCCTTCTGATTTTCTTGATCTTCTAAAAATTCAACATGAAGACAATCTTAAACCTTCTTGGTGACTCTGTTGTACACTCTAAAGCCCTTACTGTTGGTACAATAACCCAATAAATATCCTTCTTCTGACTTGCCATCAAACTTACCCAAATTATCAATTGTATTTAAAATAGTTAGAGGGCATCCAAAAGGCTTCATAAAACGAATGTTGGGTTTGTTGCCCATCAGCAACTCATAAGGTGTCTTCATCTTTGGTTTGGTGACTGATACTCTGTTAAGTACATAGCAAGCAGTACTTACAACTTCAGCCCATAATTGAATAGGTAGTTGTGAATCTGCTAGCATTGTTCTGGCGGCTTCAATCAAAGTCCTATTCTTTCTCTCTGCAACACCATTCTGCTGTGGTGTTCTTGCAATGCTGAACTCCCTCTTGATCCCTTTGTTGGCACAAAATTCATCCATAAGCTTGTTCTTGAATTCAGTCCCATTATCACATCTAATACCTGTAACCTTGAGTCTCAATTGGTTTTCAAGTGCTATTATGAGATTGTGAATAGCATCAAAAGTATCATCTTTAAATCCCAAGAAAAATACCCAACTGAATCTACTGCAATCATCTGTCACAACTAAGCAGTACTTTTTCTTGTTTAAACTTGCCACAGAGACAGGTCCAAACAAATCCATGTGTAATAGCTCCAAAGGTTCTCTAATAGTCCTTTCCTCAAGCTTCTTGCATGAAGCTTTATGTTGTTTACCCTTCTTGCACGCCAAACATGAGTGATCATTCTTGTAAGTCTTTGAAGGTAAACCTCTAACTAAATTTTCTTTGACCAGTTTGTTTATATTCTTGAAATTTACATGGCCCAATCTTCTATGCCACTGATGTGCTTCTTCAAATGTTGCTTTTGCCACTAAACATGTGGCTCTCCCATAAGAGTGAAGACTCTTCATATCTAAACTGTACACATCATTGGTTATTGGTACTCTAAGGACTACCAAGTTATCATCAACAGGCTTAAATTCAGGGGAAAGGATGAGACATTATGTGTCAGTGAATAACAGAGGATGCTTTTTATTACAGATTTGAGAGACTGACAATAAGTTGAACTTGAGCTCCTTCACATATCTAACATTCTAAAAATCTATACGCCCTGCTTTGATGATTCCTTTTCCAGTGATTCTTCCTCCATTAGGATCATTCCCAAATGCAACTCTTCCTCCACAAATAGATCTAAATTCTGACAGAATCTCCTTGTCTCCTGTCATGCTTCCAGAGCAACCACTATCCACAATTAGATGATCTTTAAGCTCCTCTTCTGGGTTGCCCTGCACAAAGATAAAAAAGTTAGTGTCTTTTAGGAACCCAAGCCATTACTGGCTTGTGTTCCCCTTGTGGAGTAACAAACTCAAATTCCTTGAGTATGTATCCTTCATAGTTTTTGTAGACAGAATCAAGTATTATCTTTTGTTTTAAAACTTGTGGTGGATTTTCAGCAAAACTTTATTTTTCAACAAAAATCTCCTTTTCTTTTTCCACAAAATCATCTTTAAAGAAAAAATTTGTTTCACTTTCAGTTGTTGAAAGTACTGTTTGTTCCCCATCAGTACTTTCCTTCTTAACCCATTTGGTTTTAACTTCTGGTGAATAGTCCCTAGATCTAGCTACTCTTCTGGAGTTGTAACGCCTTCTAGATTGATAATAATTTGATCTCCTAGGCTTTCCATTCCAAAAAGTGTTTTCAATACCTTGATTGTTTGAAAAACTAGCAGTACTTTGAGAAGGTACTGCTTGAGTTCTTTGAAAATTATTTGAAGGTACTGGTGATTTTGAAAAAGGTCTTCTCTGGTGACGGTACCTATAGTCTTGTGAAAAGTTGCTATGGTTAGCCCTATTTGAATGAGTCCAGACTGGTTTATTTTCTCTAGGTTTTTGGTTGGTATTTGTGTTCTTTGGAAATTTGCTTAGGTACTCTGAGTGAAAGTCACAGTGCTTGATCAGATGATCAGGACTATAACAAACAAAACACAATTTTTAACCCATACTTCCAAAATTTCTTCCTCTGTGTCTATGACCAAAACTATTCTGTCTTCTAGGTGAATGATTAAAACTGTTTTGACCAAAGTTATCCCAAAAAGGTTTAGCATTACTATTTTGAAAAGATTTTCCTAAAGGTACTGCTGTAGCAGTACTTTGAGTAGAAGGTACTGCTTGACTTTTAACATCATTATCCTTAGGGTTTTCAACAGTTTCTTTTGGGTTTCCAGACCTAGATTGACCAATTAGCTTTTTCCTAAACTCTAGACTGTCTACACCAAAACGAGAAACATCAGGCCTAGGGGGTTGATGACTTCCAGTGGGATGAGGGACTGCATGATAACCATTGTCTTTCTTAAACTCAGGAGGTGTGTCACTAACTGATTCCTCATTACTAGATGTGTCTACATAATTAATGAGTTCATCATCACTAGTGTTTATATCCTCTAAATCAAGGTCATCCTTATCACTAGATGGGTCTTCTATGTTATCAAAGTCCATACAAAAACCTAAGCTAGTTCTAATGTAAGCTCTTCTCTATTTTTGAACATAAGTAACATGAGAAAGACCAGATTCTTTCCAGGCATCAAACTTTGCTAACAATTCATCTCTCTCCTTAGTCAGTTTTTCAATTTCAGCAATCTTACAATTTAATTTCCATTCACTTAGTTTTAACTGATAATCCTGTTGTTCATACTTTTCTGCCCAAGCCATTTCATTATTTTCATGTGTTAAGATTTTGGCTTCCATTGACTCTAAGGTTATTTGATAACCAGCTACCTCAGACCTAGCCCTTATACGATTATCTCTTTCAATCACATAACTATTAAGTACTTTTTGATAAAAGTCATGACAATTGGAACATACCTCAGAGATAGAGGTGAACTTGGTGAAGTAGCCACCATTGCAAGTAGAACAGGATCATCTTCACTCTCCATGCTCCAGTCAAAGCTTCCTAGACCATCTCTGGATTCCAAAGCAGCATGTTCAGGTTCCTCATCAAAAGTTGTGCTCCAGTCAAACTCTTCCACTGACTCCTCCACAGCTACCATACAGTAGGTTACTGGTTCATCATCAAACTCAGCACTCTAGTCAACCTCTGATAAAATTTCTTGAACAACCAAAGATTTTGTTTCAGTAATAAGAATTTCTTTGAGCTCTAGCTTTGGTTTCTCAGTCATCCTGTTTGCTTGATATTTAGCAAACCTGCATTCCCTTGCAAAGTGTCCAGTCTTTTAGTAATTGAAGCATTCAATTTTGGATTTGTCAAAAGTAATTCCCTGTTTTGGTTTGAAGTCAATGCTTTTTCCTGTCTTCTTCATATACTTCTTGATCCTTGCAGTGATCATAGCAACTTGCCACCTGATATCAATTTCTTCAAGTGCATCCTCTTCAATCTGTGAGAGATCTTCTTCATAAGTGACAGGTAAAGAAGCTTGCTGTGCAAAGAAAGAGCATACAACTTCATCTGATTGCATGGTATTTGTTGGTGGGGCTTGCTGAACATAGGTGGGGGTGGAATAGGAAACAGTACTTTGAGCAACAGTACTTTGAGTAGGAGAATCAGTACTTTTGGTGAAAGTACTGCCCCTCTTTTCAGATGACAAAAAGGCAATACTGTGAGATTTGGAATTGGTTTGACCATTCATCTCATGTTCATACACCTTCAGATGATTATAGAGATCATTATAGTCCATAACATCCAAACCAGGTTGTCCTCTGATCATTGTAGCAATCATATGCCATGTCGATGGCAAACTCCTTAAGAACTTAAGATTAGCATCTTCAAATGAGACCTCTGCTTTGTATAACTCCAGCATACTGAGAAGGTCTTGGAATCTGTCATAAGCAGCATCAAGGCCTTCTCTTTCTCCAACAATGAATGTTTCAAATTGCTGCTTCAACAGATTTCTGTTCATCTTCTTGGAAGCATCATTACCTCCAAACCTTGTCTTGAGAGCAGCCCAGAGTTGCTTTGCATCTTTAGCATCATGGAACTTGAGTAGATGACCATCTGGGATAGCAGACAAGAGTATGTTGAGTGCCTTCTCTTGATTCCTTATTGTTGCTGCTGGTAAGACTGCCTTAGGTGCTTTGGGTTGTCCAGATATATATATGGGTTCTGGAATGACTTCATTACCATTGAAAATTACATTCCACAGTGCATGGTCTGTAATTGCAATGTACTGCCTCATCTTCATGCTCCATAGTCGTATTCTCCCTTCTTGATGATAGGTATCCTGAGTGAGGTGATGGATGGTGGTAGACAGCTTCAGTCGACATCTTTAGGTTTTTGTTAACTAGGTTTTAGGGTTTCTTCTTAGTCAGAGTTTCCACACAAGCTCTGATACCATTTGTTGGATCGATGTACTCTAACCAAACTAACTTAAATACCTTGTTAAGGTTTAATTACCTCGGATAAATCCTAAGTTATTAACAATGAAACACTGAGCAAACTCTATTAAGTATGCGGAATTTACTTAACAAAGCTAAGAAGAATATAACTTTTAACTTTCAATGATTTTATTAATAACTCTAAATCTGCTTGTTATGCAGACTCTTAAACAACACTAATAATATCGAACTCTCTAAAACTCTAATGATACGCGTACATCTAATGCTAATCTAGGGGTCCTTTTATAGGCTCAAGGATAACCCTAGTCGGTTTACAATTTGTAACCTTGTACGACAAGTAATCTAAACAAAGAATATTCTAGAATTACAAAGCTTTCCATAAACAAATATAGCAGTTCTTTTAGCCTTGCAGTACTTTGACTTCGACAGCAGTACTTTGACTTCTTCTTTAGCAGTACTTTGACTTTTCCAGTACTTTGTCATTCTTCAGCACTTTCATATCCCAACAGAGCCTATCCTTTTCGCGGTTCTCGTGATGTTTCGGTTTTCCGGAATATCAATGAAGAGCATTGTTTATAATCCACCCCCAAATGTACACCAAAATCGCCTTAGCCTACCTTGTATGCACTCACTTTTAGTGCATTATTGTTATCATGCAAAACCCTTAGTTCAATTATCTAGTTACTTGTATGGTTGCTAAGTCAAGTCATATCTTTTGTACACAATTTTGGGACGATTGAGACTCATGGGTAAAGTTAAATTTTATAAAGTGACGGGAAAGAACGTTAAATTCAAATTCCCTTTATTTACGTAATAATGTACTCCAAGTGTTTTGATCTTTTCAATTCGGGTCATATTACTGTTAGAGTAACATACGGGCTACCATCCTACACTTAAACCCTAATGACGGCGATTTGACTGCGTCCCAACTATAAGGTGACACCGTCGCAGTTGTAAAATTATATAAAGAAATCGAATTTTTAGAATTTTAGGAGGTAGACTTGTGGAGTAAAAACCTAAAGCGATTTTGGTCCAGTTTGGACAGTATCTTAGGGTTCTCATACCCTATTTTACATCAAGATAAGTAATTTACTTCATTGATTTCATTATGTCTTCGATTGTATGTGTGTATGCTTGCATGTTTAACATGTCCGGCTAACTTTCTTGTGTGTTTGCTTAGATCTATGAAACCTAGTTATTAATTATTGATTGGTTGTCTCTTATCTTAATTGTAATTGGCTTAGGAGTGCACGAGGCCATCGTTGTGTTTTTAATGCTTGAGTGATCTTTGTGAACCTTAGTTTATAACCGCCTAGCGTAATTGTAGACTAAACATCCAAAGATAACCTTAGAGTTAGTTTATGAATCCTAGAGATTTCATAGGCAATAACTTAAGGTAGTCTCAAAGAGTTAGGGATAAAAGCATACCCTACGACCTTAGGAAACACAACGCGTTAAGAATAAGGACGTGACAATTCAACCACCAATAAAATATAACTAGGGAGTAATAATATCTAGGTAGACACATTTTTAATCATCATACGAGCACACATCAATAGACATAGACTAACCTTTAGTTTAGATAATTAGATAAGTAGAGTAATTGGTAGAAGTACCAACCCCTAAATCCAAACCCCAAAATTTTACCCTTAGCTTTCTAAAAAAATATAAAAAGATAAAAATGTAACCTTCCTCAACCTCAAACCTTAGCATAGTACATCTTTCACTAGCCTTCCCATTCTCCTAGAGAACGATATCAATACCCGAAGCTTACCCAATACTACACTACAACGATTAGGTTCACTACCTAGGGTGTTGAAAAACTTGCTCGACGAAAAGGAAGTTTCCTTTGACCCCGAACGCGTTATACGCGCATTAGTTATCAACCATTTAATATTGTCTAACTCTTTTTCAACCTACTGTATCAAAATTCAATGGTTGACTCTAGTAACCACATGTGAAGATAATCCAATATGACTAACTTAAGAATGAATTAAAATCTCCCAGACTAGTTACTTAAGCTTGTACTATCCTTGTGAATAAGAATGGTTATACCCTATAACATAAGTATTATAAGCACAATTCCTCTTGACACATCCTCAACTACGTGAGACACTGAGAACTAAAACGTAACTCCTTAAAGTGATAGCTACTTTGTGGGTTAAGAGAGAAAGAATCACAAAAGTAACTAGATATCCAAGTCTTCATCACAATTAATATATGCACAAACAAGTCATCTTTATGGAAGGGAAGAAAGAAAAAGACGAGATAAGTACACGTATCCGTAAAATGTCACTTCAGACCCAAATAAATACTCCCTCCGTCCCAAAATTATTGTCCAGTATTGACTTTTTTAGTCTTTCTTCTTCAACTTTGACCATAATTATATTTGTTTGTGTTAAATAATACTTGATGAAAAATATGTGAATGTATATGGTTTTAAATGTATTTTCATTGTGATACGCTTACGCAGCGCGTTCAGGGTCAAAGGAACTTCCTTTTCGTCGAGCAAGTTTTTCAACACCCTAGGCAGTGAACCTAATCGTTGTAGTGTAGTATTAGGGTAAGCCACAAGTATTGTTAGGATTTAGTAAATCCATGTATTAAAGAGTCGGTCACCTCAAGTATATGTAATCGTTAGAAAGCTCGTAGTCGTAGATTATTATAAGTTAAGTAGTATTTTGTTTAAGTAACACCGTGGAGGACGGATGGGTCTTTACCCACTGTATGCCTGATCCACAGCCCGATAGGTGGCGCTTTATGTGATGACTATAAATACTCTCTACCTCCCAAGGTAGAGAGTTGGAGCTCATAATAAGATTTTTCTTTCTCTCACTAAAGTTTCCAAACCTCTAACTTTCTCTCTCTAAAACCTTGTATACGCCTATTTGATCTTATGGTTTAGTGTGTATGTGAAATCCAATATGTTACGAATGGTATCAAGATCCATGGTTTGATCATCTCTTACATATCTTTGGATTTCTAGTGACTTTTAGGTGGTTTTAGAGTTTGAAAAAGTTTAGTGGTTTTTGCATCATTTGGATCATTTCTTGTGTTAAAGTTTGAATCTTGGGTGTAGTTTTGTGTTTAGAATCTTTGTATGTGCTTGGGTTTTGATTTGGTAAGCTTGAATCATCGTGGTTGGGTTGTTTTTGGATTGAAAAGTGGTGTTTATGTGATTTTCTTGCTAGCGACTTGAGCCACGGATAAGTTATCTTGGTAGCAACTTGCTTTGTAATTTGGTAGCGAGTTGTAGTTGAAGGTCTTAGCGAGTTGAGCTAGCGACTTGTCTATTGAGACAAGCCGACAAACAGTACACTTAGTGGATTCTCCACTACGGGTAGCGACTTGGTAAAAGTTAGCAACTTGTACTTAAGATTGTTAGCGACTTGGAGTTAGCGATTTGGTGCTTAGCGAGTTACTCTTTAGCGACTTGGTGCTTAGCGACTTGCTGTCAAAATTTTGCTAGCGACTTGGTGCTTAGCGAGTTGTTATTTAGCGACTTGACTGTGTCTTAGCAACTTGGTATTTTAGCGATTTGGTGCTTGGCGACTTGGTTCAGGTTTTCTTAGCGACTTGGTTGACTCTGTCTGTAATACGGTTTTCTCTTGATTTAGTAAAATCCCATGAAAGAATCTATTTCCCGGTTTAATCATAGAGTTATAAAATCCCGTTTTATCTGTTAACATGTCTACCAACGTTCCTACAATCATCTCCACTGTTGCCGAGGATGTTCAAGCAGCTGGTTCAGATACTCGTCCACCCATGCTTGACAGAACTGACTACGACTCTTGGGCTCAATGAATCAGATTGTACTGTCTTGGAAAGGAAAATGGGGATTACATTCTCAAATCCATTGATGAAGGACCTTATCGGGTTGAGACTACTAGAGACATAATTGATACAGCTGAAGATGGAACATTGATTTACGGAATGGACAGACCAAAGATGTATGATGAGCTCGATGATAAGGAGAAGAAGAGATTCGATGCAGATATCAGGGCTTCTAACATTATACTGCAAGGTCTTCCAAAAGACATCTACAAGCTTATCAATCACAACACTTAAGCAAAGGCTGTATGGGATAATGTCAAGATGCTTCTATCAGGTTCTGAATTGACTGTTGAAGATAGAGAATCACAACTATATGATGAATTTGAGCATTTCAAGATGAAACCTGATGAGAGTGTCTATGAGTTCTATGTGAGATTCCATAAGCTTCTGAATGACATGAGAAAGATCAAAATGACTATGCCTAACATTCAGCTGAACTCAAAATTTGTGAACAACATGAATCCCGAATGGCACAAGTTTGTCACTTCTGTGAAGCTCACTAAAGGATTGAAGAATACAAACTATGAGCAACTATATGCCTTCCTTCTCCAGAATGAAAGACATGCTATGTTTGAAAAAAGGATTCTGGAACAGTTCAAAACCAATCAGGGAGAAACAAGCTCAACAAATGATTCAACTGCTTTTTACACAAATGTTGGGATTACCACCAAAGCTTCTCAAGTTATACCCATGGGTAATGGTAATCACAAACTCATTCCCGATCCAATGTTCAAACAAGCTGATGCTGATGCATCCGTGGGAAACTTCATTAATCAACTAGCTCTCATGATCAGTCAAAACATGAACACTCTCCCACACACCAACAACAACCTCAGAACAACATCCAATCTACACAATCAAGCCACGGTCAGAGATAGGAAGGTTATGGTGCAGCCAGTTCAAGAAAGGCAGTACGATCAGAGAAGGGGTGGAGTAGGTGGAGGCTATGGTGGAAATCAGAATCGAGGAAGGATTGGAAATCAAGGACAAACAAAGCCTATCAAATGCTACAACTGTGGTGGTGAGGGACACATTGCAAGGAATTGTACATCTCCAAAACGTCCACAGAATGCTGAGTACTTCAGGGATAAGATGTTGCTTGTACAAGCTCAGGACAATGAAGCAGCTTTGGATGAAGAGGAGTTACTGTTTCTTGCTGAAGGGAATGCCAAGACTTATGATGCTGACGTTGATGAACAGCCAATTCAGGAGATAGGTCATAATCATCAGAATGCCTTTCAAGTAGCTGATTGTGATGCATTTGACTTTGATGTAGATGATGAACCTACTGCTCAAACAATCTTCATGGCTAGCATCTCACCTATGGTTTATCCAAAAGTTTCTCCACCACAACAAACTGGTCCATCCAAAGACAAAATCATTTCAGATGTATTAAAACTATATGATGATGTTGATGAGCGAAAGATGCATAATGAAGTACAATCTCTTGAGACTTATGAATAAGATATTGATAATGTGGGTAACAGCAATGTTGTCCCATATGATCAATATGTGAAGCAAAGTGAAAGTGAGATTGTACCAAGTAATGCATCTTCTGCAGTCAATGATGACTATGTATTTGATGAATTCACTGCATGTACCCCTGATGATTCTGTTGTCTCTGAACTGAATGCCTATAAAGAACGTGTTGCTATTTATGAACAACGTGCTAAATTTGAGTTGACCACTCGTGAGCAGGAAATGGATGACCAAATGCGTACAATCTTTAGAAAAAGTAATTTTAGAGAAGAAGTATGAAAACAAGAGTTAAACTCCTTACAAGAAAAGCTTTCTAAAACTGCTAAGCAAAAACAAGAACTTCAAGAAAATGTGAGAAAGCTTAAGCAAGAATTCAATGCTAAGGAATCAAAACTTTTGAAAGATTTTTCTAATCTGAAAACTTTGAAAAACAAGCTTGAAAACAAGTTGTACGTACAAGGGAACACCATTCAGACTGCTCACATGATCACTAAGCATAGAGTCTTAAGCGATAAGCATAGCATTCCCCTTGTTGAGGAACCAAATCCTGAGGTCATTAAAAAGGCTAGAAGTGCTCATAAGGTAATTTATGATGGTAATGAAATCCTTAAGCCTAGACAGAAACCTAGTTGCGTTGAGTGCACAGAGGAAGATAAGAAATCAGATGAAGTCACTAGGGAGAAGATGAACAAGAAACTAGATGATCCAAAATGTAAAGAGAAGAAAATAATTATCACACCCCATGATTACAAAAAGGAGAATTGGATTTCCCTGAACAAGTTTAAGCCTCAGACATTGTTAACGCCCGAACAAGTGTTCTGGAAAAAGGATTTAGATAAGCTAAAAGCAGAGAATCTTGTTGTAACAAACCCCCCCTTTAGGAAAATGCCTTCAGCGACTGTGTATTCTCCCAATACACCAATGCATTTAGTTCCTAGGACTATTGGCACTAAAAGCAAGACCTTAATCAGTCAATATGTTATTTTTCAACTATTTGTTGATTTTGAGAAAACTTGTAAGAAAAGGATCACACCCACTGGTATAACTGAAGGGGAAAGGGGTTTTGAGCAAACGAAAGAATGTTATTTAACTGAAGTCATGCCCTTCTTTAAAAAACTAAAAGATCAATTTGAAAGTCTTAAAAAGGGAATGAATTTAGACATTAAAGAAATGGAAAAGGAATTTGATGCAATGATCGTTGAGGTTAGTGACTATGAGCGAGAATTAAAATATAATGAGATTGAGAGGAAGAACTTGCATACACTGAATGAGAATCTGATTTCTGAATGTGTTGCTCAAGATGTGTTTTTCACTGCTACAAATTGTTCCATTAATGCTTCTCAATTTCATGAATTATCTGTTGCCCTGAAAGTCTCCCGTGATCGTGTCATTGAGCTTGAAAAGACTAATTCTAAACTAAATGAGAAAATTGAACTGGATGATCACGACAATTTGGTTAAACATTTTTCTAAACTAGAGGTTGAGCATTTTAATTTACAACTAAAATATCAACATCTTAAAGAAAATGTCAAAACTTCAAATATCAAGACATCCTCAGATGCTCCAGAGTTTGATGCAGTTTTTCAAATAAACAAACGTGATGAACAGATTCAAGCTCATTGTAACACGATCAGAAAATTGAAAGCCCAAATCTCTCAATTAAAGGGTGAAAAGAACAATGTGACTGGCTCCCAAATGCCTCCTCCTTTAGATTCTCAGAATTCTCAAATGTTTCATCTTCAAAACTTAGTAAATGCATTACAAAAGGAAAACGAAAGTTTTCTAGAAGAAAACGAAAAGGTTAAACGTCATTTCAATGAGTTATTTGAATCAATAAAGGTCACTCATAACAAAAATAACGAACAAATAGCTTCATTGCAAAAAGAAATTGAGAATCTGAAGAGTCAGGTAAAAGGGAAAATGCCAATGACCAATGGGGAGATTGGTGTATCAAAGGTTCACGTTTGTAATAAATATGCTTTGTTTGTGAAATATGTTCCTCCTCATTTTAGGAATAATAAACTTGCAATTCAAACATATTTCTCATATCTTAAGGATTGTCTAGAATGTCTCCGTGAGATTGTTGAAGAGGATAAGTTAGAGTAACCACTTGATAATGCAATTGGGCATGCATGCCTATATGCCAAACGATCTCAAGAACTTCTAGAATGCTTAATCACAATATGCCCTAAGTCCTTAGGTGAGAGAGTTAATCCTTTGATTTCGTGTTCTATGCCTAGTGCCAAGTATGAAATCCATTCGATGCCCAATGTTATGAATGTGAACCTTAGTGTGCCTTCAAGTAGTTCAGATTCCAGATCTGTTAGTGCTAAGAAAGCGAACATTAGTATGCCTTCTAGGAGTACAAATCCCAGCACTTCTAGTGTTAAGAAAGTGAACCTTAGTGTGCCTGCATGTAGTTCAGATCCCAGCACATCTAAACAGGAGATGCAAAGAGTAGCAAAACCAACTAATGTTCCCATTCCCTCTACAGGAGTAATCAGTGACATTAAAGCGAGCAGGTCAAAGTCTCAAGACAATACAAGGAATGATAGGACCTCGCAAGCTAAGAATGTGCATTGGAAGAGAGTAGAAGACCAACCTAGGAACTTTAAGTTTGAGTCGAATAAAACGAATCGTGTTGATTCTAGTATTTGCCATAGGCGTACTGTAATTAATTCGAATTCTGATACTATTTGCAAACCTTGTAATGATGTTTGCTTGAATTCGGTTACTAATCATGAATGTGGTGTGAATGTTTTATCTAATGCTGTCAAATCCCCCGTTAACATTGTTAATGCAAAATATCATGCTAAGAAGGCAAAAAGGCAAAGGCGAAAGAAAGTTAGAAAACAGTGGAAGCCCACAAGAAGAACATTTAGTAAGATAGGTTATCAATGGAATCCTGTTGGCCATAAGGATAATCAGGCAATGCCCACTAGAAAATGGATGCCTACTGGTAGAACTATTCCCTTAAGAAGTGAACATACTTTGAATAGGGCAAATACGGACACTAGTACTGCATCTATTCATAATGATTCCATTGCCTCAATTTCTGATATGGATGTTTCTATTTATGATGTGGGTGTTCCAATCACTGTTACTAACCAAATGGAACCCATTCTTGCATGGGGATCCCAATTATCCAGTTATCCATTCTTGTCTGTGTTCAACTGCAGATCGTTCAAATCGTTCTGTGGTACCTGGACTCAGGCTGTTCCAAGCATATGACTGGAGACCGGTCGCGGCTCATGAACTTCGTGAGTAAATTCATCGGGATAGTTAGATTCGGGAACGACCATTTTGGAGCTATTATGGGTTATGGAGATTATGTGATTGGTAAAAGTGTAATTTCCAGGTTATATTATGTGGAAGGTCTTGGTCATAATTTGTTCTCTGTTGGTCAATTCTGTGATTCCGATCTAGAAGTGGCTTTAGAAAACATACTTGCTTCGTTAGAGAACTTGACGGTGTAGAATTATTAAGAGGTACTCGAGGTTCTAACCTATACACCATCTCTATCGATGACATGATGAAGTCTTCTCCAATCTGCTTGCTGTCAAAGGATTCTAAAACAAAGTCTTGGTTATGGCATCGTCGTCTCAATCACTTGAACTTTGGTACCATAAACAACCTTTCCAGAAAGGATCTTGTCAGAGGCTTACCTAGATTAAAATATGAAAAAGATCATCTTTGCTCAGCTTGTCAATTGGTAAAAAGCACGAAATATGCCCACAAACCAAAACCCATAAACTCTGTAATGGAAGTTCTTCATACCCTTCATATGGATCTGTGCGGTCCAATGAGAGTGCAAACTATTAATGGGAAGGGATATGTGTTAGTAGTGGTTGATGACTACTCCCGATTCACTTGGGTTAAGTTTTTGAGGACAAAGGACGAAACTCCAGATGTCATCATTAAACTCATTAAACAACTTCAGATCAGACTCAACAAAATAGTTCGAATCGTCTGAACTGACAATGGAATTGAGTTTGTTAATAATGTACTCAATGAATTTTATGAAAATGTTGGAATCAGTCCTCAAAGAAGTGTTCCTCGAACTCCTCAACAGAACAGTGTAGTTGAAAGACGAAATCAAACTCTTGTAGAAGCTGCAAGAACAATGCTGATTTACTCAAAGGTTCCAATGTTTTTATGGGGTGAAGCTATTGCCACTGCTTGTTACACTCAAAATAGATCTCTAATTCACACATCTCATGGAAAGACTCCATACGAACTTGTCCACAATCGAAAACCTGATCTATCATATCTTCGTGTGTTTGGTGCTTTATGCTATCCAATGAATGACGGACAAGATTTAGGTAAATTGAAAGCTAAAGCGGATATTGGAGTATTTGTTGGATATGCACCAAACAGAAAAGGTTACCGAATCTACAACAAGAGAACCCGAGATATCATGGAACCAATTCACGTTACATTTGATGAGCTGACCGGTAAAATGGCTCCTGGACAATCCAGTTCAGGACCCGCACTTCAAAACAGTCCCATTGGTTCATCCCTTATACCAAATTCTTCTCCAGCAACTCCATATGTACCTCCATCTAAAGATGATTTAAAGAAATTGTTTGATCCTATGTTTGATGAACATTATGAGCCAAGTGCTAATGAACTGTCGATTCCTACAACAGAGGCTGCTCATATCCCTGTGAATGAAGTCAATCCTTTAGTCTCAATATCATTAAGTCAAGAAGCGCCTGCTGCTGATCACTCAGTCTCATCAACAAATCATCAATCTTCGAATGTACATCATGGAACTGTTTCTGGCATCAATGATGAAGTTAATCCCTTTGCTACTCCTGAAGATACCCCATTTGAAAACATATTTGCTCCTGAATCATCATCAGAACCATCTTCTTCAGGAGACATCGACTCTGCTACTTCAGTCCCTCAACAACTGCCACATGAACACCTCAGAAAATGGACTCACGATCATCCATTAGACAACATCATTGGAAATCCCTCTCGTCCAGTATCCACACGGAAACAACTTGCAACCGATGCCTTTTGGTGCTTCTTCAACTCCGTACTCTCTAAGATCGAACCAAAAGATGTTAAAACCGCCATGAATGAAGACAGCTGGTTTAATGCCATGCAAGAAGAAATTCATGAGTTTGATCGACTTGATGTATGGGAATTAGTACCTGCTCCAGATTGTGCTATGATCATTGCTCTAAAATGGATCTTCAAAGTGAAACTTGACGAGCATGGTGACGTGTTAAAGAACAAGGCTCGTTTGGTTGCTAAAGGATACTGTCAAGAGGAGGGTATTGACTTTGAAGAATCTTTTGCTCCTGTTGCTCGTATCGAGGCAATCAGAATCTTCTTGGCTAATGCTGCTAGTAAGAACATGGTAGTCTATCAGATGGATGTAAAGATGGCATTTCTGAACGGAGATCTTAAAGAAGTCGTCTACGTCAGCCAACCTAAAGGCTTTGTGAACCCAGAGCATCCTACTCACGTTTATCGGTTGAAGAAGGCTCTTTACGGTTTAAAGCAAGCTCCAAAGGCATGGTATGATACACTATCAAAGTTTCTTCTATCTACCGGATTCAGCAAAGGAGCAGTTGATCCAACATTGTTCACCAGGAAGTCAGGCAAACATTTAATTCACGTTCAAATATATGTTGATGATATCATCTTTGCCTCGACTGACCCCAATGAGTGTGACCGTTTTTCAAATGAAATGGGTTCTAAATTTCAAATGTCAATGATGGGACAAATGTCATTTTTCTTAGGATTACAAATTTCACAAAGTCCCGGAGGCATTTTCATAAATCAATCTAAATATGCAAATGAGGTTTTAAAGAAATTTGGATTTGATTCAAGTGACCCTGTTGACAGTCCCATGATTGAACATACTAAACTAGATGAGGACCACTCAGGGATCATGGTAGACCAAACAAAATATCGTAATATGATTGGATCCCTAATGTACCTCACAGATAGTAGACCAGACATCTTGTTCGCTGTTTGCATGTGTGCTAGATACCAGGCTAAGCCTACTAAAAAGCACCTTGAAGCGGTTAAACGGGTCTTTCGGTATCTCCAAGGAACCATCAATATGGGACTTTGGTACCCGAAGGAAACCGGTATGTCACTAACAGCCTATGCAGATGCTGATCATGCAGGATGTCAAGATACTCGTCGAAGTACTTCTAGAGGTGCTCAGTTTTTGGGTGATAAGTTTGTGAGCTCGTCTTCACAGAAGCAAATGAGTACTTCTATTTCCTCTACAGAGGCGGAATACATAGCCATGTCATCTTGTTGTGCTCAAATCCTATGGATGAGATCCCAATTATCTGACTATGGCTTTGTATTCAACAAAATCCCTCTGTACTATGATAATAAAAGTGCTATTGCTCTCTTATGCAACAATGTACAACACTCAAGAGCAAAGCACATCGACATTCGACAACATTTCATCAGGGAGCAAGTTGAAAATGGTGTGGTGGAACTATACTTTGTGAGGACTGAATACCAGTTAGCAGACATCTTCACCAAAGCTCTTCCTAGAGAACGTTTTGAGTTTATTCTTCCACGACTTGGTCTTAAAAGCCTTCAACCAGAAACACTCAAACGTCTTCAAGAGGAAGAAGAGGAGTAAAAGGTTTCCTTCATCTATCTCTTGTATATATTTATTCGAAAAACTAAATACAAAAATATAAAACTTTCAAAATCCATAAAAATTTGAAAAATTTGAAAAATCTTCAAAAAATATTGTCTTTTTGTCATGTTTCTCTCGGTTCGATAATATCTACGGTCTTTGTGCTGTCATTCAAAGAATGACATGGGACTTTAGATGTTGTTCGAATTTTTATATAAAAAAAATCAAAAAATCAAAAAATATTTTTGGGAGAAATAGAAACAATGGTTTATTGTCCTTTCAGGCAGTAACCCGCTTTTCAAAGAAAGAACGGAGCCATGCCTTATCGTATTTTTCAAATCTCATGCTCTGATTCTATAAACATTTATCTGCTGAAAACTAATTTCTTTGTTAAATAACTCGGACTCTATTTTTGATAATCATCTGGACTTAAAAGTTTGTCAAAATATCTATCTCTCAATCAACAACTTATGTCATTGATTGAGGGGAAGAATGATTTCAATTAAATTAAAAGGTTATTTGTCATTCAATTGTTTTCACAAGATAATCATGCATGTTTATTCAATGGAGTCTAAAGTCTCAAAATCCGATCCTTATCAGTTAAAACGCTTTCATAATCAAGTCACAATTCTCCTTAAAGGCTTTCAAAATCAATTTAAATCTACAGAGATCACAAATCTCAAATGATTTGATAATTGTGATCGGGGGAGAATTTGTGATTTAAATTGGATTTAATCTGATAATTCGGTAAATGGTTTTATAAGGATGTACAAGCTCTCCTTCCCACATGTGCCAAACGATTTCAAATTTTCCATGCACATGTTGAGGGGGAGCATCTATCGTAAACCACAAAGAGTTGAAACGTGATCAATTTATCTCAATGTGCAATCCTTTCCTAATATGTGCAAAACATTTTCAAATATCTATGCACATATTGAGGGGGAGCAAATTTATGAAAACCTCATCCTTCCCCAAAATGCTTTATCTACTTGTTTTGATCAGGGAAGTGATGTTGATATCTTTTAGAAAATGGTAATCAAAGAAGTTAATTCTTTATCTTGCCTCCGTGTGCAAAAAGATTTCAAATACTTGATGCACATGTTGAGGGGGAGCTCTTGTTCTAAAAATATCAAAAGAAATTTAGGTACAAAACGCTTTGATAATATATCACAAGTATCTGGATTGATTTTCAAAAGGTTTTCAATTGGTTCCAATGGCAGATGAACAATACCGAATAGAACGACCAACTTTACTTTATGTATGGTGATATAAGGATGATAAGGTTAGGTATTTGTTCCCATGATCGGCCAGAACCGGAGGGATCTACCCAGGGACAATCCACTAGATAGTGTAGAAGTCCTTAGGTATATTGAAAAAAGGAGAAAAATGAGATATAGGAAGAGTGCGAACTGAGACTGAGCTAGTACTGGAATAAACCCAACAAGGTTCTAGCTATGAAGTCTCGGTAAACACTGAAGGGGTTGAAGAATGAAAAAGAATTGAATGAGAAAATGGTGAAAACAAATAGCCCTCCAATTATTCAACCTTAGGGCAGATACCAGGTTCAATTCATTTGCTACTGGTGGTTACCAAGGTAACATCGGTATTGAAGACAAGACGTCATGGACCCAGTGACGCACTGCACTTCATCTTCCCAAACCACTCAAGTTCCTCTTAAAAGGACTTGTTTCATTCTCATGGGGAACCGAAATTATCTATCGACTTTCTCTTAGAGATTGTTGATATTGAAGAAGGAGACCCTCTCCCTAGTCTCTGATATAGGATCCAAATATGCACAAAATTGAGTCTAGAGCCACGAGATCATCAATTAATCTCCTTAGGACACGTTCAATGAAGACTCTCTGCTTCACACAATGTGAAAAGAGAGATTATATCTTGAGTCCTACGCATTATCCTTGTGGTATTGCCAGAACATCTGAGTGATATGCAAACATATTCACAATGAAGATGGAAAGCCTTCTGGAGCCAACATCAAACAAGCTCCTGGTAGGTGGCATGTGAGATCTATTCATTAGATCAACCATGTGACAACTGAACAGAAACAATGGGGCGATTCAATCTTTTAAATCAATCCTGGTTCAGGTTATGGATTGACGGATACCTTTGAAAAACCAGTCGTTGTGCTCAAAAACTCTTTTCTTTAGCACATCGACCGTGTACGAATATTTCAAATCAAAAGGTGTTTGTGATTGATAATTGATTTTCATTAAAACCTTCGTTGTATTGCAAACACAATTTCTATTGAGCAATACACGATTGTTTTTCTAATCTCTTTTCATCAATCAGTGAATCTCTATTCGCTGGTTCACTCACTCCGTGTTGTCTTCTTTGAGACGTTCCGGTTTGAGAACAGCTAGAGCAGCTGCGAAACCCTGTCAAGGAAATTCTTCGGAATTATACCTGATCACAGGCAGTACTTGTACTGATCAACGGGGAACCGTGGGCCGTGTACCTCAATTCAACGAAAGTGATCAAAGACACTTCTGTTAGTCTCGCTTTTTATAAAGAAAACGTCACTTAAGTGAATTGGACTAGATGCGTAGTATACTTTGCCCTTAGGGACTAGTATCGTGTAAGTGGCAAAGATAGAGCCTATAAATACCCCTCATGACTCTCCATGAGGGGTGAGGTGAAGCATTTGGTCATTGTATTCTTTTGTGTTTATCTTAATAAAACCTTGTTTTCTCCTCCCTCTCTCTACTTTCTCTCAGTAGAAGAGATGAAGATATTCATCTTCTTCCACCAACCTCGACCTCGAAAACCACATAAATCTTTATATTATTCGGTCCTAACAAGTGGTATAGAGCCATGGTTACTTTTGATGATTTATGTTGGTTTTTTATACATGTTTTTTAACTTTTTTTGTGCTTATTTTGTGGGTCGGAAATTTTTTTTTTCGATATGTGGGTTAACAGTTTTAAACCATGTTTTATTATCTCCTTTTGGTCAAATAGTCATCTTGTGCTATCTTGGTTTCATATCTGTTTTGGGTCACTTTTGTCCAAACAGTTTGTGATATATCATTTTTATGACTTATTTTGTACCAATATATCCGTGTAACAAAGTGGTCATCTGTTGAAAATTTTCAAAGTACTGCTTCTTGTTCCCAAAGTACTGTTCATTATTTTTTACTGCAGATTCATTCGTTCTCAAAGTACTGTTGGAGTTGTTCAAAGTACTGCTCGAAGGTTTTTTAAAGTACTGGTAATTTGTTAAAGTACTGCTGCTGCTTATCGACTTAAAGTACTGCTTGGATGCAGATTTTTATGAAAGTACTGCTCCTTCCCAACGTACTGCTCAAGGTTTTTGCATGGCGAAATTTATTTGGATTGACAGTATAATGATGGTTTATTACGAGAAGATTTTTTATTTAAGGGGAAGTAGAGCATGATTTTTGGATGACACACACAGAATGGTTATTTGGTTCACACACACAGGAAGAAGTTTTTGTTCTTAAAAGGATTTAAAAGGCTCGTTATGGAGATTTATTGAAGAATTGATTACGAAGAGGATTATTTATCACTTATTTGAAGGTGAAGTGGAATTACTTGGTTTGTGTTCTTATCATCTAGCTTGATGAATCTAGCAATGTGTGATTTTTCTTATGATGCTCTATGCACACATTGGCTATCACTTGAAGGAGTTACATTGTAGTGCTCAGTGTCTCATAACTAGTTGAGGATTCTTTTCAAGGGATTGCGGTCTACTTATATTTTGTCTGTATAAGTATGGAGTTCCGTGGATAGTAAAAGATTTAAGACACAAGTTTGGGAAATTTTACTTTTTCATCAAGTTTGTTATATTTGCTTTTCTTCACAAAGTGATCATTACAAGGAGTTTACAGATTTTGAAGAATCAAGAAGATGGTTAACATATGGTTTTTAGGAGAAGCTTATTGTTAAATGTTTAACCATCTACATGCATCACTCAAGGGGAAGTTTTTGATTTTTACTATTGTTGATCATTATTACTACTGCTAGTTGAAGTTTTCTACTGTTTTGGATCCTTTTTTCTTATGATGCGTAATGGTGGGCGATTTGAAGCATTAGAAGTCTTAGATTGGAAGTATGATATTGGTTCGTGGTGGTCAAGATCATTATTTGCATACGTTCCCTATTTAGATAATAACAAAAAGGGGAAGAGATGTTTGAGTGACATAGCATGGATTAAGGGGAAGACAAAGGAAGACATACTTGTTTCATTCATGGTGAGATCCCTGATCTCAATTTCTCTACTTCGTCTAGGGAAGTTCGTTCAAGAATGGTTTTGTCATTATCAACTAGGGGAAGATTGTTGGGAATTATATGTTTGAGTTGATAAAGACAAAAAGAATGAAACAAGAGGGACTTAATATGACAAGAAGGAAACCTACTAAAAGATGGAAGGACTTGCTTGCAAAAGAAGTTTTATTATTTAGTCATAATCCTCTAGTATATAAAGAGGACATGGGGTGTAGGTTTTAATTAAGTCTTCCAATAATGTAGTCGATTAGTAAAGGTGTGTGTTTAGCCTAGACGTTAGGGAAGAACGTCTAGGGTATTAGTTTTAGATTAGTGTGTCCTAGGCGTATGGTCTTGTAAACGCCTAGGTTATTAGTTTAGTTAGTAGACGTGTTCCTATAAACGTCTAATATTAGTTAGAATTAGTGAATGAAAAACCTTTAGCAATAACAAAGTATTGTTTTGATTATTCCGCTGCGTATTGTGTTTATTATCTTTGTTATTGATCCCTAGCTGAGCTTATAAACGATCTTATCAATATGAAAAGTGCTGAAGATATCAAAGTACTGAAGATATGAAAGTACTGTAAGCTGCAAAGTACTGGAAGAAGTCAAAGAGTCAAAGTACTGCTAAAGACAGAGTCAAAGTACTGCAAGATAAAGTCAAAGTACTGCTAGAACAAAAGAACTGTTATATTCGTTTATAGAAAGTATTGTATTCCATGTTTAGATTACTTGTCGTACAAGGTTATCAATTGTAAACCGACTAGGATATCCTTGAGCCTATAAAAGGACTCCTATGTTGGCATTAGAGGTACGATTTCCGAAAAAGAGTTTTAGAGTTTACGAATTAGTGTTTTAGAGAAAAGTTCGATTATCTTAGAGTTGTATTAGAGTATTTGCATAATAAGCAGATTTAGAGTTTATAATAAAGTTATTCTTCTTAGCTTTGTTAAGTAAATTCCGCATACTTGATAAAGATTGCTCAGTGTTTCTTTGTTAATAACTTAGGATTTATCCGAGGTTATTAAACCTTAACAAGCTAGTTAAGTTAGTTTGATTAAAGTATATCGATCCAACAAGTGGTATCAGAGCTTGTGTGGAAACTCTGACTAGGAAGAAACCCTACTTCAACAATATTCAAGATGTCGACTGAAGCTGTTCCACCACCCTCAATCACCTCACTCAGAATTCCAATTATCAAGAAGGGAGAATATGATCTCTGGTGCATGAAGATGAGGCAGTATATTGCCATTACAGACCATGCTTTATGGAATGTAATTGTGAATGGGAATGAAGTAGTTTCAGATCCCATTGTTGTTCCTGGACAACCTACAGCACCAAAGGCAGTCTTACCAGCAGCAACCATAAGGAATCAAGAGAAGGCTCTAAACATTCTCTTGTCTGCCATTCCAGATGGTCATCTTCTCAAGTTTCATGATGCTAAAGATGCTAAACAGCTCTGGGCTGCTCTCAAGACCAGATTTGGAGGGAATGAAGCCTCTAAGAAGATGCACAGAAACTTGCTGAAACAACAGTTTGAAACTTTCACAGTAGGAGAAAGAGAGAGTCTTGATGCTGCATATGATAGGTTTCAGAATCTCCTCAACATGTTGGAGTTATACAAGGCAGAAGTGTCAGTTGAGGATGCTAATTTGAAGTTTCTAAGGAGTCTGCCATCTACATGGCATGTAATTGCTACTATGATCAGAGGACAACAAGGATTGGATGTTATGGACTTTGGTGATCTTTATCATCAACTGAAGGTGTATGAACATGAGATGAGTGGTCAACCCAATTCCAAATCTCACAGTATTGCTTTTCTATCATCTGAAAAGAAGAGCAGTACTTCCAAAAGTACTGCTTCTCCTCAAAGTACTGTTTCTCAAAGTACTGATGTTTACAATCCTCCATCATATGCTCAGCAGGCCCCACCATCTACCACTTTGAACTCAGATGAAGTTGTGTGCTCCTTCTTTGCACAACAAGCAAGCTTACCTGTCACTTATGAAGAGGATCTAGCACAGATTGAAGAAGATGCACTTGAAGAAATTGATATCAGGTGGCAAGTTGCTTTGATCACTGCAAGGATCAAAAAGTACATGAAGAAGACAGGCAAAAGTATTGATTTCAAACCGAAACAAGGAATAACTTTTGACAAATCTAAAATTGAATGCTTCAATTGTCAAAAGACTGGTCACTTTGCAAGGGAGTGCAGGTTTGCTAAGTATCAAGCAAACAGAACATCTGAGAAGCCTAAACTTGAGCTCAAGGAAATTCCAATAACTGAAACAAAGGCTTTGGTTGCTCAAGAAAAGTTATCAGAAGTTGACTGGAGTGAAGAGTTTGATGATGAACCGGTGACTTACTGTATGTTAGCAGTGGAAGATGCAGTTGAAGACACAGTGGAAGCATTGGACTGGAGTACTGCTTTTGATGAAGAATCTGAACATACTGCTTTGGAATCTGATGATGGCTTTGGAGGATTTGATTGGAGCAAAGAAAGTGAAGATGATCCTGTTCTTCTTGCTATGGTGGCTACTTCACCAACTCAGTCTCCTATCTCTGAGGTATGCTCAAACTGTTATGAGTTTTATCAAAAATTACTTAACAGTTATGTGATTGAAAGAGATAATTGTATTAGGGCTAGGTCTGAGGTAGCAGGTTATCAAATCACTTTAGAGTCTATAGAAGCTAAAATCATAATACATGAAAATAATGAAATGGCTTGGGCTGAAAAGTATGAACAACAGGATTACCAGTTAAAACTTAGTGAATGGAAGCTAAACTGTAAAATTGCTGAAATTGAGAAATTAACTAAGGAAAGAGATGATTTGTTAGCTAAGTTTGCTGCTTGGGGAGAGTCTGGCTTGTCCCATGTTGCTTATGTTGAAAAACAGAGAAGGGCTTACATTAGAACAGGCTTAGGATTTGGAATGGATATTAGTAATGTAGATGAAAACCAACCTAGTGATCAGGATGATGGTGTCTTTGAGGACATAACCACTAGTGATGATGAGCTCATTAACTTTAGTAATTTGAGTTTGTAACTCCTCAAAGGGAACACAAGTCAGTAATGGCTTGGGTTCCTAAAAGTTTCTAACTCTTTTATTTGTGTGCAGGGCAACCCAGAAGAGGAGCTTAAAGATCATCTTATTGTGGATAGTGGTTGCTCTGGAAGTATGACAGGCGATAAAGAGATCCTGTCTAATTTTAGAAATATTAGTGGAGGAAAAGTTGCATTTGGGAATGATCCCAATGGAGGAAGGATTACTGGGAAAGGAACAATTAAAGCTGGAAGAATCGATTTTGGGAATGTCAGATATGTGAAGGAGCTAAAGTTCAATTTGTTGTCAGTCTCTCAAATTTGTGATAAAAAGCATCCTGTGTTATTCACTGACACAGAATGTCTCATCCTTTCTTCTGACTTCAAACCTGTTGATGATGACTTGGTAGTACTTAGAGTACCAAGGACAAATGATGTGTATAGTTTAGACATGAAGAGTCTACATTCTTATGGAAGAGCCACATGTTTGGTGGCTAAAGCAACATCTGAAGAGGCACATCAATGGCATAGAAGATTGGGCCATGTGAATTTCAAGAACATCAACAAACTGGTCAAAGGCAATTTAGTTACAGGTTTACCTTCAAAGACTTACAAGAATGATCAATCATGTTTGGCATGCAAGAAGGGTAAACAACATAAAGCTTCCTGCAAGAAACTTGAGGAAAGAACTATTAGAGAACCATTGGAGCTATTACATATGGATTTATTTGGACCTGTCTCTGTTGCAAGTTTAAATAAGAAGAAGTATTGTTTGGTTATTACTGATGATTGTAGTAGATTCAGTTGGGTTTTCTTTTTGGGCTTTAAAGATGATACCTTTGATGCTATTCAGACTCTAATTATAGCACTTGAAAACCAATTAAGACTCAAGGTTAGAGGTATAAGATGTGACAATGGAACTGAATTCAAGAACAAGCCTATGGATGACTTTTGTGCAAATAAAGGCATAAAAAGAGAGTTTAGTATTGCTAGAACACCACAGCAAAATGGTGTTGCAGAGAGGAAGAATAGGACATTGATTGAAGCAGCTAGGACAATGCTAGCAGATTCCCATCTCCCTATTCAATTTTGGGCAGAAGCTGTAAGTACTGCATGCTATGTACTTAACCGGGTCTCTGTCACCAAACCACAGATGAAGACACCCTATGAATTGCTGATGGGCAATAAACCCAACATTCGTTTTATGAAGCCTTTTGGATGCCCTCTTACTATTTTGAACACCATTGATAATCTGGGGAAGTTTGATGGCAAGTCTGAAGAAGGTTACTTATTGGGATATTGCACTAACAGTAAAGGCTTTAGAGTATACAACAGAGTTACAAAGAAAATTCAAGATTGTCTTCATGTTGAGTTTTTAGAAGATCAAGACAATGAGAAAGGAAAAGGTCCTGATTGGATGTTTGATCTTGAGATTTTATCTCCTTCAATGAATTATATTCCTGTTAGAGAAGAAAATCAACCTTTGCACAATGAAGATGATATTCAATATGTTGTTCATGATGTTCATATTAGACCTGATGCTGTTCCTGATAAAGATCCTGTGAGTCCAAAACAAAGTACTGTTGTTCCTAAGCAAAGTACTGATTCTCCAAAACAAAGTACTGTTGCACCACAATCCTCATTATCTGCTGAGGATCAATCTATTCAAGAGGAACTTAATCAGATGCTTTTTCAAGATGTATTAGCACATTCTTACACTGATGAACAAAGGAGAGCTTATGAAGAGGCAAAGAAGAAGAACAAGACTGCAGAGTACTCTCACAGTACTCTGGACAGTACTTTCGACCAAAGTACTGCTGCACCTGTTAACAGTACTTTAGATGATCTGGATGATCCTACCATGCCTGTGTTAGAAGAAACTGATGATGAGCTTGAAGATGAAGGTATTTTCACAAATTCCAATGAAGGTGCTGATTATACTAACTTAGATGATACATATGAAGTTCCACAGTCACCAATCTTACGAATTCATAAGAATCATCCAGCTGATCAAATCATTGGTCCATCTACTTCTGGAGTTATGACAAGACACAAAGCTAAGGGTTTCACAAAACCTTACAATGCTTTACTTAGCTTTGTGTATAAACAAAACAGGCTAAATCATAAGGACCATCAAACCTGCTTATTTACTTGTTTCATCTCTCAAGAGGAACCCAAGAATATTGCTCAAGCTTTGACTAAAGAAAGCTGGGTTAAAGCTATGCAGGAAGAACTTCTTCAATTTAAACTTCAAGAAGTTTGGGTTTTATGTGATCTTCCAGATGGGAAGAGAGTTATTGGAACCAGATGGGTTTTTAGAGTCAAAAGAGATGAAAGAGTCAATGTTATCAAAAACAAGGCAAGGTTAGTTGCTCAGGGTTATAGACAGGAGGAAGGGGTAGATTATGATGAGGTATTTGCTCCTGTGGCAAGGATTGAAGCAATTAGAATCTTTCTTGCTTTTGCTTCTTATATGGGTTTTCAAGTCTATCAGATGGATGTCAAGAGTGCCTTTCTATATGGTACTATTACAGAAGAGGTGTATGTGAAACAACCTCCAGGTTTTGAAGATCCTAAACACCCAAACAAAGTCTACAAGGTGGTTAAGGCTCTTTATGGCCTTCATCAGGCACCTAGAGCTTGGTATGAGAGGCTCTCTACATTCTTATTACACCATGGATACAGAAGGGGAGCTATAGACAAGACTTTGTTTATCAAGAGAGACAAGAAAGATATCATGTTAGTTCAAGTTTATGTTGATGATATTATCTTTGGGGCTACCAAACAGTCCATGGTTAAGGAGTTTGAGCAGCTGATGTAGAAGGAATTTCAAATGAGTTCAATGGGAGAGTTAACATTCTTTTTAGGACTTCAGGTTAAGCAGTCCAAGGAAGGAATTTTCATTAGCCAAGACAAGTATGTTACAGACATACTTAAGAAGTTTAACTTTGATGATATGAAGGCTGTTACTACACCTATTAAATCTATCAATTCATTGGGTAAAGACGAAGATGGACAGCCTGTTGAAGTCAAGTTATACAGATCTATGATTGGATCTCTTATGTATCTTACTGCATCAAGGCCTGATATCATGTTTGCAGTTTGTCTATGTGCAAGATATCAAGTCTCACCAAAGATCTCTCACCTGAATGCAGTAAAGAGAATTTTCTGTTATTTGAAACAACAACCTAAGTTGGGGTTGTGGTATCCTAAAGAGTCACCTTTTCACCTAGAAGCTTTTTCAGATAGTGACTATGCAGGTGATAATTATGATCGAAGATCCACAACTGGTGGATGCCAATATCTTGGAAGAAGGTTAGTCTCCTGGCAATGCAAGAAGCAGACAATTGCAGCAACATCATCTACTGAAGCTGAATATGTAGCTGCTGCAAGTTGTTGTGGTCAAGTTCTGTGGATGCAAAATCAACTCTTGGACTATGGGTTCAATTTTAAGAATAATCCTATCAATGTTGATAATGAGAGTACTATTTGTATTATGAAGAATCCTGTGTATCATTCCAAGACAAAGCATATTCAGATTAGGCATCACTTTATCAGAGATTGCTATGAGCATAGGCTCATTAATGTGGTTAAAGTTCACACGGATGACAATGTAGCTGTTTTACTCACAAAAGGTTTTGATGTGTCACGATTCAATCACTTGGTCGTGAGCATTGGAATGATTAACTACTAAGCTATGTTTAAGGGGAGGACTATAAGGTGTTAGGTATAGTCCTGTGTATTGCTTGAGGGGAGGATGCTTGTTTATACTTAGTTTATATGAAGGTATTTGGCAAAGTACTGTTTTTCTTGAAAGTACTGCTTGGAAAGTACTGCTTGGTAAAGTACTGCTTGTGTGGAAAGTACTGTTTGTCGTATTAAAGTACTGTTCCAACGGTAATATTGATGGGTAATTGGTAGTAACGGTAACTTTGTTATTTAGGCTGTGATTTTTCAAATCCCACCTATAAATAACTACTTTCCGATTTTCCCTCTCATATTATTCTTTACATCTTTTCCATACTTATCTCCCAATAAACATCTCTTTATTATTCGATACAATCTTTATTGTGCTCACTTTTTCAACAATGGTGAATCGTTTAACTGTTTCGAAGCACAATATGGTGGCTAATTTGGACAAGACTGAGGCGAATGTGGCTTTCTATGATATTATTGATTATCTTACTGGGTCGCCTATTAGTTATGCTCTTTTAGTTGAGCCGGATATTATTGAACCATGGATTAATGAATTTTGGGCTAATGCAAGAGATAATATGGAGGAGGATGAATATTATATTAGATCCACAGTTGCTGGAAGGACTATCAAGATTACAGAGGCCTCTATTCGAGAAGATTTATTATTTGGCAATGAAGATGGGGCTATTCGATTTGATAAGCAACTGATTTGGGATACTTTTAGGAATCTTGGTTATGAAGGTTCTTTGACTGAACAAACTTTCAAGAAAGCATTATTCTGTCCTCAATGGAAGTTTTTGATTCATGTCTTGCTCCATTGCATAAGTTCTAAAAGCACTTCTTGGGAGCAGTTTGGGTCAAATATAGCATCTGCAGTGGTTGGCTTAGCTACAGACAGAGTGTTTAATTTTTCACGGCTTATTTTGGATGGGATGCTATCGCATATATCATCTGGGGCAAATTGGTTGATGTATCCAAGGTTTATACAGGTTTTCTTAAACAAGCAATTGGCTGATATTCCCAAACCTGCTGCTTTGTTACCTGTTATTGTATAACAAGCCAAAATCTATACATTCATGGCTAAGCGAAGTAATTTGTTCAGAGGTGGAGATATTCCATTAACTACTACAATGACGGAAGTTGTTCAAGCTGTACGTGCTGAAGCTGGAGAGGATGAAGATTGTGAAGGTACTGATTCTGCACAAGGTACTGCTTCACAAAGTGCTGCCTCACAAGGTACTGCATCTGCAAGTACTGCTTCTATTGAAGGTACTGTATCATTACAGGGTGATGTTTCTCCAAGCCCTGAGGTTCAAGCAGAGATTGAGAGAACACTTACTCCATCTCCTCCACAATCTATTCCTGTTTAAGAGGCGCATTCACATCTTCAAGGTGATGATCATACTATACGTCATGAAGGTTTGACCTTGGATAACTATGCTTTGACAAGGGAGCTAGCTCGATTGAACAAGACTGTTGAGCGTCAAGCTAAAGCGCTTAGGAAGTTGAAGCGTAACTATTTATGGTTGAGGAATTTTATTAAACCTTATATTCAAGGATTCAACTTATGGGTTAAAGAGGAAAACAAACGTCGTAAAGCACTTCGTAAGGAATTAAAATGAAAGAAGGTTCCTAAATCATCTTCTGTCAACTTGGGGTGGAATTCAGAAAAGGAAAATTTGAAAGAAGATGTTACAAAGAAGAAAGAATCTGTAAGTACTGAAGAAAAGATTATATTAGATTCTGAGGAACAAGAAGTGCAAGTTCAAGGTACTGATGATCAAGGTACTGAACATCAAAGTACTGATTTTCATGATACATCTAGGCAAGAAGTAATAACACCAATAACTCCAAGGGTATTGAATTTTGAAGAAGAAGCTGGTCCTTCTACAACTGTTATAGAAGAAGAGGAGGAAGCTACATTAAAACCTATTTATTCTGCGAGTGATGATGAAGTAATTGCTACAATATTAGATTTGTCACAACCAAGAGGAGGAGTTGCTATTAGAGATGTACAAGAAGAAGAACAACCAAGAACTGATCAACCTGCAATTGATCCAAAAGACAAAGGGAAAGATATTCTGGTTGAAACTAAGAAAAAGAAACTCACTTTGGCAGAACTTAGAGCATTTGAAGTTGCTAGGAATGAAGCTGCAGCTAGAAAAGTTCAAGAAGAGTTAAATGCTAAATATAGAGAAGAACAAGAAGCTCAAGAAGCTCATAATAGAGAAGCAGCTCAGAAGTTACATAAGGAATTGAATGCTGAAGAAACTGAACCTTTACAGTCTCCTACACCTGTTAGATTTATGTCAAGAAGACCTAATTTAGCTAAAGAAAGGAATGCAATGATGGCATATTTAAAAGGTAGAGGATATAAAGGACTTCAGAAGCTAAACTATGTTGATATGAAAAGACTTTATGATGCTGAAACAGAAGCTTATAAGAAAGATGTTGCAGGCATTAAAGACTTTAGAGAAGAAGCTCATTGGACTGAAGCTGAAAGGAAGAAGAGCTTAAAGAGAAAAAGAAAAACTGAAGTTACAGATGTTCAGTTTTCAAAGAAAGAAAAGGTTGAATTAAGATATGAGACTAGTGATGAATTGAAGAATTATCTCAGAGTGGTAGACTTTGATTATACAAAAGAAGATGATGATATGAAGATGAACAGATCAAAGATCAGTGTTTTCAAAGTTGTGAAATCCAAGAATGATGATTACATGGTTTTTCATAAGGAAGATGAAAGCTTCAAAGTTTTCAAAAGGCTATGGGATTTACTGCATATTATTGATAGAGTAGACCTATTCTACTTATATCATGTTGTAAAGGCTTATTTTGAAGATCATCCATTTGAAGGGATTGGATTGGTTTTACATGGTGATCTTATAACCATGTGGGAAACTGAAGAAGAGAGCACTGATGATATATGGAAGGATCAAGAAAACTGGGAAATAGTTTGCTGGAGATTCTTTGAAGAATCTGGAGTTCATGTTTTGGAGCTAGAAAATGGAACAATGATACACATGTTTGCAGAAAGAAGATACCCTCTTACAGTTGAGCTCATGAGAAGGATGCTAGAGCATGGATTGGAAGTAGAAGAGGCTAATGAAACTGCTTGCATGGTTATCAATTTGTTTATAAACTGGACTACCATTGCTGAGAATGATCTATAACTGGTATGAATTTTATTTGAATAAATAATTTTTGATATATCAGTACTTTTATTCAAAGTACTGCTGATCAGACAGTACTTTCATCAAAGTACTGTTTGCTGAACTAAACCAGTTAAATGATTTTTAGAAGAAACCTTTTTGCTAAGTAATAAATATTTTTGAAATAAAGGTTGGATAAATGGTTTTTGTGATGATAACATCAATAGGTTATCAATCCACCATGGTTACAAAAGGATTGACTAATCCATGAGCAAACGGCTCTGGTAAAGATATATCAAATCCGTTTTTAGTTGACAACTTGCTAATAAGTTGGATGGTCATCAACTCACCATATCAGTAATGTGAAGAGTTGGCTAGCCCACAAGAAATGGCTTGTGGTAAAGGCAGTGGAAAAAACATTGTTGGTAATTAGTTCACCATTAGATAGAAGAACTAACTAGTCCAGAAGGGTACAACTTTTGGTAAAGACAAAACAAATCTGTTGATAGCTGGTGGTTTGCTAAAAATCATATGGTTATCAATGTACCATGGTCTTACACACCAAAACATTTGGCTACTCCAGAGATAATGGCTTTGGTAAAGAGTTCTAAATCCATTAAATTTTCAATGATTCACTTGGTAGTGATGAGAATAGTATGCAACTTACACTGAATTACTGTACAAATTGTCATATGTTGCTGTGTTACTGAAAAGATGGAGATTGCTGGATGCTGCTGTAAAGAGAACAATTCTAAGAGATACTTTTACAAGCACAGATATTACAGAGATACAATTTAGAGACTAAGAAACAATCCATTTTTAAAGATGAAGCTGTTAAAGATATATTCACAAAGGAACTTGAAGTCAAGCAAGTAGAATTCAAGTTAGGGGAGGATTGTTGGGATATGAAAAGTGCTGAAGATATCAAAGTACTGAAGATATGAAAGTACTGTAAGCTACAAAGTACTAGAAGAAGTCAAAGAGTCAAAGTACTGCTAAAGACAGAGTCAAAGTACTGCAAGATAAAGTCAAAGTACTGCTAGAACAAAAGAACTGTTATATTCATTTATGGAAAGTATTGTATTCCATGTTTAGATTACTTGTCGTACAAGGTTATCAATTGTAAACCGACTAGGATATCCTTGAGCCTATAAAAGGACTCCTAGATTGGCATTAGAGGTACGATTTCAGAAAAAGAGTTTTAGAGTTTACGAATTAGTGTTTTTGAGAAAAGTTCGATTATCTTAGAGTTGTATTAGAGTATCTGCATAATAAGCAGATTTAGAGTTTATAATAAAGTTATTCTTCTTAGCTTTGTTAAGTAAATTCCGCGTACTTGATAAAGATTGCTCAGTGTTTCTTTGTTAATAACTTAGGATTTATCCGAGGTTATTAAACCTTAACAGGCTAGTTAAGTTAGTTTGATTAAAGTATATCGATCCAACATCATCCGAACAGTGTTTATGGTCTATCATGGTAAAAAAAAATAAGAGCTTTTATGCTTTTCTGGGAATATATGAAGCTGAACGGAATTTTTGGTCGGAAATACTCGCCGGAAAAAAGTCAAAGGGTCAAAACCCTAAACTTACGCATAAGAAGAATCTACAGTGGATTTACGCGAAGCTGTGAAGTTACGCGTATGAAATGTTACGCGTATGCGTTTACGCCTAAGTTAAGGCTTACGCCTAACTCTGGCTTACGCTTAAGCAGACTTACGCATAACTTGCATTACGCATAAGAATATGCTTACGCATAACGGGTTGAGAAAACGTTACGCGTAGGCTTACGCATATGCTGAAAAGAAAAGTTACGCGTAGACCTTGACCACATCGACAACAACATACCAATACCAAGACTGACCTCAGGTTCACTTAAACCATCATCAGTCCGTGTCAACAAAAACCAAACCCAACTAATCCTAGAACTAGACTCACTTCAATATAACCTCACATATCTCTCCCCATCTCTCGTTCAATCAAGACTCAAAAAGAAAATATACAAGTAATCTCAGTTTTGATTCGTGTTTTGTGTAATCTTTTCAAGACTATTACAAATGAATCAATTTCTTCATCGATATTATCGTGATATTATTCGAAGTGAAAGAAAGAATATAACAATATTTGTTATCTCTTTTTCTTTATTTCGTTCAAGTATTATAAAGGAAAAAGAAATTTACAACAACCATAACAATACCTACCCGAGACCATATCCTAATGATCTTGAAGCCCTCAAAATGCCTTCTCGATTAGTCTTGATTCGTATTGGTGAAACAGATTTGTCATAGGATGGGTGGGAATTAGGTTTGTTCTTCGATTTGATGTTTATTAAAGGAGATTCGATTTACTTTGATGCTAGAGATTGGTGGGAGAGCATTTTTTTTCTTCTCAGCTGCGTTGGGAGAGAAAAGAGGAGGGGGTAGATTGTTTATGTGAAGTGTTTTAGGTTTAGGTTAGATGATATGTTGAGAAAGAATATAACCGGTTTTAAATATGTCTGCACATGGATCGGGTATATTATCTGTGGGCAGCGTATCATTTGAGTTGGATCGTGGGCTTTGGCATAATTGCATGGGACTGGGCCGGATTTATTGAATGGGCTCCGTGTCTCAAACTCGTTCGGACTGGGCTGATGACTATGATCTGATAATACGGAATTATGAAATACAAATGTGTCATCCTACTTTTTCACAAAAATGTGAGATACATAATTTATTAATTGAGAAAGTGAGTGGTATTTATGGTATATTTTCACGGAGGATACAAATATTCACGGCTTAAGCGAAGATGTGAAAAATGGCTACGGATTTTTTGTACGGTATTATTGATGCGGAATTGAAGTGACGTTTCACGGGTGGACTTCTTTATCTTTGAGACGATGGTTGGTTGGATGCATGTCTCAAGATAACTTGTCTGGGCACATTATGAAATTTGACAATCTGGTTATAACTGGTAAGGAGTTACGTTGTAGTGCTCACAGTGTGCAACCATCACTTTAAGGAGTTACGTTATTGTGCTCAGTGTCACACGAAGTTGTGGATTGTTCAAAAATTTAGAACAAGCAGCAAGTCACAAGTTGGGATGCTTACTTCTTTTTCAAGTTAGTCGTATCAGGCTTATCTCCATATGTGGTCATTACTATTAGCCGGTGAATTCAAAAGAGGTTCGATTTAAAAGGTTGGTTTGAGAGAAGTTTATTGAGAGTATTTCTGCGACATATTCTCACGGAAATTATGATCAAGCTATGATGTTTGAAAATTGCATCAAGAAGGTAATACGGTATGTACGCAACATTATGATGATTCCGATAGCTCGCAACCATCAGGAGGGAGAAGTTGGTATTTCATCTTCCGTGATTGGATTACGAAGGGATTTGTGCTTAAGACTGAAGAAGGAGAAGTAGTGTGGTGTACGTCGGGTTTTTTTACCAACTTGGATGTAATACTAAGTGAGTTATGTTGTTATGATGTTCCCAGAATGACAACCATTGTGCTTCAAGAGTTTACTTTATCCGCTGCGTGTCTGAAGATTAAAGACGTGTTGGAAGAGTGTTGTCAGTTCAGGAGGGAGCAAAGAAAGAAAAAAGGCTCACTAGTTAGGAGGGAGTAATAACCTAACTAGACCGTTACAGTTGAAGTTCAGAGCTACAAGAAGATCATTTGCCGAGGTCATCGGAAGGGAGAACTTCAAGTTTGCCTCAGTATCTAGACTACAGAGACTTTGCGCTTCAAGAAAGTCAACATTGTTCATTACTATTGTAATTTACTTTGTTTTGTATTTATAGGTCTCATTGTAACCATTCACGTGTGACGCTATCTTGAAGGGAGATTGTTAGTCTCGCTTTTTATAAAGATAACGTTACTTAAGTGAATTGGACTAGATTCGTAGTATTCTTTGCCCTTAGGGACTAGTATCGTGTAAGTGGCAAAGATAGAGCCTATAAATACCCCTCATGACTCTCCATGAGGGGTGAGGTGAAGCATTTGGTCATTGTATTCTTTTGTGTTTATCTTAATAAAACCTTGTTTTCTCCTCCCTCTCTCTACTTTCTCTCAGTAGAAGAGATGAAGATATTCATCTTCTTCCACCAACCTCGAGCTCCAAAACCACATAAATCTTTATATTATTCGGTCCTAACAACTTCCGTGCGCTTTATTGCTAAATATTTATGCAGGTACGCCCTACGTTTGCAGCTGATCAGAATGAAGCGGTCAATCCATAGCCGCATGCTCACTCAACACATTCATCTCGAAAGAAATCATGATTAGTGCATCAATGACTCTGATATTTTCACTCCATGCTTCTGCTACGCTGCTGCCAATATCATGAATCAACGAAAGCTTCCGCTACTCTGATGAGAATATATCATGATCCAGAATGTGAGCATGTCGGTCCATAAGTCACAACACCACAACGGAAGAGTTAGAGATGTATTATTGCTGATGATCTCACAGCTAGCTCAAAATTCATCATCACGTGGATCAGATTAAGACCTCCACTTGGGTTTTCCAAATATGCATCAATGAAGAATCAATGACTACGGGCTTCAGAGCAAAGAACAGTAACAAGAATGCAAGAAAAATCTTTATGTAAAATCTGTTTGTATTCAATGTATGTTTGAGGTAATCTTGAGGTGACCTCCCTTAGGGGGACATTGTTAGGATTTAGTAAATCCATGTATTAAAGAGTCGGTCACCTCAAGTATATGTAATCGTTAGAAAGCTCGTAGTCGTAGATTATTATAAGTTAAGCAGTATTTTGTTTAAGTAACAGCGTGGAGGACGGACGGGTCTTTACCCACTGTATGCCTGATCCACAGCCCGATAGGTGGCGATTTATGTAATGACTATAAATACTCTCTATCTCCCAAGGTAGAGAGTTGGAGCTCATAATAAGATTTTCCAAACCTCTAACTTTCTCTCTCTAAAACCTTGTATACGCCTATTTGATCCTATGGTTTAGTGTGTATGTGAAATCCAATATGTTACAGGTATTGATATCGTTCTCTAGGGGAATAGTGTCGTTAGGCTGAAGTGTATGTCGATTTAAGTCTAAAGGTGAGGGATGATTTGTAAAACCCTAAAAATCTCAATCGCGTGAAATGACAATTTTGCCCTCAAACTTAAAATTTTACAAACTCGGGAAACACGCCAACATCGTTTAAAAAGTTATATCATAAATAATATATACACATTATGAAGAAATTAACTTATGATATAAATTAAAATAACATGAATGATTAAATCCTAAGTAACATTTAAACATACCAAAATGTACACAATTAACTTGGTCTACAAACAAGACTATATACATTTGGAAGAGATAAGATGGAAAGTCATAAACTTGGTCCTCCCCCCCCCCCCTTGATGGCCGGCCTAATGAGGCTCCCTCATTAATCACCATATTAATTTTAATAAATCCCATTTATCTCTTACTTTCATTTCAGAAACTCCCAAGAAACCCTATGTATTTCTCTCATCTTTTGTCATTGGCGGCATCCATTATTTTTCATCATCTTCATCCGAATTTTATATAAACAAAAGTTCCTAGGAGGCTCTTGATCGTGTGTGATCGATTGGTGGACGTGGGGATTGTGTTTGGTTCGAAAAGAAGCTTGGACGTGGGGTTTTGGTTTGTAGCCGTGGGTTTAGATAAGCCAAGGAGGCTTGGTTTTGATCGTGGTGCTTTGATTCTTGTTTCCTTGTCACGTACACGCTACTAGGGTAACGTATCATCATCTCTCGTATCTTCCTTTTTGTTTCTCATTCAATTCGTGGCCATGGGGATGTTTTCTAGGGCTTGTATTCGAATTATATAACACATAAAATCATATGTACATTGTCACATGAAATGATAAAACAAGAGTACATAAAACCTTGTTTCTTAACCTATGAAATTCGAATGGTATATGATGTGTAACATGAATACAAAACTGATTTTTGGGATCTCTTTATGTCGACATATGTATGTTTGGTTAAAGGGTTTAATGAGCTTGTGAAAATATACGAATACGTATGTGATTAATGGATTTGATAACGAATGATTTACAAACTCGATTTGGTCTTTACATGGGGCGTACTATATATATTTTGGAAGGGATGTCTTGACTTTAAAATGGACATCTCATATGAGTTTCATAATCTATTGATAATCAAGTCTACATGTGTTAAAACCTATACGTAATCATAATCTAAAACTAGGGTTTTGTAATTGCATGATTTAATAAAGTTAAGGGGTTATTTTGTAAATTATGAAACTTGATGGATTAACTTGTTAATATAGTAACTAAATGGATTTAATGAGTAAAATGAGTAAACTTGCTATATTTACATTTTAAACCCTATACTTTGCATTAATGACATTTTAAACCCTAAACTTTTGTAACTTGTCATAAATGATCCTTAAATCATAATAACACTCATTTTCACTATTTAACTATAGATAAGTGACGAAAGTTACTAAATATGGAAACCTGCTAATTATGGAAAGTTTCTAAATATAGAAACCTGCCTAAAATAGAAAGTACTTAAAATGGAAAGATTACTAAAAATGCAAAGCCGTCTTAAATGAGTAATCTGATTCTTATAGAACGTTATTTAATTCATATAGGTTCCGGGCGACGAGATTGATCTCTTTCTTGATTTTACTTTCATTGTGATTTGCTCGGAATAAGGTACAGATATCCTATCCCTTTTCAGTAGGGATTTCTCATAACTTTCGATCCTTGACTTTACTTCACTTATGATATCCCTTTGCTATGATTTCCTTATGCTATGATCCTTTTGATATGATTCCGACTTAATCCTTTGATATGATTCTATTCGCTATGATATTAGTTTGTTATGATTATGAACTCCTGATTATGAACCATCTGATATGAACTTCGATATGAATTCTGATATGAAATTTGATATGAACTTTGATATGAACCCTTATGATATGATATGATTATGTTTTGACCCTTCAGTCTGATACCCGAGCCAAATATGTGTTCCTAGTCAGGAAGGTAACCTGACCGTGTCATTGATGCACCAATGGCATGACTCCAGTGTGTACGAGTGATGATACACACTGTCCCCATTCTGATATGATTATGAGCTCACTATATGTATATGATTTGGCCACTATGTTTCCGGGGGGCGTATGGATGCATCCTAGATATGATATGTTTCGAGGGATTTGATCTAATTGGAGCTTTGTCTGGTGAATGATGTCGGGTGCAATCCGCGTCTTCACAATTCTGGGAGCTAGCTACTCCATTTGTTACTGAGGTCTCCCCTCCTATTATGTATGGTATTCCGAGGTCACCCCTCTGAATACAATGGCTACTTATGATATGATATGATATGATATGTTTCTGGGCTCGGGTAGATTTCTGATAACCCTTAAACTTTTGATTAACCTATATTGTACCTTCTATATTCCCCAACGTACCATAATTTGTATTACTTGTTCATTACTCAGTACCCTTATATGATTCACTTTTATCAAGACATAGATACTCCGTTGCATTGATCTGTCACACTTAAATTCCGTTACTTCAGACTATGGTTCCATTCACGTACCGGGTTATTATATGTCATTGGATTAATTATGATGTTCATGTTTATACGACTACTGATTACTCTGTATGATATGTATGTATGCGATATAAGATTTACCTGTTGTCATTTGATGATATGCTATCTTACTGTTATGTGATCCTTTGATTTGTCTGGTAACCGTGCTTGTGTGAAATCGATTGTTGATCTGTTTATCTTTTGTACCTCGCTCGATTAATCTCGTGGACTATGACTATCCGTGGTGTCCTTACCTGCTTGTTGTTGACCTGTCATGTTTGCATTTCTGTTTATGCTACGGTTTGATTGGGTAAAGGGTTCAACTTATGAAGCCTAGCTTGTTAACTTGTTTAATTGCCCTGCTATGTATTTAATTCATTTAATTATAGTGTTCATACTGTATTCCTACTTGTTACTTGTGCCTGCCATGTTTTGACTACTGTTATGATACTGGTTGTGTTTTCAACTAAGGGTTTTGACCTGTGTGAATTGCCATGCTCACTTATTATTAATTGCTTCCGCTTGCCTGTAGATATCTGTTTGGCTTGTATGTCTTCTGATTTCCTGAATTGATTGTATGACATATATGTTGTGTGGATGCGACGCCTGCTATGTTTGCTTATGTTTCAGTTCTTGTATGTCTGGTTCGTATGTGCTTGTTTATATGTCATCGATGTTTGGCTTTGCTTCGTTCTCCTTGTTATCTGTTCGTTTTGGATATCTGTATAATTGTGTTCTGCAGGATTCTCTGTGACTCATTACTCTCATTTCACTGCGACTTTGTTATCCGTTCCTTTGTTTCATTCTGCATTTCAGATTTTATTTAGCTTTCGCTTTGTTATATCTGTTCACTGGGCTTTTTAAGCTTAGCCGCATTTCTTTTCCTGCGGCAGGTGTTAGGTTGAAGATGGGCTTTGATGGGCTGAGAGTTGGATTATTTGAGTGGACCAACCCTAGATACCTTATTATTTGGATTTATTTTGTTGGGCTATTGTTTGGAGATCTCATTTTATTTTTAGACATATTGGATTTTGTATTTTTCCTTGTAAGTCATTCGTCTATATGACTTGGTATTTTATTCTTTAAGGCTTTCGCTTGTAAAATTTACTTGTATGTTCTGATATGACACCAGAATGTGACACTTCTACCCTCGTCGGGTTGGGGTGTTACATGATTATTTTTGTATTTTTATATTTTATGAATCTCGGTTTTGGAGGGGAGGGTGGAATTAGTTGCTAGTCAACTATCCCAAAAGATACTAACTAAATTATGGGTCTACCAGGAACGTTAAGCGTATCTACTTATGATGTATTACTCCTTGCTAGGTATCCAATTCTACCTACTGAATTGTCACGTCCTATTGATGGTTGAATTGTCACGTCCTTATTCTTAACGCGTTGTGTTTTCTAAGGTCGTAAGGTGTGCATTCCCTAAGTCTTTGAAGTCACCTTTAAGTGTAGTAAACGAAGTCCACTATGTCATTCATAAACTAACTTTGAGGTTATCTTTGGGTTTAGTAAACGAAATCCACTAAGTCATTCATAAACTATCAAAGATTTGTCAAGTATTAAACACAATGATAGCCTAGTCGCACTCCTAAGCTAATTACAATTAAGATAAGAGACAACCAATCAAACAAGAGACAGTAGGATGCAAGAATTATAAACTAAACCAATTAGACTCATTGAAATTGTCACACCCCTAATGATGAAGATAGACACAAGCATCACTAAGAAATCAATAAGATCTAATTAATTACATACAAGTTTCATACAATCATAAGCAAACACTAGGTGAATTAGCAAAGCATAATTAATGAAGAGCAAGCAACAATCATGATAATTGAAGACATACCATAGGATTGGATTAACAAACAAACCATTACATGATGTTTATAGAGTGTTTAAAACCCTTTAAGTTGTTGGAAAAACACCTACCTAAACCCCAGAATCGGACTTAGGGTTTAGGGCTTACAAAAAGTGAAGTTATAATGTTATGTTTATAGGCAAATTTTCTGTCGGCAAAGAGTGACGGCGTCACACCATAGAGTGACGGCGTCATGACCACTTTTTCTCCAAACTGTATATTTTCTCGTTCTGGTCGCGTGGGCTTTTGAATCACCTAAATCCGAGTTCGTATGCAAAAGTTATGGCCAAAACAGTGTCAGCTACTTCGCGCGCATGTTGCAGCTTGTGACGGTGTCACCTTATGGTTGTGACGTGGTCGTCTTCATCTTCTGACGCCGTCTGGATCAAATCTAGGGCGTCTGAGTTGCGACGCCCTACTCTTTTAAAACCTGAAGTCGTCACTTGTAAATGAGCAATTTGGCTACTGAGCCGTCACAAAAGTTGTCCGACGGCGTCGCTTAGTTGTGCCTGACGCCATCCCCTTCAGTTCCAACAGCTTGAGTGTCTCGATTATTGACTTTGGCTATTTTCTTCGTATATTCGCGCCTTTTCGTCCGAATAAGTGTCATTCCAGCATTTTGCCTTCAAGATACCTAAAAAGTAAAAAGGAACGATATTAAGTAATAACGGATACAAAAGTGATCAAATAAGGGCTTAAACGACCCCTCAAAAAGGTACATTTTAAAACCTTATCAAATATCCCTACTCTTGGTATTTGCTTGTCCTCAAGCAAATGTACTTTTAGCCAATTAATTTATAAGTTAGGGGTCATGAACCATTGGTTTAGAACAATCCACAACACATATAAGCCCCGCAAAAGTCATAACAAGCACGTAAATTATATACTAGCACCTCACATGGGGTGTTTGGGTACTCACATCTCTCGGGTGTATATGAAATATAACAAGTTGGAAATGGAAGATAAACACTCATTAACCGGTCCTAGTACATAGATTACCATAGGCTTGAGAATAGATCAAACCTCCATCGCTTTGGCGTAAGCACCTAGGAAAGACTATCAAAGAGGTCTTTTAAAGGGTTTTAATGTTATGCTTACGGTAGAGAAACAAAGGGTTTGGTGGGATAGGCTATTTAGTGGTGGCAAGTCAAAAATCTTTATGTTACAAGCATACGAAGAATGGTGTTGCTAAACCAAGACTCGACACTCTAAACTCTAGATAACTGAAACAAACAAACATTAATTTAAAGGATAGATGTAGGATGGTAGCCCGTATGTTTTTTTTTTACACTCTATTTTTTTTCTTTTCTCTTGTTCTATTTTTTTCGATTTTTTTTTTTTTTTTTGATACACTTTTACTCTACCATCCTCTACGGTAACATCAAAATGATAGGGATTTATAGGCACATCCCTAAACTTTAGTTTTTTTTATTAATCTAACACTAATTTGACCCGAATTGAAAAGATCAAAACACTTGGAGTACATTATTACGCAAATAAAGGGAATTTGAATTAACGTTCCCTTCCCGTCATTTCATAAACTTTAACTTTTGCCATGAGTCCCAATCGTCCCAAAACTGTGTACAAAGGATATGACTCGACTTAGCAACTTATGCAAGCAACTAGATAATTGAACTAAGGGTTTAGGGTGATAACAATAATGCACTAAAAGTGAGTCCATGCAAGGTAGGCTAAGGCGATTTGGGTGTACATTTGGGGGTGCGGTGTAAACAATGCTCTTCATTGATATTCAGGAAAAACCGAAACATCACAAGAACCGCGAAAAGGATAGGCTCTGAGGGGTTAACTAGGGGTATCGTGTACTAAAGATGAGTACAACGCAAAGGTGTGGGGAAATTACTCAACCGATGTGGAAGAAGTAATTATATTACGGGTATCAAACAAGGGTTATCCTAATGCCTCTTATCATTTAGTTATTCCTAACTACACAAGTGTAGTCTTACTAGCGATCTCGGGATGCATCACAAAACAAGTTCTAGCATCTAATATACTACCGGTTCACAGTCTAAGCATTAAAGATGAATGCTTTAATTCCTACTAATCTAAGGGCGATCCTCACATTTTGGGTGGAATTTAACTGGTAAAGGGTTTTTGTGCTAGTCATATAACTTCCTATCCGTGAGACGCTTTATTAAGACTGATGGCCCACTCCTATATGTCATGAAAAATTTTAAATTTGGTGCCAAAATTACTCTAACCGACATTTTCTCATGGTTTATTACACAAATGCAATTGGACAAAGAAAATATTCAAGGATAAGCATAGTTTCAAAGTTCCCGTTTTATTTTCCCTCCCTACACTTAAACTGAACATTGTCCCCAATGTTCCCCGAAAGTATCAAAGTTATGATAATAGAAGGTAATTAAAAACGAAAGAAAATAATACTCCCCTGATTAGCTCGGTAGGATCCGTGTAAAGTGGTGGTTAAATCCTTTCCAAGAAGAATGTATGCGTGACAAGCTCCTTCCAATCTTATGTATCTTCCTCTTAGTAAATTAAACCTGCACACTTGAAGAAAACAAACAAAACCTTCGCGTAAAATCGGTGGTAATAATATATATGACTCTACTAAACTAGGATATAATGCTTGTGGAATGGATGTTTACAGAATTTCTGGAAAATTAAGACCTGGAAAATTCAAAAAATTTATAAGTAGCTCAGAAAACGAGAAAAAAGTAATCTGTTGTTTTTACTCCTTCCTGACGCCGTCAGGTTGCGACCCTGACGCCGTCAGGTTATCATGACAGAAAATGGTCTGTGATTTTCTGGAAAAAATTCTGAAAATTTTTTACCTTTAAAATCTGGAAAAATTTCCTGCAATAACATCCATTATGACTCGATACAAGCATTTGACTCGAACAAACACACATGTATATCTTTTAAATAATTGAAATTCTCATGTTCACGTTTCTTTTGAAAACATGTGTAATCCTCCATACACTTATCCTTTATGTAAAATACCTTTATATGTAATTAAGACGAGGTTAAAGACAAAATAAAGCATTTTTACAAATTTAAACTTGAGAATAAACGATTAATAAAAGATATACGACACACAAATGAAAATGAAAAACAAATACACATGGGTTGCCTCCCAAGAAGCGCTTGTTTTTGTTCGAGTCACGAGCCTGACTCTACCCTTATTTAACGGATAAAAGGGAGGTTTTCCCTACAGTTAAGTTTAAGTGCGGGTGATAGTAGCGATACACACCCTTAGGGTGGCGATTTTCCATGTGAGGTGAAGGGGGTGTGTAAATGGCTTCCTTCATCCTAAAACTACCCGGACTAAATTGGTTGATGGGTGGGTCGGTTCCTCTTTTGTCTCCTAGATGTAAAGATTGAGGTCCCGGTTCATCAACACTAGGAAATCCCCCAGAACTATTAGTAAAACTAAGACTACAAGTATTCAAACCTATATTCTCTAGTTGCGTTTGGTTCAAATGTTCTACCTCCATCGGGATTCCTAAAGTCTCTTCTACTTCTTCCGGGTAAGTCACGTGCTGTGTGTATGCCTTAAATGATGGTGGGACTTGTGGGATACCTTGTGGGTCTAGAATTTTCACCTTATCCTCAATCACATCTACATCATCTATATGCTCATCATGTGCTATTTCCTTAGGTCGTGATGAAAACAAACTTAGTAATTGATCCAACTTATGGTTTAATGCTTGGTTGCTTACCATAATATTTTCACATATTTGGTCAGTTCTCCTAAGGGCCTTACTAACAATAGTTTCTAAACATGGAGGTTGTTCACGAAAGTATATCCTGGGTGAAGGCTCATACGAAGCATAGGTTTCACTAGATGAGGTGTTTTGTGGGCTTGATGGAATGGTGAAACCCTCTAAAGGTTTATGGACTTGGTTACTTTCTTCCCACCATCTTGAATAATCCGCTTTAGTAATATCATAATTTTTTATGAAAAAACCTAATCGCGGATATAGTGGATTCGCGTTCTCCATAATGGTGAACGGAAGAGTCAATGGACAAGTTTTACGAACAAAGGCACAAAGAAGGGAGATAGACTACAAGGAAGCTAATAAAAAGAAAAAATCTCACTTGATAGGAATCTTGTGAGTATACCTAAATGAGATATAAATCAAGCCTAAACAATAACTATTCCCCGGCAGCGGCGCCAAAAACTTGATATGCTTACGCAGCGCGTTCGGGGTCAAAGGAACTTCCTTTTCGTCAAGCAAGTTTTTCAACACCCTAGGCAGTGAACCTAATCGTTGTAGTGTAGTATTAGGGTAAGCCACGGGTATTGATATCGTTCTTTAGGGGAATAGTGTCGTTAGGCTGAAGTGTATGTCGATTTAAGTCTAAAGGTGAGGGATGATTATTTTTGTATTTTTATATTTTATGAATCTCGGTTTTGGAGGGGAGGGTGGAATTAGTTGCTAGTCAACTATCCCAAAAGATACTAACTAAATTATGGGTCTACCAGGAACGTGAAGCGTATCTACTTATGATGTATTACTCCTTGCTAGCTATCCAATTCTACCTACTGAATTGTCACGTCCTATTGATGGTTGAATTGTCACATCCTTATTCTTAACGCGTTGTGTTTTCTAAGGTCGTAAGGTGTGCATTCCCTAACTCTTTGAAGTCACCTTTAAGTGTAGTAAACGAAGTCCACTAAGTCATTCATAAACTAACTTTGAGGTTATCTTTGGGTTTAGTAAATGAAATCCACTAAGTCATTCATAAACTATCAAAGATTTGTCAAGTATTAAACACAACGATAGCCTAGTTGCACTCCTAAGCCAATTACAATTAAGATACGAGACAACCAATCAAACAAGAGACAGTAGGATGCAAGAATTATAAACTAAACCAATTAGACTCATTGAAATTGTCACACCCCTAATGATGAAGATAGACACAAGCATCACTAAGAAATAAATAAAATCTAGTTAATTACATACAAGTTTCATACAATCATAAGCAAACACTAGGTGAATTAGCCAAGCATAATTAATGAAGAGCAATCAACAATCATGATAATTGAAGACATACCATAGGATTGGATTAACAAACAAACCATTACACGATATTTATAGAGTGTTTGAAACCCTTTAAGTTGCTGGAAAAACACCTACCTAAACCCCAGAATCGAACTTAGGGTTTAGAGCTTACAAAAAGTGAAGTTATAATGTTATATTTATAGGCAGATTTTCTGTCGGGAAAGAGTGACGGCGTCACACCTAAATATTGACGGCGTGACGACTACTTTTTCACCAAACTATAGATTTTCTCGTTCCGGTCGCGTGGGCTTTTGAATCACCTAAATCCGAGTTCGTATGCAAAAGTTATGGCCAAAACAGTATCAGCTACTTTGCGCGCATGTTGCAGCTTGTGACGGCGTCACCTTATGGTTGTGACACCGTCGTCTTCATCTTCTGACGCCGTCTGGATCAAATCTAGGGCGTCTGAGTTGCGACGCCCTACTCTTTAAAAACCTGAAGCCGTCACTTGTAAATGAGCAATTTGGCTACTGATGTTGGAATCACTCCGAAACATTAATTCAAGTGTTAGTGATTCATATGTAATAGTTAGCTTAATATCACTTTTATGTTAGTAATCATGCCAAGGCTTATGTAGAAAGCCCATGAGCCTTGGCCCAAGTCCAATAAGGAAAGGAAGGGACTAGGAGTGTTGCCCTAGCCCCTTCTCCTACAAAAAAATTTGTAATACCCTCACTTGAGGGTTGGTTGTTCAATTCATTCACTTTCCCTCCTACGCCTAACTCTTCATCATTCATACGTGCGTGTGTAGTTGTTCAACCGATCTATTTCTCTTCTCTATTTTTACATATTGATGTTTGTGTTACTAATATGGTGACCTAACGGTGGTATCATTCGCCAAATAGTTGGGTGAACATATTTTGTTTTTGAAGTTTTGGTTATACGCGTAAACGAGTTCCAAACTTGGTCACGCTTAAAAACGTATTTTTTATACTTTTTAATCCAAGATTCTTGTCCTTTCAACGTTTTAAGGTGTTAAAATATCTGTTTTTGGCAAAAAGTTTCAAACTTTACGTGTGGATCATTGTTTTTAAGCTTGGTTTTGTACGTGGGAGGTGTTCTACGCATAACGTGTTTTTAAGCTTTGGATCATCAAGTTTCACACTTTTGTGTTATTTTGGTGATATTGAAGCTATTTCATCACCAAAATCTGGTTTGGAAACATCAGTTGGCCGAAATCACTTTTGGCTATTTTCTACGCGTAAGTAAAACCCTAATCCTACGCGTAACTTTTCCTTGGTTTGATCTTCAGTTTCGTGGATTACTCAGTGTTTTTCTTGCTTGGATAAGACTGAAAACACTTCTACTTTGGATATCTTTTGCACTGTGATAGTGTAAAAGATCTTTTGGGTAAAACCCTAAATTTACGCATAAGCTTAAGCTTAAGCGTAGAACTCATTACGCATAAGATTCTTCTTACGCCTAAGCTCTGTCTTACGCATAAGGTAATCCTACGCCTAAGTTTTCTACGCTTAAATTTCTGTTTATGCATAACTTTAGTGTTTTCTCATTTCTTACGCGTAAGCTAATGCTACGCGTAACTATTGCTGTTACGCGTATCTTTGGTGTTTTTACGCATAAGTGGTACTTTGCTTTTCTGTGATTTCTACGCCTAAGGATACTTCATCAACAACGGTTCATTCGACTACAAAGATCCATTTAAGAACACAAGTTTTCAACATGTCACAACCACCATACTCTAGCTATTTCCCTTACACTTATAATCAACAACAACAACTAAGTCCACAACATCAACAATTTAATCATCTAACAACAAATTTATCAACAACAATTTAATCAACAACATACTCCACAACTTGCAGCAATTCCACAACCTCAAATGGTTCAACCACCACCAAGTCTTCAAGTACAACCTTACACAAACTTCTACAATCAACATCCATCCAGGAGTACTATGAAGGAACCATCATGGTTTGGCAAGCTGTGTGAAGCCTTAAGTAGCCAACAATCAATTCATGAAGCTGGCTCACTTGATAGACCTCCAATGCTCACTCCCGGAAATTATGATCAATGGGTGATAAGGTTCTTTAGGTTTTGAGATCTAGAGAAGCCACATGGAAAGTTCTTAAAGAAGGTAATTATGGAAGGTCCATTTCAGATGCCTACTATTGTCACACCCGCAGATCCAGATGCCAATCCACCAAGAGATGCTGTCACCAACATTGCAACTATCTCACAACTCACTGGTGATGAACTTCTACATTTTGAAGCCGATGAACTAGCAATGCAATACATCCTTTTGGGACTACCCAATCCGATCCTTCGAAGTGTTGATGCTCAGCTAAAGCAATGTGGGAACATATTCATCTTCTAATGGAAGTCACAACACTCAATCAGGAAGACATGGAATCCAAAATCTACTTGGCTTATGAACACTTCATGATTGAACCAGGAGAGACATTAGAGTCATATCATCATCGCTTTTCAGACATCATTAATGATTTGGACAAACACAAAATCATCATGCCACGAATTTCTGTTAACACAAAGTTCCTAAGTAGTCTTGGTCCGGAATGGGAGAAGTACGCCATTTTTCTCCGTCAAGCTAAGAATCTTCATCATGCTACATACGGATTATTGTATGACTATCTGAAGCCTCACCAAAAAGAAGTTGACAAGGAAAGGGCTATCCGTGGACTCCCGGCTTCACTGTCAATTCCGGACAATCAACAACTTGCTTTATGGGCTCAAACTAGTTTTCCTCCTCACACAGCTCCTTAATCTGCTCCTCAACCAACTGCAACCATCACACCATATGATCCGTCACAGCAACAACCTCAACAAACTCAATTGGTTCCATGCAACAACAACAATGCTCAAGCACTTTACAGTGAAGCTGATGAGGACTCCGATGCTTTTAATGAATTGCAACAAGGATTTGTCATGATTGCTAAAGCCTTCGGCCGGTATACAAACAAATCCAACAATCGCATTCGTTCCTCATCAAACACAAGGAATCAGGCTGTTGTGAACAATGGACGAGTTAAAGTTCAGAATCATGGTTATGGTCGTCAGATGGGAGGTGGTCAAGGGTTTAATGCTATGGGAAGGAATAACATGGGTGCTCCGCAACAACAGAGGGCTCAAGTGGTTGAACACGGTAATGCTCAGAATGGGGTTAATGGTCTTCGTTGTTATAACTGTAATGAGAAGGGTTATCTGGCTAATGCATGCCCTAAGCCGAGGACAAGAGGCAGTGCTTATCACAAAGAGGTGTTACTCTTGGCTCTCAAGGATGAAGCTGGTGGAACTCTTACCAACATGGAATAGAGCTTTATGGCAGATGAAGATTCTGATGATGATATGGAGGACTTGCAGGCTAATGCAACAGTGATGTTGATGGCACAAATGCAAGCTCTACACATGAGTGACACAGGCCCAGTGTATGACACTGACGGCTTGTCTCAGGTACCGGAACAAAATACACTCATTCCTGATCTGATATCTCCGCCTATTTCTCCATCCGACAAGGATCAGAGTGTTCAAAATGAGCCATCCACATCTCATTCCGATGATTATCAAATAGATCCCGTAGTTACATTTGATGATCAAGATAATCTTATGGTTAATATTGATAATCAAGTTGACTCCGTGGTTATATTTGAGGATCTAAATAATGATCATGTTGAGACTCACATTGAACAAGATGAGCTATTGTCTATTAGAGAAATTGAGCTCTTGACCTTAATTGAAGACCAAAATTCTCGTTTGGAAATTTGCACGAAATTAAAAGATAAAAATGCATTGTTAATTAGGGATAATGAATGCTTAATTCAACAAATCAACGTTTTTAAAACTCAAGAAAAACGTGAAAAAGGTTTTGAAGTCGCTTTTGCTAAATCTCATCAAAACGAACAATTATTAGAACGACAGATACGTGATCTAGCCGCATCCAAGAATGCTTTATTGTCTCAAATAGAACAACTGAAACATGAACATAAACAGCAAATTAACGCTCTTACTTTGGAAACTCAAAAAGCCAAGGCTGAGTTGTTAACTTGTCAAAAATAGTTCTCTGAGTACAAAAAGCATTCCACGAAACGAATAGATAACTATCTTGAAGAAATTGTTGACTTACAAACCAAAATTAAAGAGTTTCGAAATGTTGTTTACAAACATGGTGAGTCAATCACAACTATTCAAAAGTTTACTTTTAAACCTAATCCAAATGGATATGGTTCGATTCTTGCTGATTACAAACCTAAGTTTTCAAACAGAGCATTCAAACCAAATCCTGAAGTTTACAATGCAGAACATAGAATTGATGATTCAATTATGACTGTTGTTGAATATAATCGCATGGAGGAATTAGATGCAGATGATGAAAGTCGGTCAAAAATGGAAAATGTCATTTATAACAAACCATTTAACTATTCACAAGCCGTAACTTTTGTCGCACAACAAGATACTTCTAACAAACCTTTGGTTATCACACCAGTTTCTGAAGTTAGTCCCCAACACAATGGTGCACAAATTAATGGTCCTTTACCTTCACTTAGTGAAGTTAAAACAAAAGCCGAAAGTTGTCGAGTTATAAAATACTTTGACATTTTCTTATCTGACCTCAAAATTTTGGAACGTGAGATTGAGTTTCATTCTGAAATAAAAGTTGAACATTTTCAATCTCCTCTGGCGCGAGAACAAAGAGATATTCTTCAGAAAAGAATTTTACCCCATGTCAAAAATTTGAAAACCTGTGCACTATATTGGGAAAGGGATTTTCACAAGGAACTTGGTCTCATGAAAATAGTTTTTTAGAAAACAGAAACATCGATTTCAAATACTAAACGTAAAAAGAAATTGTTAAGAAAAGATGTTGATCGACTCTTGGAAGATGTTATATGTGCTGATATCAATAATCTTGTGTTATTACAATCTGTTGCATATGCATCTGATCATATCTCTGTTGATTCTGTTGATTCTGTTGATCTTGTTAATAATACTAATAATGTGCCTCAGATCGAGTCTTTAAAAGTTGAAAATGAACAATTGTTAAATGAGCTTTCAAATGCAAAACTTCGTCTTCAATGGTGTCAAAAAGATTGTCAAAATCGTGAACTTGCTTTGCAAAACAAAATCAACCAATTGCAATCCAAAACGTTTAATCCAAAATTTGAGCAACTAGATGATCAAAATGCGTCTTTGAAATGTCAAATCTCAAAATATGAACAAGAACTTGCAAAAGTTAAAAAGGAATATGGAGTCATATTTGATTTACTTAAACAGACTCGTGATGAAGCATCAAACGAACTTGATCATTTTCTTGCACACACAAAGGAAGTCATGAATTTTTCTGGAAATCTTCGTTCTGAAAATCAAGAATTGGTGCACACTATCTTTAAGCTAAGAGAAATGTTAGGAAAGTATGAACAAGTTCAGCCTAGCATCATTAAGAGAATTGCACCTATAACACTTAGCAAACGTGAACCCAGATTGCCTACTGACAAAACACAAGTAACTAATGTGCTTCCCTCTACTGAAACAGGACTAGTTGCTTCTTTTCCAAACATCCGCACTTCACAGCATAGGAGCAATACAAGGAAGAATAGGAAGTTGCGACCTAAGAAAAGAATAATAAGGAATGCTGAAGTGGAAGAACACCCTAGGACTTTGAATAAGACTGACGTTGCACCTACTTTAGATATTGCGTCTGACAAATGTAATGGAAAAAGTGTTGTAACGAATGCTAAACCTTTAAGTACTTTTGATTTTCAGTATGATGCTTCTTGTGTTATTTGTCGTAAAAGTATGCTTTCTGATTGTCATGACAAATGTATTGCTAGAGCTATCTTATCTCGTTTAAGGAATCCTAAGAATCGGAATACCTCTAGGCCCACTAATGCTTCTAAGTCTGTGCTTGGTAAACCACCCTCTTTAGATTCTAAGAAACACATTGATATCCCTGTAGCTCCAGTATCACCTCCAAGGAATGTAGTACCACCTAGTGCATTCACTAAGACTAAAGCTAAGACTAGTTGGAGATGGCAGAAATGGATACATAATACACTAGGATTTAAATGGATGCCTAAAATCATTGATGTGTGTATGTCTATGATAACTGCTTCGGAACCATCTAACTCATCAGGTTCCACATGGATTGTTGATAGTGGATGTTCCCGACACATGACAGGCAACCTTAAACTGTTATCAAACTTTGTTGCAAAGTTCATTGGCACGGTCAGATTTGGGAATGATCACTTCGCAGCTATCATGGGCTACGGAGATTATATCAATGGCAATATCGAAATTAGCAGGGTTTATTATGTTGAAGGCCTCAGTCACAATCTCTTTTCAGTCGGTCAATTCTGTGATGGAGATCTGGAAGTTGCTTTTCGGGAGAAAACTTGTTTCATTCGTGATCTATAAGGAAACGATCTTATGTTTGGCTCTCGCAATTCTAGTCTGTACACAATTTCAATGCAAGACATGGTTGCTTCATCTCCGATCTGTCTACTCTCAAAGGCTACATCTACAAAATCTTGGCTATGGCACCGTCGTCTCTCACATCTAAACTTTCAAACCATCACCAACCTTGCTCGAAACAAACTTGTTGAAGGTCTCCTAAGATTCCGGTATTCTAAAGATCACCTTTGCTCAGCTTGTGAACAAGGGAAAAGCACTCGTGCTCATTTTCCTTCAAAGGTGGACCACAACTCTCAGCATGTGCTTCATCTTCTTCACATGGATTTGTGTGGCCCGATGCGCGTGCAAACAATTAATGGCAAACGCTACATCTTGGTAATTGTCGATGACTATTCATGATGGACTTGGGTCTACTTTCTTCGAAGCAAAGATCAAGCTCCACAGATGATCATCACCTTTCTCACGAAAATTCAAGTTCAGCTCTGGAACACCGTCCGCCAAATCAGAACAAACAAAGGAACTGAATTTGTGAACCAAACTCTTCTAGAATTTTATGAGAAAGTGGGAATCGAGCATCAGACATCAATTGCACGTACACCAGAACAAAACAGCGTTGTTGAAAGACGAAACCGTACGTTAGTGGAAGCTGCAAGAACAATGTTAATAAATGCTAAACTTCCAGATTACTTGTGGGCAGAAGCTGTATCAACTGCATGCTATACTCAAAACCGATCAATGATTACAAAACGCCACAACAAAACACCTTTTGAGCTTATCCACAATAGAAAACCGAATCTCAAACACTTTCATGTATTTGGATCCCTTTGCTACCCAAATAATGATAGTGGTGACTTTGGAAAGCTTAAAGCCAAAGCTGACATTGGAGTCTTTATTGGATACTTTGAGAATTCTAAAGGTTTTCGGATCTGGAATCGTCGTACAAAGCAGGTTATGAAAACGATTCATGCTAATTTTGATGAGCTTACAGAGATGGCTTCTGAGCATAACAGCTTGGAACCCGGTCATAACCGTTTAAACTTCCCTCAAACCCCATCATCAGCTGAACCAAGCCCCCAGCTTACTCGTCAACAAATGGAAAGACTATTTGCTCCTCTGTTCAGTGACGATATTGATGAACGTGCTCCAGGTGTATCCGATGTTTTCGCTGCTCAACCTGATACTACTCTTATCCCTGATACACCTGCTACAACAACTACAGTTGAAGAAGCACCACCAGTTGACTCTACAACAACAGTTGAACAAACTGTATCCAACGATGATGAACCAACTAATGATGTTCTTAATGAAGTACCCCCACCTGCAGATTTTGATCCAAATGCGTTTTTTAACCTGTTTTCCAATGAAACTGCTGCACCTGTGTCGCGGAATCATCTACAAGCCATTTGAATCCTCAGAATCTGCACAATGTATATCAACATCAACCCTCTACACATCGTTGGACAAAAGACCATCCTCTAGAGAATATTATTGGCAACCCGAATCAACCAATCGTTACGAGACAACGTCTTCACACAGATGGTGAACATTGCATTTATGCACTTACTGTCTGCCAATCTGAGCCTAAAAACATTAAAGACGCAATGACAAAAGACAACTGGATTGAATCCATGCAAGAAGAACTCAACCAATTCAAACATCTTGAAGTATGGGAACTGGTTAAAAGACCAACAGGGGTCTATGACATTGGTCTCAAATGGATTTGGAAGAACAAATTGGATGCTGAAGGGAACGTAATCAGAAACAAGTCACGTCTGGTGGCTAAGGGTTATCGACAGGAAGAGGGTATTGACTTTGAAGAATCATTTGCTCTGGTTGCTCGTTTTGAGGCTGTTCGAATATTTCTAGCGTTCGCGGCTCATATGAATATAACAGTCTTTCAGATGGACGTCAAAACTGCTTTTTTAAATGGACAACTGAAAGAAACGGTTTATGTCAGCCAACCAGAAGGATTCGTTGATCCCGAGTTCCCGAACCATGTCTACAAACTGAACAAAGCTTTGTATGGTCTCAAACAAGCTCCTCGGGCATGGTATGATAAGCTATCATCTTTCCTCATTGCCAATAATTTTACCAAAGGTTCGGTCGACCCAACTCTTTTCATACAATATCACGGGGCACATATCTTAATTGTTCAAATTTACGTGGATGACATCATTTTTGGGTCAACACATAAAAAGTATTCAATCGTTTTTGCAAAACTAATGAAGAAACATTTTGAAATGTCCATGATGGGTGAACTTACGTTCTTTCTAGGACTGCAAGTTCATCAATCACCCCGTGGTATTTTCTTGAGTCAGTCCAAATTTGCCCTTGAAATTCTTAACAAATTTGGAATGCAAACCTGTGACACTTATGCCACACCAATGACTCATACCAAGAAGCTAGATGCTGATTTACATGGAAAATTGGTGGACCCTACCAAATACCGAAGTATTATTGGGTCTCTCATGTATCTAACAGCTAGCAAACCTGTTATTGTTTTTGCCGTATATCTTTGCTCCCGCTATCAGTCGAGACCAACTGAAACCCACCTCTCTGAGGCTAAAAGAATCCTCCGATACATCAAGGGAACCATTAATTTGGGGATCTGGTATCCGAAGGATTCTGGTTTTGAACTAATCGCTTTTTCAGACGCTGACCACGCAGGATGCTTAGATTCACGGAAAAGTACTTCAGGAGCTTTACAATTTCTTGGTGATAAACTGGTGTCATGGCAATCGAAGAAGCAGGATTGTACATCGTTGTCCTCAACAGAAGCAGAATATGTAGCCATGTCGGCGTGTAGTGCTCAAGTCATTTGGATGAGAACACAACTCAAAGACTATGGTTACGTATTTGACAGAATCCCGATGTACTGCGACAATCGGAGTGCTATTGCGATCTCATGCAACTCAGTTCAACATTCGAAATCAAAGCACATCGATCTTCGATATCATTTCATCAAGGACCACGTGGAACAGGGTACTGTTGAATTATACTTTGTGGGTACAGAATACCAATTGGCAGATCTTCTCACCAAAGCCTTAGCTCCTGCTAGGTTTAATGAGTTTGTCCACCGGATTGGTATGCGGTGTTTGACTCAAGAGAAACTGGAGGAACTCTTAAAACATTCTTAAAAACCAGTCAAACACCAAAACCTCTTTTGTAAATATTTTTCAAAAACAAAATACAAAATTATAAAATCAGATAAAACAACAAAAACATTCTTCTATCTATATTTCTTTTAACATGGCAAGTACAAATCTTCCGTCAACACTCCAATCTTTCAAAATTTAGTATTTTTTCGATCAAGTGTTGAGGGGGAGAAAGCTAATATCTTTCAGTTTCATAAAACCTTGTACTTGCATGTTATCTTATCCCGGTTGTTTCTTTAATAATGGTGGTCACATTTCTGGTTTACTGACACTCCTCGGACTAAAATTTATAAACTTTCATTATTTCTTAAGTCGAGGGGGAGTGGTGTCAATTTTATCTTTCCAAAATATCATTCGTTTGGTAACCAAAATGGAAGTTTAAGGCACTGGATGTAAATGGAAAAGGTGGAAGGACTGAAAGTGTCGAAAGTTTAAGGTTATTTTATTAAAACAATCCACCTAACCACATTTACTCATCAAATTTAATTTTTCACCAAACTCATCCTACGCCTAACATTCGATCTTCAAATCCGTGTTTTGGATCATCAATTTGTAAGTTGTTTCACAATCTTCAAGTGTTTTTAAACAAGGGTTTTGAATCTTTCTTAAATCCAACGGTTAAAACGTAAGATTGAGTGATTTTTGTGTTCTACGCATAAGCGTATGAACACGTAATCGAGTTTGAGTGTTTTTGGTTAAAATGGTTATGTCAAAACGTTCATTTAATCACTATGATTCCATTTTTATCATCAATACTCGCCCAGAAATACGAATTGTTTGATTTTGAAAATTAGGGTTCATGCGTTAAGTTGGGGTTTTTCAAATGAGAACGTTTTTGGTTAAAAAGATTGTTGTGTGATGTTGTTTACATGATGAATTGATCATATCCATGTTTAGAATCAACCCAGAAACACTAGTTGATTGATAATTAGAAATTAGGGTTTATGTTCTTAATATTTAGGTATTTTTGATTCGTTGAGAATTTGATGTTAAAACTTGGACATAACAACTCACTTGACTTCTTAGAACTACCAGAACAAGTTTTGTACAAATCCTATGGATAGATAACTTAGGCGTAATTCTTGAAACTTAGGGTTTAAGTTTACGCATAATTCTTCTTACGCGTAACTGTTTAATGTGTATTCATGCTATAATCTGAAAATAACTGAATGTATGTGTTAATAATGGTGCTATGATGAAACTATTTCAGGTTTATTACGCGTGAAAATTCAGAATCAAGGTTGTTTGACATCTACGCATAAGGATCACCTTACGCGTAGCATGTTATGCGTAAGAGAAATCTTACGCGTAACGTTTACGCGTAAGGTTCTACGTAAGGGACTACGCGTATCCTGTGAAGGATATGCGTAAACAGTGACCTCTACGCATAAGGTTGACTCTTACGAGTAAGCCTTACGCGTAAGGTTCCATATACGCTTATGCGTAAGCTCTACGCATAAGGTCCCCTTTTCCTACGCGTAATATTTCTTACGTGTAAGTCAAGAACCTACGCATAAGCTTGCGTTTATGCGTATATCATTCCTGTTTACGCGTAAGCTTTCCATTTCTACGCCTAAACCTAGTTTAACCTTAATTATGAATTGTTACGCGTGCAAACTTGTAAATAAATAAATCATAACGCCACCAAACCAATAATGTCACTATAAGCTTAAATGTTTAACAAATTGTGAATAATAAGTGAAAACATGGACTTTAAAACTTAAAGTTAATCAACTCACGAAACTTATCACGACGTCATTGGACTATTGGACAAACAAGTGACATTGGACTCGTAACAATCATCGACATATCACATTCAATAATTAGACAATAAAACCATCTGTTGACTAACATAATGTCTTTCGATGTTTTGGTTCTTTTGGCTAAATATCTTTCAGATCACGACATGGACGCTCAAATGCAGAATGTGGATGCACCAAATGTTCTCACCGTTGCTGATATCTTCCCGAATGGTTATCCGATGAAGATTGGAAAGAACAATCTTCGTGTTGACTTTGAAACTCTCACCTGCTCAGAGTCTTCTTGCTTAATTGCTGTGGATATTCTGAAGAATCATCCTTATCAGAACATGCTCACCAATTCTGCTACAGTGCCGGAGATCTACATTCACCAGTTCTAGAATACAATGCAAAAGATCAAAGGACAAAATGTTGTGACAGTGACTCTCAATGACAAACAAGTCACCATCACACCTGCAGAATTAAGGGTTGTTCTCCTCATTCCCGTCATCGAGCCAACCGATTACAGTGCCACACCAACTGAAGAGACTGTTCTACAATTCATGATCGACATTGGTTATGACGAAGCTTCAGGAGTAATCACTAAGCATTCATATGTGGATCTTAAGAATATTCCTCAACCATGGAGAACTCTCTACATCATCATCACCAAATCTGTTTCTGGTCGTGACAGTGGCTATGAGCATCCCAAGCTCATGGAACTGCAAATCTTATGGGCGGTCAACATGAAGCACATCGAAGTTGAAGCTCTGATATGGGACGACATGATGTCATTCCTCAAAAGACTTGGCTCAAAGATTCCATATATCAGATATACAAAACTGTTGATCCAAAGAGCATTAGGGTACAACCCTGATATCCCCAAGAGAATCAATGACCCCAAAAATCATGACATGTTGTCTGAACTTACTCTAACTGTCAAATTTAAGGAATCAACAACAAAGAAACAAGGTGACGTGTTGCCGGATCACCTTCTCTCTGATGCAATCAAACAACTTTACTCATACAAAAGGTATCTGGTAGCAGTTGATGAAGGCAAAGTTGGTTTTCTCGATGACAAGTCTTCTGGCACACCTACTAGGAAAACCAGGAGAGGCAGTACAGGAAGTGATGCAAGCACTGAGAGTCAAAGAAAGTTCCCTAAGAGGAAACCTCCACTCAAAAGGACAGTTCCCTCTATGGAAGTTGTTCCCATTCCCATTCCCATGTCTGAACCGCAAAGAAAGCTAGTGGATGAAAGTTTTGAGGAAACCGAATCAGACGACGAGGCCATCTACCCTGATACTGCAACCGATGTAACTCCAATAGTAGCTAAACCTCCCAGTACACCAGCTGGCAAAGGTAAAGGGAAAACCCCAGTGCTTGAGCATGATAAGGAAAGCTCTGAAGAAGAACCATTTGATGAGCAAAAAGACTATGAAAAGAATTTGAAGAACCTCAGACTCAATCATCTTACCGATGAATTCGTAAAAGATCAAACTCGTGGCCCTGGAGGTTCAAGTGGTGGTACTCAAGCCACACCAGTCTCTGATGCGGTTAATCAACCCGATAAGGAAACTGGTACTACCCTCACCCACGAACAACAACAAAGGCAGATTGAGGATTCGATCAACTTTGATATTGAGGAACCTGAAATGGATAAGATTGAGAAAACTCCTGCTGATGATACTAAGGCTGATGCAATGGCTAGGTCTGGAAATGATGAAAAAACCGCCTATGATCATTTTCTTCTAGACAGTCCCGCCCGTTCTAAGGAGGAAACTTCTGAACCACCTAAGGACCCCGAGCCTCCTCATGTCTCTTCATCATCAGATTCGTCTTCTCACTCTTCACCTCCACCATCCAGAAGAACAACCAAATCCACATCCAAATCTGTGAAGAAGCCAACGGACTCTTGGACATCTAGGGCAAAGACAAGAATTGTTAAAGCTGTCAAGCAGGTCAGGAAGAAAGACGTGCTTTACAAAAATCTGAATTTTCTCGCTGACCAGATACAGTACCTTCATGACGAGAATGACAAGATGAAAGTTGAAAGGGAATATGTCCAGAAGTTCATGAAACGTGATTTTCAAGGGGAAATGAACGAGATGATCAAAGGTTACACTCACAAGTTCCTTCTTGACATCGTTCCTGGTGTGACAAGAGAAATGTACACCAGACAACTCTATCCGAATCTATTACATTTGGCCAAGAAAACTATGAGATCAACACCTATGACAATAAACATCAATCCAACTGATCCCATAATATTCTCAGATGCTGAATTGGTTTCCAGGCTGGTATCTCAAATGTCTAAACGATTTGCAACATTTACTTCTCACGAAGGTAAATTGTTTGAAGCATTGCTGGAATACCAACTCAAATCAGCATGCAGAGAAGAAGCTCAAAGGCCTAAACGTCTAAGAGACGATGAAGATAAGGATAAGGATAAGAATGACGAGCCTAAACGCCCGAAGAAAACTGGTGAATCATCCTTCATGCAACCTCCACCCCAAAGGACTCCAGCTCAACAACGATCTCCTCCTCGCTCTTCTGCTGACAAACCTCAGGACTCTGAATTACCACCCCAGACTGAGAAAACCAGTGATCACTTCGAGTATACTGGTGGTGACGATGAGGAAGTCCCTGAGCCCCAACAACAACCCGCCTCTCCCGACACAACTAAGAAACCAGAATCCTCATCTAGGCCAAAGAAAAAGAAGAAGAAGACGCCTAAGGCTGACGTCGTATCATGGCTAGACGAGGATGACACTGAATATGACTGGTTCTCTAAACTTGTTGATTCCACTCCATACACACTTGAAGGTCAAGATGCGATAGAAGGTCGAACTTTGGAGCATGCTAAAATACTTCAAGACAAGTTTCGGGTGAAGAAGATGACGAAATCAGAGTTGAGACAAATCAAGAATGAAGCCTTTCAACTACTCAAAGACAGCTCGGAAAGTGCTATTGAAGTTGAGTATCACCTTGAAAACATAGCACGAGCCATGTCTAACAACATTGATTGGCTCAACCCTGAAGCAAACATCGACTTCTCCAGAAAAGACAATGCTCCATACTACACCGACTGGTCTAAACCTCTACCAACGATTGGCCAACCAGATCAACCTAAGATTCCATTTCGCTACTTCTTCAACAATGACTTGGAATTTCTTCTACACAGTAGCGATGGTTCAAAGAAATACGCTACTTCACTTACACTTTCATTCCCGGCAGCCATATACTCCAACTGCATAGCAATCGAGGAAAAGGCTACCCACATATTTTCCAACAGTGTGGAACCGTATGACCGTGATGCAATGTATGGGATTCACAATTGGCCAGAACGCCGACGAATCTACTACAAAAGCTGCCAGGTTCGAAAGTCTTAACATGAAGTGTACAGTACTAAAGGGATCGTTGCTGTTAAGCATGTTACTCTTTCGTCTAAATGGGATTACACCTTTCTCAAGACTATCGTGGTCAAAAGACAAGACGAAAGAGACTATAAATTATGGGAAGCGGACTTTTAGAACTTGTCTCTCAACTACATTGAAGATTTATATCTTGCCAAAGTACAGGGATGAATGAGACAATTCTCGATTGAAATTCAACGTGAATACATCAAGTCCTTGCTCATCTTCATCAGAAGCATAGTGATCCAAGAACGTGTAGAAGACTTACAACTTGTTGTTGAATCCTATCAGACCCGTGTCAACTTCACCAGACCTCAGCTAGAACTTCCTGATATCAACCATCTTCCACAATACACTCTTGTGAGCAAACCGTTTAGAGTAGTTTACCGCAGTGAACTACATTGCAACTGCTTGACGGCGTGTAGAGATCTTCATAAATTTGGGGATCACACACTGAAGAAGGTCAAGGATGGCTTGGCTTATAGGTTGAAGGGGATATATGAAGGCATTGGCTCTCAAAAGCGATGGAATTCTCAGGAAAGACGGGATGTGAAGTGGATCATCACCATGATTGATGAAAGGTTGTACAGAAGGGACCAGTTCAGAACTCTGGAGAGCTTTGTAGGTGGTCGTCCCAGGATTACTCTCACCGGCTATCAACGTCCTGTTCGCATTCCTGGTAATATTAGTGGACTACCTGGTACCCCTTAAACTGTTTCAATTTCATAATTAATTTGGATGTGTGATTTTATAATGACAATAGCTTGTGCACATATAACAGTGTACAACCCGTTCTTGTAATGAAAGGACCCTGTGGTACGCGTCAGCGCCACAATCCTTATAAAAGGAGCGAAAGCTTCTTACTTTTGAGTAAAACTTATCAAACCTTTCAATTTTCAAAGGTTTTGCTCAAAAGAACAAGTACTTCCCCTGATGATTTTCAAAACCTCAACCGTTTATATCACTTGTTGAGGGGGAGTATTTGCTTAAAAACTTTGTTCACAAATTGTTCTTTGTTGTAATCTTCCCACAAAACTCAAAATGGTCATATTTATTCTCAACATTTCTTCAAAAATAACATATTTATATGCCATTTTTGAGGGGGAGAAAATTATGTGATAAGAAATATGTTGTGTTTTGCTATTGAATCCTCGTGTGAAAAGACTTCAACCCATGAATTGACGGGAACTGAACAGTCATACATTGAAAAGATTTGTCTTCCAAGACTTATCCAAGTAAATTGTACCTATTCGAGAAGCTCTTGATAGACATGAACGTTGACGGGTTTGACAACCTTTCGGGGTTGTCCACATCTTCAAGGTAGTTATTAGAGCTAGTTGTCACCTAAAAGCTGACAATGTATCTCTTTAACTATGCAACGTAATCGTGTCTCGCAAGGAACTGTCTATCTTGAGTCGATCAATTCAAAAAGTGCGCGCTCTTTCCTCACTGTGCAGATTTCTGTCAAAACTCTTAAGCACATGTGGAGGGGGAGTATTTCTGAAAATCTAAAACTCTTGGAGTGTTCAAACATGCTTTTCATTCACAAACACTTCGAGAGAGTTTCATGAAAATGGTTTTATGGCAATGGAGTTATAAGGTGATTAAGGTTAGGAATAACCGTCCTATGATCCGCCAGAGTCGGAGGGATCTACCAAAGGACACTACCAATAGTTAGAAGTAGAAGTCCTTAGGTATGATTATAAAAAGGAGAAAATGAGAAACGGAGAAAGAAGGAGTTGAAGAATTAAAAAGAAAAGTAAAGAAAAGGGTGAAAAGAAATAGCCCTCCAGATTATTCAACTTAGGGCAGACACCGGGTTCAATTCATATGCTACTGGTTATCACTTGATGACGGCGGTATTGAAGATTAAAAGATGTCATGGACCCAGTGACGCATTCACTAAACCTTCTTAGCCACTCAAGATTCTCTCAACAGAAGCTTGTTTCATTCTCACAGGGAACCCTACGTAAACTATCGGCTTTCTCTTAGAGATAGCTGGTATTGAAGAAGGAGACCCTCTCCCTAGTCTCCGCTCAGGAAAACCAAAATGCACTATTGAGTCTAGAGCCACGAGATTCATCAAAAGATCTCTTAGGTACACTTGACATTTCATCACTTGTCGTTCAACAATAAGAACGACAGTGGTACGTTATCGAGTCCTTCACAGATCTTAGCAATCTGTCGAGAACATTTATGAGAGGTTCACACATGTGATCCTCAGTGATTGAATGGAAACTCCTGCCAGGGTCAACATCAAACAGCCCTGACAGCAGGTTACTTCGGTAACTCCCCGTGGATTACGCTTAGTGTGTCTCAAACGGTCTACAGCCGTGAGGTGATGCTTCGGTGTACCTCAGCGACTCATCTAAACTGTAGGTGTACTTCGGTACATCGCGTTATCTCACTTGTGGGACTCCAGTTCAGGAACGGCCTTTGTGAGAATTAGAGTTATGTTTTCACACTATGATGTTAACACTCTCTAAGTTCAAACTTGTAAGTGCCTGATATCGCTACACGCGTCGTTCCGGGTCAAAGGAACTTCCTTTTCTTCGAGCAAGTTTTATAACACCCTAGGCAGTGAACCTAATCGTTGTAGTGTAGTATTAGAGTAAGCCACGGGTATTGAAATCGTTCTCTAGGGGAATAGGAATGCTAGTGAGAAGTTACTACGCTAAGGTTGGGGTTGAAGAAGATTATTTTTTTTATCTTTTTTATGTTTTTTTTAGAAAATGGAAATGTACGAATCGCGGGGTTTGGATTTGGGGGTTGGTATTTCTACCGATTACTCTAGTTATCTAATTATCTAATCTAAGGTGTATGTATTCTATGTCTAATTATTGTGTGCTCGTATGATAGTTTAAAGATGTGTTCACTTAGGTTTTATTACTCCTTAATTATCTCCTATTGATGGTTGAATTGTCACGTCCTTATTCTTAATCGCGTTGTGTGTCTAAAGTCGTAGGGTATGCGTTTATCCCTAACTCTTTGAACTTACCAAAGGGTCTCGTCTACAAAACCCTCTAGGGATTATAAACTCTAACTCTAAGGCACTCTTTGGATGGTTTAGCCTACAACCGCTCTAAGTGCTATAGCCCAAGGTTCACAAAGATTAATCAAGCATTAATTACACAACGAATGACCTATCGCATTACTAGATCATTAATCAATTAAGATAAGAGACAACCAATCAATATTTAATAATTAAGTTTCATATTCCCTAAGCAAACACACAAGTAAATTAGCCGGACATGGAGAACATGCAAGAATACACACAAATAATTGAAGACATAACTGAATTAATGAAGTAAAACACTTATCTTGATGTAAGATAGGGTTTGGAACCCTAAAATACTGTACAAGACAGCCTTGGTTCGGTTTTGATTTTTACTCCAAAAGACTACCCACTAAAACTGAAAAATTCGGATTCTATATATAATATTACAATCGCGACGGCATCACCTTATGATTTGTGACGCCGTCAGGTCGCCGTCATTAGGGTTTCGTCTTGGCCACGTTAGTCTTGCGACGGCATCACCTTGTCCTTGTGACGCCGTCCTCTTCAGCTTCTGACGCCGTCTGGATCAAATCTAGGCCGTCTGAGTTGCGATGGCCTACTCTTTTAAAACCTGACACCGTCACTTGAAAATAAGAAATTTGGCTTCCGTACCGTCACAAAATGCTCCGACGGCGTCGCAGTTAAGCAGTGACGCCGTCACCTTGTATTTCAGCAACTTGAGTGTCTCGATTCTTGACTTTGGCCTTTTTCTTCGTATATCCGCGCCTTTTCGTCCAAATAAGTGCCATTACAGCAATCTGCCTTCAAGAGACCTAAAAAGTGAAAAGGAACGATATTAAGTAATAACGGATACAAAAGTGATCAAATAAGGGCTTAAACGACCCCTCAAAAAGGTACATTTTAAAACCTTATCAGTGCTGGAATCCGCTTATTACTAACCTTTCTTATGTTTTCTTCTTATGGAAGCTCCGGAGTGGACTGATCGTGCAGATTCTTCACATGCTCATACCAACATCATCACTAATGGAAGTTCTATCAAAAGGCAACACAAAAGTCTGAAAGATTCTTCGTCAAGTCAAAGAATCTACAAAGTTAAAGACTAAGAGAACTTCATCAGTACTATAATCCAACGTTAAAGAGCGTGAGAGCATGTTGAAGAATGACGTGGATACACTGGAGCAACGAAGCAGACCTGATGCAGACAACAACAACATACTATCACTACCATCACAAAGAACAAAGATCAAAGAACAAAGTAAATGATGACGTCAAAGCAGAACTGTTCAAAGGAAACAATTTCTCTACACTGGGGAGATTATTCGAATCAAGACACTTCTTCTCATAAGAAAGAAGAATGTCAGAAGACGTCAAAGCTACTATTACATCAGTACCTACATCGTTTATCACTCTTTCATTCATCACCAACACTTAGGGGGAGATTGTTGGAATCACTCCTAAACATTAATTCAAGTGTTAGTGATTCATATGTAATAGTTAGCTTAATATGGCTTTTATGTTAGTAATCATGCCAAGGCTTATGTAGAAAGCCCATGAGCCTTGGCCCAAGTCCAATAAAGAAAGGAAGGGACTAGGAGTGTTGCCCTAGCTCCCTCTCCTATAAATACCTTTATAATACCCTCACATGAGGGTTGGTTGTTCAATTCACTCTCATTCTCTACGCAAAACATTTCATATACTCTATACGTGTGTGTTTGTGATTGTTCATCCGATCTCTTCTTTCTATTTCTTCTATTTGATGCTTGTGTTACTAATATGGTGACCTAACAACTGAGCCGTCACAAAAGTTGTCCGACGGCGTCGCTTAGTTGTGCCTGACGCCGTCCCCTTCAGTTCCAGCAGCTTGAGTGTCTCGATTATTGACTTTGGCCATTTTCTTCGTATATTCGCGCCTTTTCGTCCGAATAAGTGTCATTCCAGCATTTTGCCTTCAAGATACCTAAAAAGTGAAAAGGAACGATATTAAGTAATAACGGATACAAAATTGATCAAATAAGGGCTTAAACGACCCCTCAAAAAGGTACATTTTAAAACCTTATCACATTGGTATAATTTTCATCAAGTATTATATAACACAAATAAATATATTAATGGTCAAAGTCGAATAAGAAAGACCGGTCAAAGTCAAAGTGGACAATAAAAATGGGATGGAGGGAATAATAAAGAATCATCTTCGTAGTCACAATTGATATGTGTTACAAACTCTTAGCCTTGGAATAACCTTGTGAAGATTTGTATAAACCAAAATACCACTTTTTGCCAAAATTTCTCTTCTAATGTAACATTAAGCCCAAATCAAAATCCAGTCCAAAACTAACCATTGTGATATAACCTATAAGCCCACGAAAATTCGGATTCAACCCAAACGATGATATGTTGTAGCCCGCTTTATAAAGTTGAATTACCTTGGCCCAAAACAACAACATAACACTCGATCCATTCATATACCTAAATATAAGGTATTAATACCATTAACTCTACACACACACATCTTAAAAAAATCGCCTACCACATACATGATCCTCATAGATCTCATCTAAATTAGATCTGATCTCGAGTTTACATATCATCATTTCAATTCACATCTCGCAACTCAAAATAAGATTCATAACCTATCATCACAGATCCGGTGATTTGAAGAACTCAAACACGTTACCAACTTCAATCCGTGAATCTTCTTTACAAGTTATCAAGGTGTTTCCAAGATTTCAGGTAGGTATTGGTAGTGATTTTCGTCCTTGTGTTTTCTTTGAACGAACCAAAGAAAGAGAATAACATTCTTGTTATATTTCTTTTCTTTTCTTGTGTCGAATATTAAATCAGTGATGATTGGTTTTCGTGTAAACCTTATATGGTTTTCATGTATCTCTTAAAGTCACGAGACAAATATGAAATTTTGATTGTTTTTGTATCTTTTCGTATTAGTTTGATTGATGATGAACATTTTCCTTTCATGGTTTTAGACCTAAAAGGTTTTGATGTTACTTTGAAAATCACGAAAAGAATGAACTGAGATCATTGTATTTTCCTTAAGTTGGAGTAGTAGTGATTGTTATTAGAGGAGGATGGGATAGTTAGATATGGTGTTGGCTTGTTGGTTGTGGGATATTATAGACTTGGATTTGATTGTGGTTCTGGTGACTTCGTATCATAGTTGCGTATGATTTTTCTTTTTGGTTTGTGACTAATGATGTACAACTGAAGTCACCTTAGAGTAGTATTTAGATTCTTGGTCAACTGTCTTGGTCAAATTTCTTCTCTTCATCTTCTTTTTGGTCATCTTACGAATATACATATTCGTAAACATATTCATAACCATATTGGTAAACGACCATATTCATAAAACCTTACTCGTAAAACCTTAGTCGTAAACCTTAGTCGTAAGACCTTAATCGTAACCTTAATTGTAAGACCTTAGTCGTAAAACCTTAGTCGTAAGACCTTATTCGTAAGACCGTAGTCGTAAGACTTGTTCTTGCTCGTAAACTAGGGGTTTTACTAATTTCTTTCCAAGAAATTCGTAAAATGGCCTCTTAGTCATAAGATGAGGGTTTTGACTATTTGACCATCTGTTCCGACGAATTTTTCAACCATCTCTTCCGACTAATTTTTCCGACCAATATTCCGACCACTTTTTGACTAACCTTTGACCAGTTTTCCGTCCACAAGTATACTTCACGAGAATGGTGCAAAACAAGTCACGGAAGTGATATATCAGTTCACATAAAACTGTAATATTGGTACCTTAAATGAGACAAATAACGGATGTATGAAACTGAGAATGAAAGTTCATGACTTTTATTAGTTTTGACCATTTTTTATACCAAAAACTTGTTACTCCTTCCGTCTCAAAATTATTGTCACTAGACAAGATTCACACAATTTAATAAAAGTGGGGCCACTTTAATTTTCAACCATTCAAATGGAATATTCTCCCACTAAATTCTCTTTCTTTTACTATAAAAGGAAAGTGGACAATAATTTTGAGACATCAAAAAAAGGAAATGTGGACAATTATACTGAGACGGAGGGAGTATAAAACTGTTTTACTACAAAGTAGGAATTTTTTTTCCATCTTCAAAATAAAACAAGGTAAAAATAGCTTAAACAAATATTCAAACCACGATATCAATGAAATAACAGAACCTGGCTCGTCATACCAATTCTAGGATTGAAAATATCTATTAATTTATGTGGTTCGAGGGGTCGGGGAAGCTCAAAGTAAAGAGTAAACATGGTATTATTAGATTGAAAGAATGGGGAAGATGTGTGTGCTTTCTAGAGAGAGAAAGGGAAAACACACACACTTTTATTTTACCAGTGAGACATCCATCCACTAGTTGGGATTAGGAGGGGTATTTATACTAATTTACACATGAAACTATTACCTAATGGCAAGACTAGTCTCTACGTTAGTAAATGAGTAATCTAATGCAATTCCCATAATGACTTCACTTTAACGAGGCTAACAGATTAAAATAAATAATCAGCTAACACATGATCCAAATAGTAGTTGATATTTATTTAGGAATTGATTTGCACAAATGATAAGGATTTAAAAAATATGTTTTTAGGGGGTCATTTAAGCCTTAAATCGACACATTTAATATCCGTTACTGCTTAAAATCGTTCCTTTCACATTTTAGGTCTTTTGGAAGCAAAATGCTGGAATGAAGCATATTTGGACGAAAAGAAGCGAAAACATGAAGGAAATGACAAAGTCAAGATCAAAGGCCATCCAGCACACCTGACGGCGTCCCAACTAAAGGGCGACGCCGTCCCTTTATTAAAGACTTGATCAAAAGTGCACGCGAAGGTTCCATGGAATTTCTGGTCCTAAAGCCTGACGGCTTCACGCCTAAACTCTGGAAGGCATCACTCATAAAATCTACACCAGACGCCCAAGATCCAAGATTTAGACGACGTCGCTACTGAAGACTGATGGCGTCACACATCTCAACTGACGTCGTCCCAACAATGACTTGGCCTGAACGAAACCCAAATGACGGCGACCTGACGGTGTCACTAGCAAAAGGTGACGCCGTCGCGATTGTAAATCTATATATAGAATTCGATTTTCTATATTTTAAGAGGGACAATTTTGGAGAGCAAACCCTAACTCAGTTGTAGTCTGACTTGGACAATATTCTAGGGTCCCATACCTTATTTTACATCACAAGGTAAGTTTGTGTATCCAATTTATCATTATGTCTACCCCATGTTCAATTGATTGTGTGTATGCTTGCTGGTTTAACATGTCTAGCTAAATTATTCTTGTGTTTTCTTAGATCTATGAAACCTAGTTATTGATTGTTATTAGGTTGTCTCTTGTCTTAATTGGTAGACGCTAGAATAAGGAAAACTGGCTTCTTCTTTAATTGTTGCGAGCTTGAACGTCCTAAATAGCAAAAAGCCTTTGAGTGCACAATAGGCCATTCGTTGTGTTTATTGCGTGAATTGTAGCTTTAGGATTGTTGGAATCACTTGTAACTAGTATTATTAAGTGTTAGTCATTTCATTATAATAGGTTGCTTTATTTTGGTTTTATGTTTGCTATTAGAGATAGGCTTATGTAGAAAGCCCATAAGCCTATGCATAGGCCCAAAAGGCCAAGGGAAGGGACTATACTTGTTGCTCTAGCTCCCTTGCCTATAAATACATTGTTACCTCTCATTTGAGAGGTGTTGATCTCTTTCATAATAAGCATAAACCTTTCCATATTGTCTTTCGTGTGATTGAAATCAACCATACCTTCTTATCTCTTGTTTCTATCATCTACATACTTGTGTTCTTATTATGGTGACCTAACAGTGGTATCATATGCCATCTAGTTGGGTGAAGCACGTTTGTGTTTGAATTTTTGTACCATATGCGTAAGGTTCACATTATCCACTTTTCATTCGCTTCAAAACATTGATTTTTGCACTAAACTTTTAAAGATTCTTGTGTTTTAAGATTACTATAGTGTTTAGAATCATTGTTTTGACAAAAAGTTTGAAGCTTTACGTGTTTTATTACGTTTTTAAACTCATTTTTGTTTCGTGCATCTACTTTACGCTCAAGCTCAAAACTTATTTTGGTTCATCAAGTTCAAAACTTTCTTGTTCTTTTAGTGTTTTTGAAGCTTTTTCATCATTAAAAACGAGTGTACAAAATGTTTTGGTGCATAAAAATACGTTTTGGTAAATTCTATTGGTTTTACGCCTAAGAAAACCCTCTTCTTACGCGTAATTTGAAAACTCTCTTTTTACGCCTTTTACGCCTAAGTCAGAGTTTACGCCTAAGCAATTTTACGCGTAAGGAATCTTCATCAAATTCTTCGAAGCTGTTGGTAACTCAATGTTTCTCTTGCTTGGATAAGCTTGAAAAACAGTTTGACTTGTGGATATCTCTCACACTTGGACAAGTGTGAAGGATTTTGGTTTAAAACCTAAACTTACGCTTAAGTTTAAAGCTTACGAGTAAGCCTTTACGCCTAAGTTCATTCTTACACCTAAGGATCCTTACTACTAAGTCTTTTGTTTACGCCTAAGCTTACGTTTAACCTTTAAGTTTATGTGTAAGAAGGATTTTACGCATAAGCTTTCAGTTTACGCTTAAGGGAGTTTTACGCCTAAGCTCAATAGTTTATGCCAAAGGTATTGTTTACGCCTAAGTACTTCTTCAATAACAATAACAAGTTTCATTCGAATACAAAGATCCATCATCTACACAAGTTTCAAAGATGTCTCAACCACCATATTCCAACTACTTTCCTCATGAATATCCTCAACAACAACAACAACTACAACAATTCCCTCAACAACAATTTCAACAACAACCACAACATGTTGGAAATTACTTTCCTCATCAAATTTCACAGCAATACCCATAACAACATCAGTATGCTAACTACTTTCAGTATTAGTTTTCACAGAAGTGTGCTATGAATGCAACAACGCAAAAGGAACCCACTTGGTTTGCAAAGATGTGTGCAACTACAAATAGCCAACGATCCATTCATGAAGCTGGATCCCTTGATAGACCTCCAATGCTCACTCCCGAAAACTATGATCAATGGGTGATGCGGTTCTTTAGGTTTTGTGACTTTAAGAAACCACATGGTAAGTTCTTGAAGAAGGTTATCCTTGAAGGTCCTTTTCAAATGCCTACTAAAACAGTACCCGGAGATCGAAATGCTACTCCACCAAGAGATGACTTTACTTCCACTCTCAGAATCGATCAACTCACTGCTGAACAACTACTTCATTTTGAAGCTGATGAACTTGCAATGCACTATATCCTTTTGGGTTTACCCAATCCGATTCTTCGTAATGTTGATGCTTAGAAAACTGCAAAAGCAATGTGGGATCACATTCATCTCCTAATGGAAGGCACATAACTCAATCAAGAATACATGGAGTCAAAACTTTACCTATCCTATGAGAACTTCATGATTGAACATGGGGAATCATTAGAGTCTTACTATCATCGGTTTACAGACACCATCAATGAATTGGATAGACACAACATCATTATGCCAAAAATTGCAATCAACACAAAGTTCCTAAGTTGTCTTGGTCCTGATTGGGAAAAGTATGTTACATTCATCCGTCAAGCTAAAGATCTTCACAAAGCAAAGTACGGGTTTTTGTATGACTACTTGAAGCACCATCAAATGGAGGTAGACAAAGATAGAGCTCTCCGTGGAGTTACTGCACCTTTACCAAATGCAAATGCTCTTGCTTTGTTTACTCAAGCTTGTTATCTACAATTTCACTGCTGCCTACTGTCTTTACTAATCCACCATAATCAGCCCAGATTACACCATATGATCCATCACAACAATCACAAGAAACTCAACTGGTTCCTTACAACAACAACACCGATTCATCACTCTACAGTGAGACACCAAATTAGGATGCAGAAGCTTTCGATACGTTGAATCAAGGATTTTCGTTAATTGCTCGAGCCTTCGGGAGATTCGCTAACAAATCCAACAACCGTATTTGTACCTCATCAAACACAATGAATCAAGCAATTGTTAATAATGGAAGGGTTAAGGTTCAGAACAGAAACAATGGTCGTCAGATGGGTAGTGGTCAAGGATTCAATGCTTCTGGAAGGAATAACATGGTTTCTCCACAGCAAGGGAATATTGGTCTTAGATGCTACAACTGCAAAGAGAAGGGTCATTTGGCGAATGCTTGTCCAAAGCCAAGAACAAGAGGCAGCTCTTATCACAAGGAGGCTTACACTTGGCTCTCAAAGATGAAGCTAGTGGAACACTTACCAACAAGGAACAGAGCTTCATGGCTAATGCAGATTCTGATGATGACAAGCTAACGCTGCTGTAATGTTGATGGCCAACATACAAGAGCTCCACATGAGTGATACAGGCCCAGGTACTGGATCCTAACATATGTCTTATACATGATCTGATATCTCCGCCTGCATCTGCATCCGACGAGGAAGAGAGTGTTCAACATGAGCCATCTACATCTCATCACGAAGATAATCAAATGGATCCTGTAGTTACATTTGATGATCAAGATGACCTTATGGTTACCGTTGATAATCAATTTAACCCAGAGGTTACATTTGAGGATCTAAATGATGAATATGTTGAGACTCAAGTTGAACAAAATGAACCTTTGTCTAATCCAGATCTAGAGCTCATGACCATATTTCAGACCACCCAATCTCAATTGGAAAAGTGCAATGAGATAAATAATAATCTTCGTGAAAAAATGGCACTATTGACTAAGGATATTGAATGTTATAAGGTACAACTCAAGAATTTTGAAACAAAAGAGAAACGTGAATATAGTTTTGAAGTCGCTTTTTCAAAGTCATACCAAAAAGAACAATCTTTAGAAAAACAGATACGTGATCTAGTTGCTTCCAAAAATGATTTGATTTCTCAAATAGAACAACAAAAATTTGAACATAAACAACACGTTAACACTCTTACTTCATAAACTCAAAAAGCCAAGTCTGAGTTGTCATCGTGTCAAAAGGAGTTTTTAGAATTCAAACAAACCTCAAGGAAACGAATTGATCAATATCTGGATGAAATTGTCGATTTGCAAAACAAAATTAAAGATTTTTAAAATGTTGTCAATAAACATGGTGAGTCAATCACAACTATTCAAAAGTTTTCATTTAAGCCAAATCCAGATGGATATGGGCCAAATCTTGCTGATAACAAACCATGTTTTTTCAATAGAGCATTCAAAGAAAATCCAAAGTTGTATAGTGTCAAACATATGCTTGATAAATCTGTTGTATGTGTCGTTGAATATAATCGTGAAGAGGAAATCGATGCAGAAGAAGAGAGTCGATTGAAAACGGAAAAAGTTGAATATAACAAACCATTTGATTATTCAAAAGGACCTCTTATAACTTTTGTTAAATAACAGGATAATACAAACACACCTTGGGTTATCACACCAATTCATGAGTCCACTTCTAACATTGGTCCCGTCAAACCAGCTGCACAAATTAACGGTCCTTTACCTTCTTCAGGTGAAATTACACCATTACCCGAAAAATGTCAACTTCTTAAATATTTTGATATAGTCTTGTCTGAACATTAATCTCTTTTGCCTGAAAACAAAGAGATATTTTTCAAAAATAACTTTTACCCCATGTTTGAAATTTACATATGTGTGCAACATATTGGGAACGGGATCTTCAGATGGAGATTGGACACATAAAAACAATTTTCAATGCAACAGAGGCATGGACTTTGAAAACCAAAAAGAAGATTTTTTTTTTCGAAACTATGTTGATCGACTCTTGGAAGATGTTATCTGTGCTAATACCATATCACTTGTGTTGTATTATACCGCTGCATATTCTTATATTAATATTGTTGTTAATATTATTGATTCAGTTAATGTTGAGATTGTCGATAATGTGTCTCAAATCGAAGCCTTAAAAGCTGAAAATGAGCGTTTGTTAAATGAACTTTCAATTGTAACACGTCGTCTTCAATGGTGTCAAAAAGATTGTAATAATCGAGAACTTGCTTTGCAAAACAAACTCAAACAGTCGAGTGTTAAATTTTTTGAACCAAAACTCGAATGACTGGCTGAGGAAAACGCGTCTTTAAAATGTCAAATTTTCAAATATGAACAAGAAATCTCAAAAAGTCAAAACTGAATTTGGTGTCATATTTAATTTGCTCAAAAAGACTCGTGCAAAAGAGTCAAAAGATCTTGATGATCATCTTATGTACACTCGTGAAGTCTTAAATGTTAATGGAAACATACGCTCTGAAAACCAAGATTTGTTACACACTATCGTAGAGTTGAAAGAGAAGTTGGGGAAATATGAGAGTGATAAGTCTAGTAACACATATGTTCTTGCACCTGGAATGTTTAAAATTGACACTAGGATGCCTAATGACAAACCTCAAGATACATGCCTAATGACAAACCTCAAGATACTAATGTGCTTCCTTCCACTTCTACATGAGTAGTTTCCTCTAATCCTAGCGTTAGCACTTCACAGCTTAAGAGCACAAACAAGAACAATAGGAAGTTGCAACATAAGAGAAGATCAGTAAAGACCCCTGAAGTAGAAGAACACACTAGAACTTTGAATAAAACACATGTTGCACCTACTTTAGATATTGCGTTAGATGAAAGTAATAGAAAAAGTGATGTAACGAATGTTGAATCTTCAAGTACTTTGAATGTTATGTTTGAAGCATCTTGTATTGTTTGTCGTAAAAGCATGTTTTCTTGTTGTCATGATAATTGTGTTTCTAAATCTATCTTATCTCGTAAGCGGAAACATAGAAATGAAACTACCTCTAGGCCCACTAATGCTTCTAAGTCTGTGCTAGGTAAACCACCTTCTATAGTTTCTGTGAATATCATTGATGTACCTATAGAACCCACATCACCTCCTAGGAATAGAATCTCATCTAGTGCATTCACTAAGACCAAAGCACAAACTAGTTGGACATGGAATAGATGGTTACAAAATACATCTGGATTTAAATGGATACCCAAAAGTATTGACATGTGTGTTTCATATGTAACTGTAACGGAACCCTCTAACTATTCGGGGTTCCACCTCTACTTCTATTCCACCTGTGTCATCTGTGTGTATTGCAGGTGATACATATCATCCTTTGGATTGTTGATAGCGGATGTTCTCGGCACATGACAAGTAATCTAAAACTTCTAACAAACTTTGTTTCAAAGTTCATTGGCACTGATAGGTTCGGAAATGATCACTTCGCAGCTATCATGGGCTACGGAGATTACATCAATGGGAACATTGAAATTAGCAGGGTTTATTATGTTGAAGGTCTTGGACACAATCTTTTCTCAGTCAGTCAGTTTTGTGATGGTGATCTGGAAATGGCTTTTAGGGAGATAACTTGCTTCATCCGTGATCTAGATGGAAACAATCTCATGTCTGGAAAATGCACATCAAGCCTTTACACAATTTCAATGCAAGACATGATCGCTTCATCTCCTATCTGTTTACTTTCTAAGGCAACATCTACAAAATCATGGCTGTGGACAGAAGACTTTCACATTTGAACTTTCAAACCATAAACAATCTTGCTCAACACAAACTAGTTGAAGGTCTTCCAAGGTTTAGGTATTCAAAAGATCACTTATGTTCAGCTTGTGAACAAGGGAAAAGCACTCGTGCTTATTTTCCATCAAAGGTTGAAAACAGCTCTCAGCATGTTCTTAGTCTTCTTCACATGGATTTATGTGGCCCAATGTGTGTGCAGACGATTAATGGCAAACGCTACATTCTTGTAATCGTTGATGACTACTCCAGATGGAATTGGGTATATTTCGTACGAAGTAAAGATCAAGCTCCACAAATGATCATTACCTTTCTCATGAAAATTCAAGTTCAGCTCCATAACACGGTTAGACAAGTCAGAACAGACAGAGGAACTGAATTTGTGAACCAAACTCTTCGAGAATATTATGAGAAAGTGGGAATTGAGCATCAGACATCCATTACAAGAACACCAGAACAAAATGGAGTTGTCAAAATACGAAACTGTACGTTAGTGGAAGCTGCAAGAATGATGTTGATAAATGCAAAACTTCCAGATTACTTATGGGGAGAAGCCGTGTCAACTGCATGCTACACTCAAAACAGTTCCATGATAACAAAATGCCACAAAAAAAAACCTTATGAGCTTATCCATAACAAAAAACCAAACCTCAAACACTTTCATGTATTTGGTGCTCTCTGTTATCCAAATAATGATCAAGATGACTTTGGAAAGCTCAAGGCCAAAGCTGACATTGGATTCTTCGTTGGATACTGTGAAAACACAAAGGGATACCGGATCTGGAATCATCGTACTAAGGAATTTATGGAAACCATTCATGATAATTTTGATGAGCTCATAGAAATGGCTTCTGAGCAAAAAAGCTTGGAACCCGGACATAACTATCTCAACTTCCCTCAATCATCAGCTGATCAAACTTTTCAATTCACTCGTCGCAGATGGAAACATTGTTTGCTCCTATATTTAATGAAGACTTCGATCAACGTGCTCTAGATGTATCAACTGTTTCCGCTGCTCAACCTGATAATACTCCAATACCTGATACAACAACAACTGTTGATGATGCACCTCCGATTGAATCTCCAACAACAGCTGAACAAACAGCCTCTAATGACACTGACCCAGCTGATGGTATTCTTAACCAAGATGTACCTGCACCTACAGATTATGATGGAAATGCGTTCTTCAACCCTTTCGCTACTGAAATGTCAAATCCAGATGTTGCTGAATCTTCTACCAGCCATCTGAATCCACAAAATCTGCACAATGTATACCAACATCAACCCTCCACACACCGATGGACAAAAGATCATCCTCTTGTTAGCATTATTGGCAACCCATATCAACCAGTCATAACTAGAAAACGACTTTAGACTGACGGAGAACATTGTATTTATGCTCTCACTTTCAGTCAAACTGAACCCAAAAACATTAAAGATGCAATGACTCACAACAACTGGATTGAATCCATGCAAAAAGAGCTGAACCACTTTAAACATTTAGAATTATAGGAATTGGTTGAAAGACGACAAGGGTCTACGTCATTGGTCTCAAATGGATTTGGAAGAATAAGTTAGATGCTGAAGGTACGGTGATCCGAAACAAGTCACGTCTGGTGGCTAAGGGTTATAGATAGGAAGAGGGTATTGACTTCAAAGAATCATTCGAACCAGTTGCTAGACTGGAGGATGTACGGATTTGTCTGGCATTCGCAGCTCACTTGAACATCACCGTCTACCAAATGGATGTCAAAATTGCTTTTCTAAATGGTAAACTTAAGGAGACAGCGTATGTTAGCCAGCCGGAAGGATTCGTTGATCTTGAGTTCCCTAATCACGTCTACAAACTGAACAAGGCTCTCTATGGTCTCAAACAAGCCCCTTGGGCGTGGTATGATAAATTGACATCCTTTCTCCTTGCTAATCATTTTATCAAAGGATCGTTCCACCCAACACTGTTTATTAAATATCATGGGGAACACATTTTAATTTTTCAGATTTATGTGGATGATATCATCTTTGGTTCTACCCACATAAAGTACTCAAACGCTTTTTCAAATCCAATGAAAACAAATTTTGAAATGTCAATGATGGGTGAACGTACGTTCTTCTTAGGACTACAAGTTCATCAATCACCCCGTGGTATTTTCTTAAGTCAGTCTAAATATGCTCTTGAAATATTGAATAAACATGGAATGCAAAGTTGTGACACCTACAATACACCAATGGCACATACCAACAAACTGGATGCTGATTTACATGGGAAATTGGTTGACCCTACCAAATACCGAAGTATTATTGGGTCTCTCATGTATCTAACAGCCAGTAGACCCGACATAGTATTTTATGTATATCTTTGCTCCCGTTATCAGTCAAGACCAACTGAAAAACACCTTTTTGAGGCTAAAAGAATCCTCCGATACGTCAAAGGAACCATTAAATTGGGGATCTGGTATCCGAAGGATTCTGGTTTTGAACTAATAGCTTTTTCAGACGCTGACCATGCATGATGCTTAGATTCACGGAAAAGTACTTCAGGAGGTTTACAATTCCTTGGTGATAAATTGGTGTCATGGCAATCGAAGAAGCAGGATTGCACATCACTGTCATCAACTAAAGCAGAATGTGTAGCCATGTTTGCGTGTTGTGCTCAAGTCATTTGGATGAGAACACAACTCAAGGACTATGGTTATGTATTTGACAAGATTCTGGTGTACTGCGACAACAGAAGTGCTATTGCGATCTCGTGGAATACCGTTCAACACTCAAAGTCAAAGCACATCGATCTTTGATATCATTTCATCAAAGAGCACGTGGAAAAGGGTACAGTTGAATTATACTTTGTAGGTACAGAACACCAATTGGCGGATCTTCTCACTAAAGCCTTGCCTCCCGCAACATTTACTGACTTGATTCACCGAATTGGTATGAGGTGTTTGACTCCAGAAGAACTGGATGAACTTTTAAAACTCACTTGAAAAGTCAAACACCAAAACCTCTTTTGTAAATATTTTTCAAAAACAAAATACAAAATTTATAAAATCTTATAAAATCCAAAAACATTTTTCATTTAAATTTTATTTGAAAAACAAACATTGCAAGTACAAAACTTCCATCAACACAGTGTTCTATCAAACATTTCACCATTTTTCCCGAACAAGTGTTTTTGAGGGGGAGAAAGTAAATATTTTTTAGTTTCATAAAACCTTGTACTTGCATGTTACCAAAAATACGTTGTTTTCTATTAAATGGTGGATATTTATCTTGAAATATACCCTCCTCGGAATCAAATGTTTACAAAATTCATTATTTCAAAAGTCGAGGGGGGAGTATAGTTAACTTTCTTGCCTAAATGCGTTTTGTCTAACCAAACGGGAGTTAATGGGTCTTGGTTGGAAACTCTTTGAGATTGAGGGACTGAATATGTAAACTTTGCAAAGTAATTTCAAAACAAATGTTTCACCAAACACATTCAATGCTCTTACACTTGCATTTACTCCAAATATCAACCAAGATCCAATGACCCAAAATCTTTCTGCAAAATCCGTTCGTTCATATCAAAATCTGTAAGTTGTAAAATGTTTTGATTAAGATTCTAAACATAGGTTTCAAAAATCTTTCAAATCCAACGGTTAAAACTTGCACAATTTGATATTGAAGGTTTTTTTATGCGTACGATTTAGGGTTCTACGCATAATTATGTTTGGATTGAAATGGTTGATGTTAAAATGTTTCTTAATGAGTTCTAAACCTATTTCAAACATCCAATCGTACTCAGAAACACTAATTGAATGAATTGTAAATTAGGGTTCATGTGTTCGAATTGGGGGTTTTCTATTTTGTGATTTCTAGAGTGATTAGATAGTCAAGAATGTTTTAGAATGAGTTAATATGCATGAATTGAACCTTTAATTAGCCTAGAAACATCAATATTGTCTGAATTAATGTTTTAGGGTTCTAGGGTTCGTTAACTTTGAATCTTTTGATTCTGCGGTAGATTTATGTTAAAACTTGTTTCATTACACTCCTATAACATCTAGGATAGCCCATAATCACTTATTGATTGATTTGTGTGGTTAAATTGGTTATGCGTAGAATAAGGGTTTAGGGTTTAAGAAGTTTTACGCCTAAACATGTCTATGCGTTGTTTTGTGATCTAAAGAACGTTTAGAATACATTGTAATCAAGTTTATGTGTTTATGTTCTACAGGTTGCTTACTCGTAAAATCTGACCAAAGGTGTTCTAAATGTTACGCATAAGGAATACTCTTATGCGTAAAGGTTACGCCTAAGAGAAATCTTACGCGTAACACTTACGCATAAGAGGTCTACAGTGGATTACGCGTATCTTGGAAAGATATGCGTAAACAAGGCTTGTTACGCTTAAGCGTTACTCTTACGAGTAAACCTTACTCGTAACATTCAGCTTAACCTTACGCGTAAGCATAAAGCTTTTGAACTTGTTTTAGGCGTAAGAAATTTCTTACGCATAAGACTTGGTCTCATGCTTTAGCTTACGCCTACGCTTAAGCTCCTTCTTTACGCATAAGGATTCATGCTTACGCATAAGCTACTACTCTTTGTGTTTGGACTGTTACGCATAAGCAAAACTATTGTATGTTATGATTAGTTCACAAAAACCTAATGTTACGCATAAGCTTACAAAAGTTAATATGTTGTGTGTAAAGTGAAATTTGGACTTTAAAACTTCAATATTAACACGTTCACATAACTTATCACATCAACTTCAAACAGTTGGAAAAATGTGACTTAAGACTTATAAATAACTCAAACATGTTGACATCAAACAAGTAATTGGACAATAAATCAAACTAAAACTAACACAATGTGTTTCCATATGTTTGTTCTCTTGTCTAATAACTTTCAGATCACAAAATAGCTGCAAATCAAGAAAACATCAATGCCCTAGTTAAGCTTACAATGGCCAACACTTTTGCAGTCGGTTATGACAGAATCATCGGCAAGTACAATCTCCGAGTCGACTTCAACAATTTCAATTGTGCTGAATCCTCTTGCAGAATAGTTGTGGACGTCCTTCTGCATCATCCATTCAGGTCCATGCTCACAAGATCATCCTCTATTCCTGACTTCTATCTACACCAGGTCTGGTACACCATGGAAGGGACTGATGACGATCACGTGGTGAAAGTGAATCTTGACAGAAAAGAGATCGTGGTTACAGTAGATGATCTTCGAGCAGTTCTTCTACTTCCAGACATTAACTCTACTGCTGATTATGTCAACATTTCAAATGAAGCTGAGATTCTGGAATTCCTGGTTAACATTGGGTACGACGAGGCTTCTGGCATCATTTCTACTCATTCAAGACTTGATGTCAAGAATATTCATCAACCTTGGAGAACAATCTACCTAATAGTCGCCAAGTCTGTCTCAGGGAGGGATAGCGGTCTTGAACACCTGAAACTGATGCATCTACAAATCTTCTGGGGAATGGTTCATGTGCATCACATCGACTACGCTAGCCTCATCTGGGAGGACATGATGCAACATCTGAAGAAAAAATGCTCTAGGATTCCCTTCATTCGTTTCACTAAGCTGATCATCTACAAAATTCTTAGGAAACCTGAAGACATTAGAAAGCATCTTGATGACCCCAACAAACATACCATGATCAACGAGCCTACTCTCAAGGAAGTAAGGATCAAGAAGACAACTACCCGTAAAGAAGGTGTTGTTCTCCCTGTGTGCTTACTCACTGACAAGGTTAAAGCTGCTACATCGTACATTTATTACATAGAGGCTGTCAAGGTGAAGAAAGTTAGGTTCTTAGATGAGGTGATTGCTCCAAAACCCAAGACCAGAGCAAGGAAAGCTGGAAGTGCTGAAAGTACCCAGTCTAAATACAAGAAATCATCAAGGGTAGTTAAGAGGAAAGTTCCAGTCAACGTTGTCAAGAAGGAACCTTCACATGAGTTGTCATCTCAACAAGATGATGACTCGGAAACCGAGTTTGATGATCTTGCTGTTTACACTGAGGAACGTACAGATTCTCAACAAGGGGAAAGAGGACAAGCATGATAGTCCTACTTATGAGGAACTCTTCCATGACATTGATGAGTACGAATATCCAATTGAACAGACTAAGTCAAAGAAAGGGAAGAAACCTTTGGAACAACAGGAATCCGATGATGACAAGTATGACTCGATGGATGAAGAAGAAAAATTTAGGAAAATATTGAAGCATAAGCGACTTGAACACCAAGCAGCTGCCTTCTCAGTTAATCAACTTGAAGGGCTAGGTGGTTCAAGCGGTGGTGTTACCCTCACAACAAAACCCGCTACCGATCCGGTTAATCAACCCGGTAAGGGCACGGGTGACATCACCAAACTGGTCACTTAGGAAGAGAAACTAGAGGAGAAGAAGCTACAAGATGAAGATGAGGAGTTGGTCGATTATGGAGACGACAATCAAGAAAATTATGAGAGAGTCCCTCTTGACTACATTTTGGAAGCTGAGGAGGAACTTAAGAAGAAATTGGCTGACGAAGAGGCTGCTAAGGCTGAAGTGGAACATTTACAATGGGAAGCCGACGGTTACATTCAAGACAACCCTGAACATAAACCCCAACAATCTTCGGAACCACCCCTCGACACCTCCAAACAAGCATCATCTTCACACTCATCACCACCACCACCAAAGGAAACAACCAAATCATCATCAAAATTCGTCAAGAAGAAAGCTGACACGTGGGCATCTCGTACCAAGTCAAAGATCCAAAAAGCTGTGCTTTAGTCTTGAAAATGCAAACAAAGTCTTCATGAAACTAGATTGAACACACTGGCCGACACGGTCATCGATCTTTCCTAACAAATGATCGAGTTTCAAGGCGAAAGAGCACAAATCCAAGCATTTCTCACTAGGGATGTTCAAGATCATTACTACAACACCGGTGGTCATGCATACAAGACCAGTCAAGCCTCCAGTTGTCTCTGAAGATGATTTGATTTCAGAATTAGTGCTTAAAATAACTCCTCGAGCTTCATCTTTCACCTTAGATGAGGAAAAGCTATATGAGCTACTTCTGGCACGACAACTGAAAACATCCTGCAAGGTAGCTGCTGGTCAAGACAAGAGACTGAGAAATGATGATGACAAGGACGAGGATCCAAATGCTAAAAGACAAAAGAAGACATGAGATTCATCGTCATCCATGCCACCACCACCTACTAGAACAACCACGACACCCTCACAACAAGCTACCAAACAATCAACATGTGATCAACCTCAGGATGCAGATTCTCAACCACCACAGCAGAAAACCGATGATCATTTCACGTATACTGGTGGTGAAGGTCATGACATTCTCGAGCCCCAACAACAACCAAAACCCCGACCATCATCTTGACCAGAGTTATCCTCCAAAACAAAGAAGAAGAAACCGTCAGTCGTCTCTTGGCTTGATGACGACAACACTGAGGAGTATGAATGGTTCAGTAACATGGTTGAGGCAACACCCAGACTAACTGAAGGCCAAGAACCAGTAGATGGTCGAACCATGTAGCAGGTTAAAATTATCCAGGATGAATTCAGGATTAAGAAGATGACGAAACGGGAGCTTCGCAGAATCAAGAACGATGCATTTAACTTGATCAAAGATAGATCCTGTAGTGCAGTCGAGCTCGAATACCACTTGGACAACATTGCCCGTGCAATGTCCAACAATATCGATTGGCTCAACCCGGAATCAAACATCGACATTACAAGAAAGGATAATGAACCTTACTACACGGATTGGACCAATCCTCTACAGATAATTGGCAAACCAGAACAACCAAGGATCCCCTTCCGTTTCTTCTTCAAGAATGACTTGGAGTTCTTTCAACAAGGAAGCAATGTCAGTAAGAAGTATGCTACCTCGCTAACATTCAACATCCCTGCTGCAGTATTCTCCACCAACATCACCATTGAAGAAGACGCCACGAACCTGTTTTTTGACAAGGTTGTGGAGTATGACATTTCATCATTGGCTAGAGAGGAGGAGACTATACTACAGGAGCTGCAGAGTTCGCAAATCAAACAAGGAGGTGAAGAATGATAATAGAATAGTTGCTGTGATGTCAGTCACATTGGAGACAAAGTGGGGCTACTCATTCTTGTCCAAGATCAAGGTCAAAAGACAAGATGAAAAAGAATATGATTTTAATGAAGCTGACTTCCCGGAGTTGTCGCTCAACGACATCGAAGACATGTATCTCCTAAAGGTACAAGGAAAGATGCGACAGTTCTCGACAGAAATTCAACTCCAGTTCATCACTGCGCTTCTAGTCTTCATCCGCAGCAAGGTTATTCAGGAGCATGTTGAAGACTTGCAACTCGACGTTGAATCACACCAGAAGCAGATCAATCTCACCAGACCGCTCCTACACTTTAGCGAGATCAACCAACAACCTTAGTACACAATTCTGCGTAAACCGAAGTTTGGAATCATCTATAGAAGTGAGCATCATCATACATGCTTTATGGCGTTTGCTGAAATCCATAAGTTTTGTGACGCAACGTTGAAGATGGTTCGTGATGGGTTGGCATATGTTTTAAAGGACATTGAGTCTGGTATAGTTTAGAAGAAGAGATGGAACTCCACAGATCGCAAGGATGTTCGCAGTTTATCAAGAGGCTGGATGAAAGGTTGATACACAAGGATCAGATGAGAAGATTGGAGAGCTTCTCTATCTTGACATACCAACGTCCAGATAAAGTTCATGGTCGTGTGTAAAACATTTGGGTACTCTTAAACTTGATTGCGATTTTGATTATTTGATTTATATATTCATTATGGTTTGTGCGTAAATAGCAGTGTACAACCCGATCTTGTATAGAAAGGACCCTATGGTACGCTTCAGTGCCACAATCCTTATAAAAGGAGCAAAAGCTTCTTAATTTTGAGTAAAATTAATCAAATCTTTCAATATTTTCATAATTTTGCTCAAAAGAACAAGTATTCAATCTCGTTTTTTTTTTCAAAACCTCAAAAGTTAATATCACTTGTTGAGGGGAGTATTTGCAAACTAATTGTTCTACTCAAAGTTATTTGTGGAAATCTTCCCGCAAAACTAGAAATGGTCATGTTTCAAATCAAAATTTCATCAAAAATAACATTAATATGCCATTTTTGAGGAGGAGAAATTTTTTTGATCTAAATATGTTGGATTGTGAATAGAATCTCAGTGTGCTAAGACTTAACTCTTGAATTGACGAGCTCTAAAATGTTATAAATCGAAAAGACTTGTCTTCCAAGAGGTATCTTAGTAGATTGTACCAATTCGAGAAACTCTTGATAGACATGAACTTTGACGGGTTTGACAACCTTTTCAAGGTTTGTTCACATCTTCAAGGTAATTATTAGAGCTAGTTGTCACCTAAAAACTGACAATGTACCTCTTAACTATACAACGTAACCCTGTCTCGCGGGGAATTGTCTATCTTGAGTCGATCAATTCAAAAGTGCGCGCTCTACTCTCACTGTGCAGATTTCAGTCAAAACTCACAAGCTGATAACGCTCAAATTGTGCATGTTTTTAGTAGCGTTATCCGTGCTTTTATGTGTGTTATTTGGCTATAATCATATGATTTTGTTACTTAATTGTACAAAAGTGTGTTTGCAAGTTCATTTGTAGCCAAGTACAGGATAGTGGAGAAAAAGACGGAAAAAGAAGTAAAACATGAAGATTTCTCCATGTACGAAGAATTCCCGACAAAAGCAAGACTTGTGGAGTATATTCGAGAAGATAAAGTCATCAAGTTAGTGGTCCAAAGACTTAAGAATAAAGTTCAAGAAGGAAAACGAGAAAGAAATGAAGAAAAGAAGCTAAAACGAAGACATATTGGAAGACTCGTTGTTCCCGACACACCTTCACCATTTTGGCCATAACTTTTGCATACGGACTCCGTTTGACCCCCGGTTCGTGGCCACGGAAAGCTAAGAGAAAGATCTACAACTTTGGTGCTTATGATATTCTGTCAAATTGCTCCAACCGTTCGGTCGAGCCCCGTAACCGGATGCGGTTGGAGAGTAGTCAAGAAGACCAACCGAAAAGGATGGAGCCCAACCGATTCGGTTGGAGGGCCTGTTTTTGCCATTTCTTCATCAATAAGAGTCCTTGCATGTTACAATCATGTTCCAAATGATTCTACTCCCTTCCTACATGTATTCTAGTCCCTTCTAATCTCCTTGGCCTCCAAGTTGAGCATTGAATACCCCTAGCCTTGGAAGTAGTATACATAGAAGCCTTTGCAACCTCATTTCATGATCCCTTCTCCATCATTCTCATCCCTTTCACCCACCACTCCATCTCTAGGTGTGAAATTCGATCCTCCACCCTTCATGACAAATTTCCACCTAAAACAATATCCCTCTCTCAACTTACCTTCACCAAAGGTGTGAAATTCGATCCTCCACCCTTAAGGACGAATTTCCACCAACTATCCACCAAAATCATCTTCCCCAAAAGACCACAAACCTCTATCATTTCCAGAATTATGCTTGGTTAGAAGTTGTAGTTGATTGGAGGCTTGAAGGAGTGCTATAATCCTTTGCCCTTGCCTAATGTAATCTTACTTTGGGTAAACTCTTGTTACTTTTATGATGTTGAATGCTATTGTTCATGTTTGGTTCTTTGATTGTGTTGATTATGTGATTCTTGTAAATGTTGTCTTGATACTTGTTTATTTCATATGAGAACTTGTGATAAAAGGATGTTTGGATAATTTTAGTGTTTGTTTGGAATATGTTGATAACATCATATTTGGTTTAATTGGAACTTGTTCTTGTTTATTGTTTTGGTTGATCATTGTTGAGTCTAATGTCGAAATATTCTTAACAATGGTTAGTTCCAATTCATTAATCGACAAATGATTTTGGTCTTGTACCTTGTGACGATTGTGCAAGAGAATTAATAAACATAACAAGTAAAGGTTTAATTTGGATTAAGGCCGAAAGGAATCTTTTGAATATGTGTTCTCGTTATCTTTCAAGTAAATGGAACTTCACGGATTAATAAAATCAAAGTATAAGGGCCGAAAGGATTATTTCTTTGCTGTTTAAGCATTAGGCTCATGACATGACCATTTGATTGAGGCTTATGTATATTTGATTTATAAAACACTAAACTGTTATTATGGGTTCTATAGTTCATATAGATTATCTTTAATAATATGTTTTCCAAACTAAACATCCTAATACCCTTGTGATCATTTGTCTCAAAATGTATATTCTTTGTGTGCTTTTTCTTAGTGGTTTGATCCGTGACAATCATAACCACGACCTTGATACGTGCTTGTTCTTATATTGCTTTTCTTGTTGGTTTGATATGTGACAATCATAACCATCAACTTGTTTCTTGCTTAAACAAACAAACGACACTTGTAGTGCAACCAAGTCTCTTGGGACGACCTTGATTTACCACATACTATACTACAACTTGACTAGGGTATACTTGCCCGAATGTGTTCCTGGTTAACCGGTAATTCTTGTTTACAAATTTAAAACCTTGACGAAGCACATCAAGTTTTTGGCGCCGCTGCCGGGGATTTGGTTTTTGTTCTTAGGTGTTTGTTTGTTTGCTTGTTTGTTCGAATGCTCGTTATATTGATTGATTGCTTGCTTGCTAGTTTGTTCGAATGCTAAATTGCTCTTGCTCATGAATGATTTACTCTTGTTTGATTGCTCTTGATGTTTGCTCATGATGTTTGCTTGAATGCTTGTCTTTTTCTTAAAATCTCATTTTCTCATAATTGCTCAAATGATCTTTGCATCAAAATCAAGTTTTTGATGTTGGGATTTCGTTTCATGTGTTCTAAAAATGCTTATTTCAATGATTGCTTTCTAAATGTGTTCAAAAGTTCTTGCGGAAAAAACACCAAAACCACCCAAACCACTCTAACCGAATCGGTTGGAACTCCAACCGGATCGGTTAGAGCTTTCGGTAAATATTTTTCAAAGTCACTTAAGAGTCGTCAAAATAAAAAAAAAATAAAAATAAAATTGAATCGCTTACAATCGATCGGTCACTGCCCGTAACCGATCCGGTTGGAGTGTTCTGTTAAAAAAAAAAAAAATCCGTGTGTTTAATTTTAATTTCATGATTTTTGTGTTTTATATGTTATGTGATCTCTTGCATATTTGTGTTTCTTCTTGTTTGTGTTATTATTGTCTATGTTAGTTTCGTATTAATTTTGAATAAGACTATCTTGTTTAGATTCTCTTGTTTGATTTGTGTTACGTGACTAATTGTGTGTCCTTGCGTCTATGTGATTGTCATTTTTTTTCTGTGATAGTGCTTCTATATGTTTTAAGTGTCGTTTTTTGTTCTTGATGGTATTTTAGTTAATGTGTGTTTATGTGTTTTGTTTACTTGTGTTTATTTTATGTTTGTTACCTTTTGTGTCCTTGCTTTATTTTATCAATAAAAGTTTTGAAATAAAACTTGTGATAAAAAGAAAAAAAAAAAAAAATTCCTCCAACCGATCGGTTACACCCCGTAACCGATTCGGTTGGAAGGAATGGTCACAGTTGGTTCATCCCAACCGATCGGTCACTACCCGTAACCGGATCGCTTGGACCAATCGTAAAAAAAATAAAAAAAATCAAATTTTTTGTTTTTGTGTGTTTGTGTTTAGATAAAAATAAGTTTAAATGTTATGTTTGTTTTTGCAAGAGTATCATTTTTTTATTTTGTTTTTGCATTTTTAGTTTTGTTAATTTAGTACATTGTGAATAAATAAGTACATGTGTTTAAAAAAAAAAATGTTTTTAACTTTGTGGGTATGTTCACTGGAAACCCTCACGAGACTATAACTCGTCCACTCGGGCCACCGAGGGGTTTAAAGTCTTGTTGCCTACGCTAAATGCAACCGTGATGCCTGCGAAAATGAGTTTTAGAATTTTACGTGTTTTTGTAGTTTAGTTTATTTTTGCAGATTTTATAAGCTCTTGGAGGAATGATTGGTTGGATTGGTGACCTTACACTCTTGATTGGACATGTTTGGATTACAAATTGATTGATCTCACACGCTTATGCTAGCGTTTGCTTAGCACCTTATCATATGGAGTTCGATCATGATGTTTAGCCCGGGAGGTTTCGTTTCTCTTAGACTTATAGTTTTAATTTTCCCTATCTTTACATGCTTTGAAGTTTTCACAATTGCTTTATTTTGTTTCTTTGTTATTTTTTGTTTGTTTGTTTGTTTGGTAGATTATTTAATAAATTGACTTCTTTTAGTTCCTCGAAAGTAAGGCTCACCCATTGTAAACAAACTGTGTGAGAGGTATAAGGCGGGTCTCCCTGATTCCTTAAAGAAGTTGGGTTTTTAATATGCTTCGCGCTGACCTGCTTCTCCGCTTCTTTGTGCGTTTCAATGGAGCTACCAGAGAACTCGTGGGACAAGAATAAGTCATGTTTGGTTTAAAAAAATTAAAAAACAATAAAAAAGAAAAAGAAAAAAAAGTCGTTACTAGATTATTTTACAAAAATTTCTCTTAGTAACAATAATAGCAATATTTTTATAGTCGTTAAGTTATTTTTCTTTTGTGTGTTTAATTTAAGTGTGGGGGGAAATATTATTGTGAAAAAACGAAACTAGTTTTTAAAATCCAAAATGTTTGGGCAAATTTTTAAAATTTTGTGAACTTATTTGCCCTTGTGATCTAGTTTTCACGCGTATAGGTTAGTATATTAGAATAACTGGATCAACCCACTGGTGAAATCAGTAATTTTTTAAAAACTTGAGATGTGTCCCAATTAATATTGCAATCCATTCTGGGATCGATGACATTTGCTAGCACATATTATAGCCCTTCCACTAAATTGTGAAGATTTGAGGTTGTTCGTATATAGCATACATCTTTTATGCTTGAATCTTTTGCTATGAGTGTGCCGGTGATTTTATTTATTCTAGAACTTGTACTTGTAAATCATTACCAGACCGCAGTAAGATCACATTCGTATGATATAAGTGTATACGTGTGATAAAGAGGCACCTTAGGAATAAAACCAAATGGCTTTCCGTTTACATCTAATGATATATTAGCTAACCATATTGGTTAGTTAACCACCCATATGGACCCATTTGTTAGCGCTCATCTTTATTGCTAGATACCCTTAGTACACCCTCTGAGCCATTCTTTTCTCTTTGTTAAATCCAGAAAAATACAAAAATATTTTACACTTTAAACCTTAGCCTACCCCTTGTCAAAGTCTAAATGGTTGGTTGCTAGTTGCTTGGTATGTTGGATTGTTTTTGATGATTATGAGTTAGCCGCACTTTGCCATTCCGACAAAGACGAAGGATGCATACTTCTTATTTGTATTTTTGTGGTGATGCTTATACGAAGTGTGGGGGAAATGTGATGTATGAAAAAAAATGTGAAAAAAAATAATAAGTCATCGAAAAAATGAAAGAAAGAAAAAAATATGTGATGACAATTATAGCCAATGTGCTATATTATTATGTAGATGAAGGAAGATGAAGTATGTTTGAGATATCGATTAGCCAATGTGCTAAGACGTGATATATATATTTGGTGATCGATATGTGAGGAGAAGATTGTAACTATAATCATTTTCGGGTTTGTGGTTTGTTCGGTAACTAGCAACACGGGTATTAGACTTGACTTTATTTTTCTTTTAACACCAATTTCATTAATAATCCCATGCCTTATCCATACCCTTTATTACCCGAAACCTAATCGTTATAACCCGAATAAAAGCCCTCTTTAGATGTTTATACTTGGTGCTTACGCAACGTCGGTGGAGTTTTGTTTCTTGTACAAGCCTATGGTAATATTTAGATCATGACTGAGCAATATGAGTGTACTATTCCTTAATACCATCCATCACTAAATAAATTGAGTGTTGAGTGAATTATACATCCGTTCTTTTTCGTGAGGTGCTTAGCCATGTTATCAAGCGAGAGAATCCATGTGGGATTTATTTTTCTTAATTTCTAGATTTGCTTGAGGGCAAGCAAACCCTCAAGTGTGGGGGAGTTTGCGCTCATTTTTCGCTTATTTTGAGTCTATTTATAAAAAATAAAAAAAAAATTTTAAAAAAATAGTAAAAAATATAAAAACCAAAAATATTTTCAAATTTTTATTTTTTTCTTTTCGTTTTGTCATTTAGGTATTTATTTTAATTTTTCTTTTCTTAGATTTGCTTGAGGGCAAGCAAAGTTTAAGTGTGGGGGAATTTGATAACGCTCAAATTGTGCATGTTTTTAGTAGCGTTATCCGTTATGTGTGTTATTTGGCTATAATCATATGATTTTGTTACTTAATTGTACAAAAGTGTGTTTGCAAGTTCATTTGTAGCCAAGTACAGGAAGTGGAGAAAAAAACGGAAAAAGAAGTAAAACACGAAGATTTCTCCATGTACGAAGAATTCCCGACAAAAGCAAGACTTGTGGAGTATATTCGAGAAGATAAAGTCATCAAGTTAGTGGTCCAAAGATTTAAGAATAAAGTTCAAGAAGGAAAACGAGAAAGAAATGAAGAAAAGAAGCTAAAACGAAGACATATTGGAAGACTCGTTGTTCCCGACACACCTTCACCATTTTGGCCATAACTTTTGCATACGGGCTCCGTTTGATCCCCGGTTCGCGGCCACGGACAGCTAAGAGAAAGATCTACAAATTTGGTGCTTATGATTTTCTGACAAATTGCTCCAACCATTCGGTCGATCCCCGTAACCGGATCCGGTTGGAGAGTAGTCAAGAAGACCAACCGAAACAGTTGGAGCCCAACCGATTCGGTTGGAGGGCATGTTTCTGCCATTTCTTCATCAATAAGAGTCCTTGCATGTTCCAATCATGTTCCAAACAATTCTAGTCCCTTCCTACATGTATTCTAGTCCCTTATAATCTCCTTGGCCTCCAAGTTGAGCATTGAATACCCCTAGCCTTGGAAGTTGTATACATAGAAGCCTTTGTAACCTCATTTCGTCATCCCTTCTCCATCCTTCTCACCCCTTTCACCCACCACTCCATCTCTAGGTGTGAAATTCGATCCTCCACCCTTAAGGACGAATTTACACATAAAACAACATCCCTCTCTCAACTTACCTTCACCAAAGGTGTGAAATTCGATCCTCCACCCTTAAGGACGAATTTACACCAACTATCCACCAAACTTATCTTCCACAAAAGACCACAAACCTCTACCATTTCCAGAAGTATGCTTGGTTAGAAGTTGTAGTTGATTGGAGGCTTGAAGGAGTGCTATAATCCTTCGCCCTTGCCTAATGTTATCTTACTTTGGGCAAACTCTTGTTACTTTTATGATGTTGAATGCTATTGTTCATGTTTGGTTCTTTGATTGTGTTGATTATGTGATTCTTGTGAATGTTGTCTTGATACTTGTTTATTTCATATGAGAACTTGTGATAAAAGGATGTTTGGATAATTTTAGTGTTTGTTTGGAATATGTTGATAACATCATATTTGGTTCAATTGGAACTTGTTCTTGTTTATTGTTTTGGTTGATCATTGTTGAGTCTAATGTTGAAATATTCTTAACAATGGTTAGTTCCAATTCATTAATCGAAAAATGATTTTGGTCTTGTACCTTGTGACGATTGTGCAAGAGAATTAATAAACATAACAAGTAAAGGTTTAATTTGGATTAAGGCCGAAAGGAATCTTTTGAATATGTGTTCTCATTATCTTTCAAGTAAATGAAACTTCACGGATTAATAACATCAAAGTATAAGGGCCGAAAGGATTATTTCTTTGTTGTTTAAGCATTATGTTCTTTGTGTGCTTTTTCTTAGTGGTTTGATCCGTGACAATCATAACCACGACCTTGATACGTGCTTGTTCTTATATTGCTTTTCTTGTTGGTTTGATATGTGACAATCATAACCATCAACTTGTTACTTGCTTAAACAAACAAACGACACTTGTAGTGCAACCAAGTCTCTTGGGACGACCTTGATTTACCACATACTATACTACAACTTGACTAGGGTATACTTGCCCGAATGTGTTCCTAGTTAACCGGTAATTCTTGATTATAAATTTAAAACCCCGATGGAACCCATCACAAGCACATGTGGAAGGGGGAGTATTTTTGAAAATACAAAACTCTCGAAGTGTTACAAACAAGTTTTCAGTCGTAAACACTTTGAGAGATTTTCATGCAAATGGTTTTATGGCAACATAGGATAGTCATTGAGTTATAAGGTGACTAAGTTTAGGAATAAACGTTTTATGATCCGCCAGAGCCGAAGGGATCTACCCAAGGACACCTCAAATAGCTAGTATTTAGAAGTCCTTAGGTATGATTGAAAAAAAGGAGAAAATAAAAATCGGAGAAAGGAGGAGTTGAAGAATTAAAAAGAAAAGTTAAAGAAAAGGGTGAAAAAAAATAGCCCTCCAAATTATTCAACTTAGGAAAGACACCGGGTTCAATTCGTATGCTACTGGATATCACAAGATGACACCCGTATTGAAGACAAAGTCGTCATGGACCGAGTGACGCAATGCACAAAACCTTCTTAGCCACTCAAGTTCTCTCAAAAGAGCTTGTTTCATTCTCACAGGGAACCCTAGTAATCTATCAACTTTCTCTTAGATATTTTTGGTATTGAAGAAGGAGACCCTCTCCCTAGTCTCCGCTTAGGAAAACCAAAGCGCACTATTGAGTCTAGAGCCACGAGATTCATCAAAAGATATCTTAGGAACACTTGATCTTTCATCACTTGTCGTTCAACAATAAGAACGCAAGTGACACATTATAGAGTCCTTCGTAGATCTTAGCAATATGCCGAGATCATTTATGAGGGGATTCACACATGTGGTCCTCAGTGATTGAATGGAAACTCCTGCCAGGGTCAACATCAAACAGCCCTGACAGCAGGTCACTTCGGTAACTCCTTGTGGGTTACGCTTAGTGTTGTCTCAAATGGTCTACAGTCGTGAGGTGATGCTTCGGTGTACCTCAACGACTAACCTGAATTGTAGATATACTTAGGTATCGTGTTAGCCTACTTGAGGGACTCCAGTTTAGGAACAAGCTTCGTAAGAATTAGAGATGTGTTTTCACACTATGCTGTTATGTTAGGATTTAGTAAATCCATGTATTAAAGAGTCGGTCACCTCAAGTATATGTAATCGTTAGAAAGCTCGTTGGTATGTGCTAAAACACATACCTTTTCTATATCAAAATAGACCCAAAATAACCAAGAAAGAGTCGCTTATTGCTAATATTTATGGTTTTCTTGAGTTTGTGCTTGTGCAGGTACGGATATGTAAAAACACGCAAAAAAGAACCAAATCAGACGTAAATCCGAGCACGAGAGATTAAGAGAGCTTTAGCTGAGCCGGAAGGTCAGAATTATGCATTTATGAAGATTTCTAATCTCTGAGGATGATTTGTGAAGATTTGATCAAAGTTTGAAGAAATGTCAGAAATAGTCCCTGAACTTTCAGCAATTGACAGAAAACGCCCTCAAGTTTCAAAAGTTGCAAATTTAGTCCTTGGTTTATTTGAAGATTGACAAAATCAGCCCTTGGAAGATGATTTCAGATTTACATGTTTGGTCCCTTGGAAATCCGAATTTACATCTTGGGTCCCTATATTACATCTTGGATCATATACTAGTTACAATTCAAGTCCAATATATCCATTATCCACTTAACAAATCCCTTGGCCCAAGTTATAAACCAAAGCCCAAAATACAATAAACTCATTACCCGACCACTTATTATTAAACCAAGACCCGGCTATCCAACCCGTATGTCTCTTTTACCCGACCTTTTACCCAAGTCAAACCACCAGTGACCCGGTCAACATTTTCAATTTATAATTATTAATCCCAAACGCGCCCAAACAGTGGTATCTTCCCCTTCCTCCCAAACAACCCATTTACCCCGTTTACCACCAATTACCCACCTCCCAAACACCAAACATAGTACTTAGCATCTTCCCAAGCTTCTAGACCCAGCTGACATGTCAGATAGATGCTTACGTGGCCAAACCAAGCTCTCCCATTGGCTGCTACACCTCATCAAAGGAAATGGAGCTCTATGATTGGTAGTGATGACAATAGAATGAATGTGTGGCTGTGATAAGCTTTCTAGGAGCTTCTGAAAGGATCCCAAGGCCTCTCTTCTCAGCTATAAAAAGGACCCTTGGCTCACATTGCGATTCGTCCAATTTCTCACGCATTAGAGAAGTTTTGACCTTTTATTACTTGTCAATTTTAAGGCTTTCTTAGTGTAGTCACTCTAGATTCATTGTAGTTTTGGATTTCAGTTTTGTAATTACCACTTATTAATGAAAATTTGAGTTTACTTAAAAAAAAAAAAAAAAAAAAAAAGGCAAAAAAAAGGCGCCGATGATCGAGCGTCTTGCAACGAAAGATCTATGATAGAATTACTCGAAGAAGAAGAACGAGCAGCTCAGATTGAAAAGTGTCTTGAAGAAATACGAATTGAGGAGCAAGCACTTGCAAGACGTGCCCGATGGCTCGCGACTTACATTGACGATGATGATGAGGATTCCATCCAAATGAAAGAATATTATGCGAGTTTGTCGGCTGAAACCCCTCTCGTTTTTGAGTCTTTCATCTCCGACTCTTCCCCTTCACTCACACCGGTTGAGAGAAGTGACGTCATTTTGGAAGAGGTCGATGATTCTATTTCTTCAAACATTGTTGATCCCGTTGACTCTCTCATAATGGGGGACGAGCCTCTTAGCACTATTCCGGAAACGGAATCGTCTTGTGTTGAGAGCCTTGACCCAATCCCAAGTGAGTCCGAGGATATATCTGACAGTGATTGTGATTCGCTTTTATGTGATTCTATTGACATCTCCGAGGTTACTTCCGGGATTTTCTCAAATCCAGTTTTCAAGTTCAGTGACGACTACACCTTTTGTGAAGTTAATCCTCTTTTTGACAAAGATTTTGAGACCGATTCAGAGACCACAACGGAAGTGGTGGATATTGCTAGCTCTCAGAGCACACCACTTGTCCCATCTCTGTGTTCCGACTTTTCTCTCCCGTCATGTGATGTTGAAGAAAGTATTGAATCCGACACTGAAGTTATTATGGAGATTGATTTTGAAATGGTTGAAGACGATATTCTTGATAATCTTCCTTATGATTCTGATATGGAAGAAATCGATTTATTTATTGATGATCCAATACCGCCGGGTATTGAGAGTGACGGGTGCGACTCTAATCAAGATGTCCTTTTTCTTGAAAGCTTGCTTAATGATGATTCTCCTTCCTCTGTTGAGTCGACCCTCACTTATCCCGTTGAGCCCGCATGTGAAGACAAGATTTTTAAACCCGGGATATTAGTCATAGATGAGCTTCTTGCTAAAACCGTTGTTAGAGAAAAGGATCCTCTCATGGATGCCTTCATTTGTGAGCCTACACATCTTATCCCTTACCATGAGCTCCCATCTCTCTTGGAGTTTTCTCATTGTGATCCGTCATTCTTTCGTCCACCCGCAAAACCGCCGGATGATGGATCATTCTTTCATAATATCCCTTATGTGCTGATGCCCGACATTTTCTTCCCCACCCAACCCACCCATTCTCTTTCCCTCCGGAGTGAGGATACCGTCTTTGATCCGGGTATCCCTTCCGTTTGCTTCCCCAAGGACAAATGAATTCGGGGACGAGTCAGGCTAGCGACTCGGTGATCAAAAACAGTAGCGCTTCGTGGGAGGCACCCCATGCTTATCCTTCTATCTTCTTTCTATTTTCTAATAAGTGACGCGAAGGGGTCTGCCTCTTCGATTTCTCGTGTTTGGTTGTTTGTGATGTTGTGTTTAGGATGTTCCCGATATGAAGACTCTCGTGCTCGAAGTTTGTCATTTTCTCCACTCGAGTTTCATGATCGATGCTGATGGAAATCCGATATCCTAATCTTATCGACTAACGTTTATCTTTGAGCATACTTAATAAACGGCTTTTAGATTTTCGTGATACCCTTGCTTTAAACATTGAGGACAATGTTTCGTTCTAGTCTGGGGTAGGGTAATCTTCGATTTGATTTGACCGCACTTGCTTATTTCTGTCGTGTACTCTCGTAACCCCGTTTTCCTTAGAAAATGAAAAATTGTGCAAAAATGTGAAAAATTTAAAATTTTTGTAAGCTTTTGTTAAGTCTTTTTGATTGAAAAGTTGGCTAGTCTCTTAGACAAGAAGCTATAAAATTCGAATTCTAGCTCACAAGGCCAAGATTTTGCAAGTTTCCCTGAGTGACTTTAAATATGCATGACTTGATTTCATTAGACGAAGCATTTGCTAAGTTAATATATGTTTTGACATCTTGTTGACTTTCCGCTGGTGAGAGTAGGAATAGAATTCTGACTTGACCGGGCGTGTTGAGCCCTAGCTTGTTCCCTTAACCATAGATAATCTAAAAATTATCGGCTAAGCATCTGCGGATCTCATTATTTGGGATTTTAAATTTGCAGAGATCGAGAAATGATAGAGTTACTTATGAGTTTAGATGCTAAGCGTGGAGTAGTTGGTTCTCTTTAGAGCCCATCGAAGGTACTTATGGCTTTTTGTTCCTACAAAATTGTTTCACCCCATATCTGTCTAAATAATTAGAGATATCGAGTTTTTGGCGATAGTTAGTTCTTTATCTTCTTAAAAGAATCTTTGTTTTAAAAATTGGGTGCACATCAAGGATCCGTAATAAATGAGTAATAAGTGATATGTGAAATGTAATAAGTAAAGTTGTGAGCTGCGGTGTCGAGATCGGACCCTTGGATCTTTAGCCGGGATTGAGTGAGGTCTTAGCCTAGCCAGCCGGGATCCTCATTTCATGAAGCCTATAGTCTTGGAATTACCCCGTGAAGCTCCGTGGTTCACAGCTCATATAAGTATAAGTGAAGTGAAAAAAAAAAAAAAAAAAAAATTAAAATTGAAATGATGTTGAAAAATGAAAATGTTGAAAAAATCAAAAGTATAAGTGAATAAAATTCCTTGATGTGGACCTCATTTTTACGACAATGGTTCTTGAGAGAAGACGGATAACTAATTATCTACTTAGCTTTGTATCTTTATCGGAATAAAAGTTATCGAAACGAGAACTTGAAGAAATTCATTTCTCACAAAAATAAAAAAATCTAGAGGAAAATAGGAAAATGGGAACAAAAAGGTATTTACACAAGTAACTTCCATGGGTAGTGTTAGCATCTAGAATCATATTTAACAATGATTTCGGTTTTACGCTTAGTTTGGGGACTTGTGAAAAATCAGGGACGATGTATTCTATCCGTATGGTCACTTCACGCTGTGTTGTGTTTTCTACTCCGTGATCCTAACGTGTCGTTTGAAAAATGTTGGAGTTATTAATCGACATGAAAGTTCAAAAAACCGTCATTCATAATCAGAATGTGCTTAATCGTAATATCTACTTGTGAATTAAAAGGTAAACGGGGCGTTTTTAGAATTAGGGGTTTCTTAATCTCTTTTGAGGAATCTTTGCTACTTCTTCTCTTATTATTGGTTTGTCTGAACTGTTTTAAGTTTCTTACTGTTAGTCATTCACAAGTGGCTAGCTTGTGTGAGATAACTTGACGGTTTGGACATACCAATTTAAGTTTCTTCATAGGTTTAGTAGAAAGAGATTGAAATCCTTGGTTTTAGAAGCGTGAGTTGATTGCATTGCGTGAGGACACGACAATGGTTTCGTCTGGGGTATTTTGGTATGTGCTAAAACACATACCTTTTCTATATCAAAATAGACCCAAAATAACCAAGAAAGAGCCATTTATTGCTAATATTTATGGTTTTCTTGAGTTTGTGCTTGTGCAGGTACGGATATGTAAAAACACGCAAAAAGGAACCAAATCAGACGTAAATCCGAGCACGAGAGATTAAGAGAGCTTTAGCTGAGCCGGAAGGTCAGAATTATGAATTTATGAAGATTTCTAATCTCTGAGGATGATTTGTGAAGATTTGATCAAAGTTTGAAGAAATGTCAGAAATAGTCCCTGAACTTTCAGCAATTGACAGAAAACGCCCTCAAGTTTCAAAAGTTGCAAATTCAGTCCTTGGTTTATTTGAAGATTGACAAAATCAGTCCTTGGAAGATGATTTCAGATTTACATGTTTGGTCCCTTGGAAATCCGAATTTACATCTTGGGTCCCTATATTACATCTTGGATCATATACTAGTCACAATTCAAGTCCAATATATCCATTATCCACTTAACAAATCCCTTGGCCCAAGTTATAAACCAAAGCCCAAAATACAATAAACTCATTACCCGGCCACTTATTATTAAACCAAGACCCGGCTATCCAACCCGTATGTCTCTTTTACCCGACCTTTTACTCAAGTCAAACCACCAGTGACCCGGTCAACATTTTCAATTTATAATTATTAATCCCAAACGCGCCCAAACAGTGGTATCTTCCCCTTCCTCCCAAACAACCCATTTACCCCGTTTACCACCAATTACCCACCTCCCAAACACCAAACATAGTACTTAGCATCTTCCCAAGCTTCTAGACCCAGCTGACATGTCAGATAGATGCTTACGTGGCCAAACCAAGCTCTCCCATTGGCTGCTACACCTCATCAAAGGAAATGGAGCTCTATGATTGGTAGTGGTGACAATAGAATGAATGTGTGGCTATGATAAGCTTTCTAGGAGCTTCTGAAAGGATCCCAAGGCCTCTCTTCTCAGCTATAAAAAGGACCCTTTGCTCACATTGCAATTCGTCCAATTTCTCACGCATTAGAGAAGTTTTGACCTTTTATTACTTGTCAATTTTAAGGCTTTCTTAGTGTAGTTACTCTAGATTCATTGTAGTTTTGGATTTCAGTTTTGTAATTACCACTTATTAATGCAAATTTGAGTTTACTTTAAAAAAAAAAAAAAAAAAAAAGCACTCTCTACCTACTGTATAAGTTAAGTAGATTATTATAAGTTAAGTAGTATTTTGTTTAAGTAACACCGTGGAGGACGGGCGGGTCTTTACCCACTGTATGCCTGATCCACAGCCCGATAGGTGGCGATTTATGTAATGACTATAAATACTCTCTACCTCCCAAGGTAGAGAGTTGGAGCTCATAATAAGATTTTTCTTTCTCTCACTAAAGTTCCCAAACCTCTAACTTTCTCTCTCTAAAACCTTGTATACGCCTATTTGATCTTATGGTTTAGTGTGTATGTGAAATCTAATATGTTACAAATGGTATCAAGAGCCATGGTTTGATCATCTCTTACATATCTTTGGATTTCTAGTGACTTTTAGGTGGTTTTAGAGTTTGAAAAAGTTTAGTGGTTTTTGCATCAGTTGGATCATTTCTTTTGTTAAAGTTTGAATCTTGGGTGTAGTTTTGTGTTTAGAATCTTTGTATGTTCTTGGGTTTTGATTTGGTAACCTTGAATCATCGTGGTTGGGTTGTTTTTAGATTGAAAAGTGGTGTTTATGTGATTTTCTTGCTAGCGACTTGAGCCACAGATAAGTTATCTTGGTAGCGACTTGCTTTGTAATTTGGTAGCGAGTTGTAGTTGAAGGTCTTAGCGAGTTGAGCTAGCGACTTGTCTATTGAGACAAGCCGAAAAACAGTACACTTAGTGGATTCTCCACTACGGGTAGCGACTTGGTGAAAGTTAGTGACTTGTACTTAAGATTGTTAGCGACTTGGAGTTAGCGATTTGGTGCTTAGCGAGTTGCTCTTTAGCGACTTGATAACTTAGCGACTTGGTGCTTAGCGACTTGCTGTCAAAATTTTGCTAGCGACTTAGTGCTTAGCGAGTTGTTATTTAGCGACTTGACTGTGACTTAGCAACTTGGTATTTTAGCGATTTGGTGCTTGGCAACTTGGTTCAGGTTTTCTTAGCGACTTGGTTGACTCTGTCTGTAATACGGTTTTCTCTTGATTTAGTAAAATCCCGTGAAAGAATCTATTTCCCGGTTTAATCATAGAGTTATAAAATCCCGTTTAATCTGTTAACATGTCTACCAACATTCCTAAAATCATCTCCACTATTGCCGAGGATGTTCAAGCAGCTGGTTCAGATACTCGTCCACCCATGCTTGACAGAACTGACTACGACTATTGGGCTCAACGAATCAGATTGTACTGTCTTGGAAAGGAAAATGGGGTTAACATTCTCAAATCCATTGATGAAGGACCTTATCGGGTTGAGAGTGCTAGGGACATAACTGATACAGCTGAAGATGGAACATTGATTTACGGAATGGACAGACCAAAGATGTATGATGAGCTCGATGATAAGGAGAAGAAGAGATTCAATGCAGATATCAGGGCTTCTAACATTATACTGCAAGGTCTTCCAAAAGACATCTACAAGCTTATCAATCACAACACTGAAGCAAAGGCTGTATGGGATAATGTCAAGATGCTTCTATCAGGTTCTGAATTGACTGTTGAAGATAGAGAATCACAACTATATGATGAATTTGAGCATTTCAAGATGAAACCTGATGAGAGTGTATATGAGTACTATGTGAGATTCCATAAGCTTGTGAATGACATGAGAAACATCAAAATGACTATGCCTAACATTCAGCTGAACTCAAAATTTGTGAACAACATGAATCCCGAATGGCACAAGTTTGTCACTTCTGTGAAGCTCACTAAAGGATTGAAGAATACAAACTATGAGCAACTATATGCCTTCCTTCTCCAGAATGAAAGACATGCTATGTTTGAAAAAAGGATTCTGGAACAGTTCAAAACCAATCAGGGAGAAACAAGCTCAACAAATGATTCAACTGCTTTTTACACAAATGTTGGGATTACCACCAAAGCTTCTCAAGTTATACCCATGGGTAATGGTAATCACAAACTCATTCCCGATACAATGTTCAAACAAGCTGATGCTGATGCATCCGTGGGAAACTTCATTAATCAACTAGCTCTCATGATCAGTCAAAACATGAACACTCTCCCACACACCAACAACAACCTCAGAACAACATCCAATCCACACAATCAAGCCACGGTCAGAGATGGGAAGGTTATGGTGCAGCCAGTTCAAGAAAGGCAGTACGATCAGAGAAGGGGTGGAGTAGGTGGAGGCTATGGTGGAAATCAGAATTGAGGAAGGATTGGAAATCAAGGACAAACAAAGCCTATCAAATGCTACAACTGTGGTGGTGAGGGAAACATTGCAAGGAATTGTACATCTCCAAAACGTCCACAGATTGCTGAGTACTTCAGGGATAAGATGTTGCTTGTGCAAGCTCAGGACAATGGAGCAGCTTTGGATGAAGAGGAGTTACTGTTTCTTGCTGAAGGGAATGCCAGACTTATGATGCTGACGTTGATGAGCAGCCAATTCAGGAGATAGGTCATAATCATCAGAATGCCTTTCAAGTAGTTGATTGTGATGCATTTGACTCTGATGTAGATGATGAACCTACTGCTCAAACAATCTTCATGTCTAGCATCTCACCTATGGTTTCTCCAAAAGTTTCTCCACCACAACAAACTGGTCCTTCCAAAGACAAAATCATTTCAGAGGTATTAAAACTATATGATGATTTTGATGAGCGAAAGATGCATAATGAAGTACAATCTCTTGAGACTTATGAATCAGATATTGATAATGTGGGTAATAGCAATGTTGTCCCATATGATCAATATGTGAAGCAAAGTGAAAGTGAGGTTATACCAAGTAATGCATCTTCTGCAGTCAATGATGACTATGTCTTTGATGAATTCACTGCATGTACCCCTGATGATTCTGTTGCCTCTGAACTGAATGCCTATAAAAAACGTGTTGCTATTTATGAACAACGTGCTAAATTTGAGTTGACCACTCGTGAGCAGGAAATGGATGACCAAATGCGTACAATCATTAGAAAAAGTAAGTTTAGAGAATAAGTATTAAAACAAGAGTTAAACTCCTTACAAGAAAAGCTTTCTAAAACTGCTAAGCAAAAACAAGAACTTCAAGAAAATGTGAAAAAGCTTAAGCAAGAATTCAATGCTAAGGAATCAAAACTTTTGAAAGATTTTTCTAATCTGAAAACTTTGAAAAACAAGCTTGAAAACAAGTTGTACGTACAAGGGAACACCATTCAGACTGCTCACATGATCACTAAGCATATAGTCTTAAGCGATAAGCATAGCATTCCCCTTGTTGAGGAACCAAATCCTGAGGTCACTAAAAAGGCTAGAAGTGCTCATAAGGTAATTTATGATGGTAATGAAATCCTTAAGCCTAGACAGAAACCTAGTTGCGCTGAGTGCACAGAGGAAGATAAGAAATCAGATGAAGTCACTAGGGAGAAGATGAACAAGAAACTAGATGATCCAAAATGTAAAGAGAAGAAAATAATTATCACACCCCATGATTACAAAAAGGAGAATTGGATTTCCCTGAACAAGTTTAAGCCTCAGACATTGTTATCGCCCGAACAAGTGTTCTGGAAAAAGGATTTAGATAAGCTAAAAGCAGAGAATCTTGTTGTAACAAACCCCCCCTTTAGAAAAATGCCTTCAGCGACTGTGTATCCTCCCAATACATCAATGCATTTAGTTCCTAGGACTATTGCCACTAAAAGCAAGACCTTAATCAGTCAATATGTTATTTTTCAACTATTTGTTGATTTTGAGAAAACTTGTAAGAAAAGGATCACACCCACTGGTATAACTGAAGGGGAAAGGGGTTTTGAGCAAACGAAAGAATGTTATTTAACTGAAGTCATGCCCTTCTTTAAACAACTAAAAGATCAATTTGAAAGTCTTAAAAAGGGAATGAATTTAGACATTAAAGAAATGGAAAAGGAATTTGATGCAATGATCATTGAGGTTAGTGACTATGAGCGAGAATTAAAATATAATGAGATTGAGAGGAAAAACTTGCATACACTGAATGAGAATCTGATTTCTGAATGTGTTGCTCAAGACGTGTTTTTCACTGCTACAAATTGTTCCATTAATGCTTCTCAATTTCATGAATTATCTGTTGCCCTGAAAGTCTCCCATGATCGTATCATTGAGCTTGAAAAGACTAATTCTAAACTAAATGAGAAAATTGAACTGGATGATCAGGACAATTTGGTTAAACATTTTTCTAAACTAGAGGTTGAGCATTTTAATTTACAACTAAAATATCAACATCTTAAAGAAAATGTCAAAACTTCAAATATCAAGACATCCTTAGATGCTCCAGAGTTTGATGCAGTTTTTCAAATAAACAAACTTGATGAACAGATTCAAGCTCATTGTAACACGATCAGAAAATTGAAAGCCCAAATCTCTCAATTAAAGGGTAAAAAGAACAATGTGACTGGCTCCCAAATGCCTCCTCCTTTAGATTCTCAGAATTCTCAAACGTTTCATCTTCAAAACTTAGTAAATGCATTACAAAAGGAAAACGAAAGTTTTCTAGAAGAAAATGAAAAGGTTAAACGTCATTTCAATGAGTTATTTGAATCAATAAAGGTCACTCGTAACAAAAATAACGAACAAATAGCTTCATTGCAAAAAGAAATTGAGAATCTGAAGAGCCAGGTAAAAGGGAAAATGCCAATGACCAATGGGGAGAATGGTGTATCAAAGGTTCACGTTTGTAATAAATATGCTTTGTCTGTGAAATATGTTCCTCCTCATCTTAGGAATAATAAACTTGCAATTCAAACATATTTCTCATATCTTAAGGATTGTCTAGAATGTCTCCGTGAGATTGTTGAAAAGGATAAGTTAGAGAAACCACTTGATAATGCAATTGGGCATGCATGCCTATATGCCAAACGATCTCAAGAACTTCTAGAATGCTTAATCACAATATTCCCTAAGTCCTTAGGTGACAGAGTTAATCCTTTGATTCCGTGTTCTATGCCTATTGCCAAGTATGAAATCCATTCGATGCCCAATGTTATGAATGTGAACCTTAGTGTGCCTTCAAGTAGTTCAGATTCCAGATCTGTTAGTGCTAAGAAAGCGAACTCTAGTATGCCTTCTAGGAGTACAAATCCCAGCACTTCTAGTGTTAAGAAAGTGAACCTTAGTGTGCCTGCATGTAGTTCAGATCCCAACACATCTAAACAGGATATGCAAGGAGTAGCAAAACCAACTAATGTTCCCATTCCCTCTACAGGAGTAATCAGTGACATTAAAGCGAGCAGGTCAAAGTCTCAAGACAATACAAGGAATGATAGGACCTCGCAAGCTAAGAATGTGCATTGGAAGAGAGTAGAAGACCAACCTAGGAACTTTAAGTTTGAGCCGAATAAAACGAATCGTGTTGATTCTAGTATTTGCCATAGGCGTACTGTAATTAATTTGAATTCTGATACTATTTGCAAACCTTGTAATGATGTCTGCTTGAATTCGGTTACTAATCATGAATGTGGTGTGAATATTTTGTCTAATGCTGTCAAATCCCCAGTTAACATTGTTAATGAAAAATATCATGCTAAGAAGGCAAAAAGGCAAAGGCAAAAGAAAGTTAGAAAACAGTGGAAGCCCACAAGAAGAACATTTAGTAAGATAGGTTATCAATGGATACCTATTGGCCATAAGGATAATAAGGCAATGCCCACTAGAAAATGGATGCCTACTAGTAGAACTATTCCCTTAAGAAGTGAACATACTTTGAATAGGGCAAATACGGACACTAGTACTGCATCTATTCATAATGATTCCATTGCCTCAATTTCTGATATGGATGTTTCTATTTCTGATGTGGGTGTTCCAATCACTGTTACTAACCAAATGGAACCCATTCTTGCATGGGGATCCCAATTATCCAGTTATCCATTCTTGTTTGTGTTCAACTGCAGATCGTTCAAATCGTTCTGTGGTACCTGGACTCAGGCTGTTCCAAGCATATGACTGGAGACCGGTCGCGGCTCATGAACTTCGTGAGTAAATTCATCGGGACAGTTAGATTCGGGAACGACCATTTTGGAGCTATTATGGGTTATGAAGATTATGTGGTTGGTAAAAGTGTAATTTTCAGGGTATATTATGTGGAAGGTCTTGGTCATAATTTGTTCTCTGTTGCTCAATTCTGTGATTCCGATCTAGAAGTGGCTTTTAGAAAACATACTTGCTTCGTTAGAGAACTTGACGGTGTAGAATTATTAAGAGGTACTCGAAGTTCTAACCTATACACCATCTCTATCGATGACATGATGAAGTCTTCTCCAATCTGCTTGCTGTCAAAGGCTTCTAAAACAAAGTCTTGGTTATGGCATCGTCGTCCAATCGCTTGAACTTTGGTACCATAAACAACCTTTCCAGAAAGGATCTTGTCAGAGGCTTACCCAGATTAAAATATGAAAATGATCATCTTTGCTCAGCTTGTCAATTGGGAAAAAGCACGAAATATGCCCACAAACCAAAACCCACAAACTCTGTAATGGAAGTTCTTCATACTCTTCATATGGATATGTGTGGTCCAATGAGAGTGCAAAATATTAATGGGAAGAGATATGTGTTAGTAGTGGTTGATGGCTACTCCCGATTCACTTGGGTTAAGTTTTTGAGGACAAAGGACGAAACTCCAGATGTCATCATTAAACTCATTAAACAACTTCAGATCAGACTCAACAAAATAGTTCGAATCGTCCGAACTGACAATGGAACTGAGTTTGTTAATAATGTACTCAATGAATTTTATGAAAATGTTGGAATCAGTCCTCAAAGAAGTGTTCCTCGAACTCCTCAACAGAACGGTGTAGTTGAAAGACGAAATCGAACTCTTGTAGAAGCTGCAAGAACAATGCTGATTTACTCAAAGGTTCCAATGTTTTTATGGGGTGAAGCTATTGCCACTGCTTGTTACACTCAAAATAGATCTCTAATTCACACATCTAATGAAAGACTCCATACGAACTTGTCCACAATCGAAAACCTGATCTATCATATCTTCGTGTGTTTGGTGCTTTATGCTATCCAACGAATGACGGACAAGATTTAGGTAAATTGAAAGCTAAAGCGGATATTGGAGTATTTGTTGGATATGCACCAAACAGAAAAGGTTACCGAATCTACAACAAGAGAACCCGAGATATCATGGAAACAATTCATGTTACGTTTGATGAGCTGACCGGTCAAATGGCTCCTGGACAATCCAGTTCAGGACCCGCACTTCAAAACAGTCCCATTGGTTCATCCCTTGTACCAAATTCTTCTCCAGCAACTCCATATGTACCTCCATCTGAAGATGATTTAAAGAGATTGTTTGATCCTATGTTTGATGAACATTATGAGCCAAGTGCTAATGAACTGTCGATTCCTACAACAGAGGCTGCTCATATCCCTGTGAATGAAGTTAGTCCTTCAGTCTCATTATCATTAACTCAAGAAGCGCCTGCTGCTGATCACTCAGTCTCATCAAGAAATCATCAATCTTCGAATGTACATCATGGAACTGTTTCTTGCATCAATGATGAAGTTAATCCCTTTGCTACTCCTGAAGATGCCCCATTTGAAAACATATTTGCTCCTGAATCATCATCAGAACCATCTTCTTCAGGAGACATCGACTCTGCTACTTCAGTCCCTCAACAACTGCCACATGAACACCTCAGAAAATGGACTCACGATCATCCATTAGACAACATCATTGGAAATCCCTCTCGTCCAGTATCCACACGGAAACAACTTGCAACCGTTGCCTTATGGTGCTTCTTCAACTCCGTACTCTCTAAGATCGAACCAAAAGATGTTAAAACCGCCATTATTGAAGACAGCTGGTTTAATGCCATGCAAGAAGAAATTCATGAGTTTGATCGACTTAATGTATGGGAATTAGTACCTGCTCCAGATTGTGCTATGATCATTGCTCTAAAATGGATCTTCAAAGTGAAACTTGATGAGCATGGTGATGTGTTAAAGAACAAGGCTTGCTTGGTTGCTAAAGGATACCTTCAAGAGGAGGGTATTGACTTTGAAGAATCTTTTGCTCCTGTTGCTCGTATCGAGGCAATCAGAATCTTCTTGGCTAATGCTGCTAGTAAGAACATGGTAGTCTATCAGATGGATGTAAAGACGGCATTTCTGAACGAAGATCTTAAAGAAGTCGTCTACGTCAGCCAACCTGAAGGCTTTGTGAACCAAGAGCATCCTACTCACGTTTATCGGTTGAAGAAGGCTCTTTACGGTTTAAAGCAAGCTCCAAGGGCATGGTATGATACGCTATCAAAGTTTCTTCTATCTTCCGGATTCAGCAAAGGAGCAGTTGATCCAACATTGTTCACCAGGAAGTCAGGCAAACATTTAATTCACGTTAAAATATATGTTGATGATATCATCTTTGCCTCGACTGACCCCAATGAGTGTGACTGTTTTTCAAAAGAAATGGGTTCTAAATTTCAAATGTCAATGATGGGACAAATGTCATTTTTCTTAGGATTACAAATTTCACAAAGTCCCGGAGGCATTTTCATAAATCAATCTAAATATGCAAATGAGATTTTAAAGAAATTTGAATTTGATTCAAGTGACCCTTTTGACACTCCCATGATTGAATGTACTAAACTAGATGAGGACCACTCAGGGATCATGGTAGACCAAACGAAATATCGTAGTATGATTGGATCCCTGATGTACCTCACAGCTAGTAGACCAGACATCTTGTTCGCTGTTTGCATGTGTGCTAGATACCAGGCTAAGCCTACTAAAAAGCACCATGAAGCGGTTAAACGGGTCTTTCGATATCTCCAAGGAACCATCAATATGGGATTTTGGTACCCGAAGGACACCGGTATGTCACTAACAGCCTATGCAGATGCCGATCATGCAGGATGTCAAGATACTCGTCGAAGTACTTCTGGAGGTGCTCAGTTTTTGGGTGATAAGCTTGTGAGCTGGTCTTCAAAGAAGCAAATGAGTACTTCTATTTCCTCTACAGAGGCGGAATACATAGCCATGTCATCTTGTTGTGCTCAAATCCTATGGATGAGATCCCAATTATCTGACTATGGCTTTGTATTCAACAAAATCCCTCTGTACTGTGATAATAAAAGTGCTATTGCTCTCTCATGCAACAACGTACAACACTCAAGAGCAAAGCACATCGACATTCGACATCATTTCATCAGGGAGCAAGTTGAAAACTGTGTGGTGGAACTATACTTTGTGAGGACTGAATACCAGTTAGCAGACATCTTCACGAAAGCTCTTCCTAGAGAACGTTTTGAGTTTATTCTTCCACGACTTGGTCTTAAAAGCCTTCAACCAGAAACACTCAAACTTCTTCAAGAGGAAGAAGAGGAGTAAAAGGTTTCCTTCATCTATCTGTTGTATATATTTATTCGAAAAACTAAACACAAAAATATAAAACTTTCAAAATCCATAAAAATTTGAAAAATTCGAAAAATCTTCAAAAAATATTGTCTTTTTGTCATGTTTTTCTCGGTTCGATAATATCTACGGTCTTTGTGCTGTCATTCAAAGAATGACACGGGACTTTAGATTTTGTTCGAATTTTTATATAAAAAAAAAAAATCAAAAACTCAAAAAAATATTTTTGGGAGAAAGAGAAACAATGGTTTATTGTCATTTCAGGCAATAACCCGCTTTTCAAAGAAAGAACAGAGCCATGCCTTATCGTATTTTTCAAATCTCATGCTCTGATTCTATAAACATTTATCTGCTAAAAACTAATTGCTTTGTTAAATAACTCGGACTCTATTTTTGATAATCATCTGGACTTAAAAGTTTGTCAAAATATCTATCACTCAATCAACAACTTATGTCATTGATTGAGGGGGAGAATGATTTCAATTAAATTAAAAGGTCATTTGTCATTCAATTGTTTTCACATGATAATCATGCATGTTTATTCAATGGAGTCTAGAGTCTCAAAATCCGATCCTTATCAGTTAAAACGCTTTCATAATCAAGTCACAATTCTCCTTAAAAGATTTCAAAATCAATTTAAATCTACAAAGATCACAAATCTCAAATGATTTGATAATTGTGATCGGGGTAGAATTTGTGATTTAAATTGGATTTAATCTGATAATTCAGTAAATGGTTTTATAAGGATGTACAAACTCTCCTTCCCACATGTGCCAAACGATTTCAAATTTTCCATGCACATGTTGAAGGGGAGCATCTATCTTAAACCACAAAGATTTGAAACGTGATCAATTTATCTCAATGTGCAATCCTTTCCTAATATGTGCAAAACATTTTCAAATATCTATGCACATATTGAGGGGGAGCAAATTTATGAAAACCTCATCCTTACCTAAAATGATTTATCTACTTGTTTTGATCAGGGAAGTGATGTTGATATCTTTTAGAAAATGGTAATCAAAGAAGTTATTTCTTTCTCTTGCCTCCGTGTGCAAAACGATTTCAAATACTTGATGCACATGTTGAGGGGGAGCTCTTGTTCTAAAAATATCAAAAGCAATTCAGGTACAAAACGCTTTGATAATATATCACAAGTATCTGGATTGATTTTCAAAAGGTTTTCAATTGGTTCCAATGGCAGATGAGCAATACCGAATAGACAGACCAACTTTACTTTATGTATGGTGATATAAGGATGATAAGGTTAGGTATTTGTTCCCATGATCCGCCAGAACTGGAGGGATCTACCCAGGGACAATCCACTAGATAGTGTAGAAGTCCTTAGGTATATTGAAAAAAGGAGAAAAATGAGATATGGGAAGAGTGCAAACTGAGACTGAGCTAGTACTGGAATAAACCGAACAAGGTTCTAGCTATGAAGTCTCGGTAAGCACTGAAGGGGTTGAAGAATGAAAAAGAATTGAATGAGAAAATGGTGAAAACAAATAGCCCTCCAATCATTCAACCTTAGGGCAGATACCTGGTTCAATTCATATGCTACTGGTGGTTACCAAGGTAACATCGGTATTGAAGACAAGACGTCATGGACCCAGTGACGCACTGCACTTCATCTTCCCAAACCACTCAAGTTCCTCTTAAAAGGACTTGTTTCATTCTCACGGGGAACCGATATAATCTATCGACTTTCTCTTAGAGATTGTTGATATTGAAGAAGGAGACCCTCTCCCTAGTGTCCAATATAGGATCCAAATATGCACAAAATTGAGTCTAGAGCCACGAGATCATCAATTAATCTCCTTAGGACACGTTCAATGAAGACTCTCTGTTTCACACAATGTGAAAAGAGAGATTATATCTTGAGTCCTACGCATTATCCTTGTGGTATTGCCAGAACATCTGAGTGATATGGAAACATAATCACAATGAAGATGGAAAGCCTTCTGGAGCCAACATTGTAACATATTGGATTTCACAAACACATCACATAACAATATATGGTTCGAATTATGTAAAGTTTAGAGAGAGAAAGTGGGATCCTTTCTAGAGAGAGAAGGTGAAAGAAAACTTAGAAGGTTAGATTAAGATGAATGAAAGGTCCAACCCTCTACCTTGGGAGGTAGAGGGTATATATAGTTACAAAGTAAACGTCCTCCTTCGGACTGTGGATCAGGCATACAGTGGGTAAAGACCCGTCCTTCCTCCACGGTGTTGCTCTAAACTAAATAACTAACTAATAAAACAGTAAATAACGATATGTCTACGAGCTAACTTATGCTAGATTATATTTGGGGTGACCGACTCTTCACTATGGAATTTCTAATTTCTAACAATCTCCCCCTAAGGGAGGTGACCCCATATTTTACATTTCGAATCCTAGCATTCTATTTAATCTTCAGTCTTGAGCTCGTAGACATTAATTCTTCAACATCTGCATCTTTGTGCTTTTTCAGTGATTCTTTAAAGTCCGATAACTTTGTACTTTAAGTGGAGGCCTTTATACTGATCCACATCTTTGATGATCTTCGAGCTTTAATTGAGATCATCAGCCACAGTAAATCTCTGGATCACCCTTTATTGTGTTGCCATCATGTGAAGTTGTGACTTTCGGACCGACATGCTCACACATTCTGGATCATGACATCTTTCCATCAGAGTAGCGGAAGCTTTACTGGTTCATGATATTTGTAACAGCGTAGCAGAAGCATAGTATACAAATATCAGAACCAGGTTATGTAGATATGCACCAGTCACGATTTCTTCAATTAAGTGTGGATGCTGTGAGCATGCGGCTTTGGATTGACCGCTCAATTCTGATCAGCTGCAACCGTCCAAATGTACCTGCAAACAACAGTTAGCAATGAAACATACGAAAGTGTCTTTGATCACTTTCGTTGAATTGAGGTACACGGCCCACGGTTCCCCGTTGATTAGTACAAGTACTGCCTGTGATCAGGTAGGATTCCTAAGAATCTCCTTGACAGGGTTTCGCAGCTGCTCTAACCGTTCTCAAACCGGAACGTCTCAAAGAAGACAACACGGAGTGAGTGAACCAGCAAATTGAGATTCACTGATTGATGAAAAATGATTTGAAAAACAATCGCGTATTGCTTGAAGAAAGAATTTTGCAATACGACGAAGGTTTTATGAGAAAGATCAATTTTCAAACAAAATACTTTTTGTATTAGAGAATGAGTACACATTCGATGTGCTAGTGAAAAGAAGAGATTTGCACATCGAACGGTTTTTCTAAAAGTATTTTTCAATCAGAGATACTTTTTGAATTTGAAAAAATAAGTACACATTCGACGTGCTATAGAAAAGAAGGTTTGCACATCGAACGGTTTTTCCAAAAGTATTCGTCAATTCCATTCCTGGACCAAGGTTGATTCAGGTTTGAATCTCCTCATCGTTTCTATCCAGTTGTCACAAGCTTGATCTTACGAGAAGATCTCACATGTCACCCACCAAGAGCTTGTTTGATGTTGGCTCTAGAAGGTTTTCCATCTTCATCGTGAATACTTTTACATACCACTCTAGAAGGACTCTTAATATATTCTTACTTTCCACATTGAGTGAAACAGCAAGTCTTCATTAATATAGTGTCCTAAATGAGATATTGTGGATGATCTTTTGGCTCTAGACTCAATAGTGCACATTTGGTTCCTGTGTCGGAGACTAGGGAGAGGGTCTCCTTCTTCAATATCAACAATCTCTAAGAGAAAGTCGATAGATTATGTAGGTTCCCTGTGAGAATGAAACAAGCCCTTTTAAGAGGAACTTGAGTGGTTTGGGAAGTTGTAGTGCAGTGCGTCACTGGGTCCATGACGTCTTGTCTTCAATACCGATGTTACCTTAGTAAGCACCAGTAGCATATGTATTGAACCCGGTTACTGCCCTAAGGTTGAATTATTGGAGGGCTATTTCTTTTCACCCTTTTTCATATTCATTTCTTTTTCATTCTTCAACCCCTTCAGTGCTTACCGAGACTTCATTACTAGAACCTTGTTGGGTTTATTCCAGTACTAGCTCTGTCTCAGTCCGCACTCTTCCCATATTCTCATTTTTCTCCTTTTTTTCAATATACCTAAGGACTCTACACTATCTAGTGGATTGTCCCTGGGTAGATCCCTCCGGTTCTGGCGGATCGTGGGAACAAATACCTAACCTAACCATCCTTATAACACCATGCATAAAGTAAATTTGGTCGGTCTTTTGGTATTGTTCATTCCTTCTCGAAACCAATTGAAAAATCATTTGGAAAACCAATCAAGGTACTTGTGATACGAGATCAAAGCATTTTGTACCTTAATAGTTTTGATCATTTAGAAAACCTCCCCCTCAACATGTGCATATGTTTTAGAAATTGTTTAGCACATGGAGGCAAGAGGACTTTGAAATATTTTCTTTGATCACAATTTTCATAGAAAAAGCCATTTGATTTTCTTGGTAAATTCTCCCCCTCAATATGTGCATAGGATATTTTAAAACATTTTTATCACATAGAGGCAAGAGTTCTTTTGAAGTACATCCATGATCACAAAAGCCATTAAGAAAACCATTTGCTCCCCCTCAATATGTGCTTCGAGATTCGAAAGCGTTTAGCACATATGAGAGAGCAGCCTGCACATTTTCATCAAATCAATCATCATATATCAAGTTTCATTATTAAATCACAAATTCTTCCCCGATCAAAAATATCAAACCCTTTGAGATTTTGGATCTCAAGTGATTTAATCAGGTTTGGAAAACATGGGAGAATATGTGGCCAGGTTTAAATACTCATCATGTTTTTGGATAAATCCTCCTCCTCAACATGTGCATTGTGTATTTGAAATCGTTTGGCACATGGAGGCAGAAGTGCCTTTGAAGGACTAAAACCAATTCCATGTAAACAGATAAGAGATTTAAATCACGATCTCTCACCCGATCAAAGATTTCAAACCATTTGAGATTAGTGATCCCAAAAAATTTAAATAATTTAGAAAATTTTGGGGAAAGACGTGGCAAGGTTTGATTTTGAAAAATGACAGATAAGGACCATTTTAAGACATTAAAGATTGTTAGTATCAGGTATGATTGTTTTAAGAGATCTTTTAGTAAAATAAAACAATTTCACAATCAAACAAGAACAGAAAAAATTTCATTTTGACAGATCTTTGAGTTTTAAAGAAAATCATACCATGACATAACATTAAATCTTTAGATCACCTCTTTGTTTCGTACAAACCGGACCTTTTATGAAGAAATATCGTTTGAAAATATTTTATTTTAAATCACACTCCCCCTCAATCCATGACATAAGTTAATGATTGAGTGACTTATGTTTTGATAAAATGAAGTCCGGTGATTTTCAAAATTTAGTCCAATTTATTTTCAAAACAATATTTTTCCATTTTCAAAAACAATATTATTTAATGTTTTAGAAAAATGGTATCATTCACTACTTGTCCTGCACAAAGATACATTAGGTGGTTGAGAAGCTTCCGTTGTTGCTGTAGGGCTTGGAAGAAAACCGTCTGCCGATGCAGTGAGACTTCTTCTTACGTTGCATTTTGAATGCCAACTGAGGTCAAATTAAGCTCTGTTTCTTCAATCACTTAGAAGAAAACCATCTGCTGATGCAGTGAGACCTCTTACGTTGCATTTATGCCAACTCTCCATTGAAGTCCAATTAAGCTCCATTTCTTCATTTGTCAACCCATGATATCGTTACCCTTTCCTTGCGGCATCCAATCATGTTCATTTGTGGGATCCGGATCGGGAACATTCTTATATACCAATATACCTACATATGTTAGTGAACAAACATATGGTGGTCGACAACACCCAAACAGCAATCGACTAATAAAAGTCAATCCAACATATCAATCAGATAATGTAAGGTATGGGAATAATGTGTTTCTCAAACTCTAATCATCTAAACCTAACAATCATATCCTAGAAACCTAGTCCTTCAACACAGGCAATTATATTTTTTCAGATAAGCACGTAGGATAATTAAGAAAGTCCGTTAGATGATATAAATTTGAAAACATTCTCCCCCTCAATCAATGACTTATTTTCTGAAAAGATTAAAAGCGCTGAAGTCATTGATTGAGTTTTCAATTTTCACAAAAACTCTGAATCTGTTAGATTTACAAGCAACTCATTTACCACCATTTTAGAAAACAACAAATATTTTTCTGAAGAATTTATAGACGGAAAAATATTTGAGTAGGAACAGCAGTCCTTCGACATACTTTCCTCATTTGTTTTTAGGATAAGTGCACGAAATATTTGAAAATTTGGTTTAGCGCAGCACTTTCCTTTCTTTTGAAGAGTGGGTTGCTATCTGAAATAATATCAAACCATAGTTTAAGCGCGGGTCATAGTCAGAAGTAACTGTAAGCCATTATTTGAAGCCCGGGTTACAGTCTGGAATAACTGTAAGCCATATTTTGAGACATGTTCAGAAAGAAATATTTACACCTCCTGATCGAACTTCATCTAAAGTCTCGTGCCATTATTGAATGACATTTCTAAGACCGTAGATGTTATCGATACCAGAAGACATGTCTTGAGAAAAACATATTTTTGGTATTTTTAAATTTTCTGATTTTTATGGGTTTTTGTTGGTTTTATATTTTTCTATTTTCTTTTTCTTGGTTTTATATTTTTGTATTTGGTTTTTCTGAAAAATATATACAAAGATAGAGTAGATGATATAATTTAAGAAGATGATGATACGAGTACCGAGATAAGGATATCGAACAGCACGTCGTAGAAGATAGAATTCGTCATCTCTTAAACTTCCACCACCAAAGCTTTTGAGACTCTTGAATGGACGTCAGAAATTGAGCCTGCAGAAAGTGAGACTTTGGTAGCTTGCCCTCATACCGTCAATCTTCGAATAAAGACCATTTTCCCAAGAAGAAGAATGAGAAGAGAAACAGTCTCATTTAATGAAGCTCAGCACCCCGAAGAACATGAGAACACCGAGGTAACAAGTTAAGACATTGATCGTCTTAGCGGTTATCAAATCCGGAATAACTGATGAAGACCGATCACATGAACCTGTTGTGCGTCCCCGATGTACACATTACTCTTTTAGATTGACCAGTTGTCTTATGCAGGGGAACAATACATCAACATCTTCATTTTACCAAATGCATTCCAGTTATCTTCCATATAACCAATCAGCCCATAATGTACACAAGTACCCAACCAGAGTAGAGACAACAACATCACACTAACTGGTTGAATCACTGATCTCCTATGCGGATGTCAAATCTAGAATGATTGATTAAGCTTGATCATGTGAATATGTTTTCCGACCCTGATGTACACATATATCTCCCTTGATCGTTGCGATCTCATCAGAATCATCATTACATTGTATACATGAAGCACTAACCGGAAGCACTTTATCATAAATCATATAGAAGATGTCGATATGCAATATCATCTCACGAACCAAATATTCTTCTCACATTTCTTCTAACTGAATGCTGAAGTAACACATACCAAAAGTCTCCAGAGACCATTTCCTCCAATTAGTTGGAATAATACACTAAAGGCTACGAGTTAAACACTGAGTTTCTCTACGGTTATGACCATTGTCTTTCCGGGATAACTTCAATCAGGTAGAAGTGTTAAGTTCATCATGTGTACTCGTTGTGCTTTTAGATATATGTCTCCTTCCCCCTTGCTGGTTTTGATACCTCAGATTCAGTAAAACATAATATACCCAAAAACTCGAAATCTTGTGAGAAGAACTCAAATATCCCAAATGAATCCTGTGAGAATCAACTGCAACGGAAACTCTCTCTGACTATCTTTATCAACCCATATGTAGACAATTTGAAGTGACCACTGATGAAGAATACCCGATATACTAAACTTGAAACTGAAGTCAGATTCCCACATTTGTATCTTAAGCTTCAAGCAAATTCATAAGTACTCACTACTCAAGCAAAGTATGAGACATTAACACCTCTTGTGATTATCCACACCGACATATGCGTGTGACACTGAGTAAAACAAAGTAACTCCTAATAGTGATAGTTAACCAGGTCTTCAACCATCCACCTCGACTGCTGGTAACTAGATAACCCAAGACTTCAACTCAAATTCTTAAGCCCGAGCAAGTTATCAAATAAGAACACGCCTTTGTGAATGTCAACTTCAACCTCAAATAAGTGATAAAATAGTAACTTCGAAGTAATCAACTTGTGTCAAATGTCCAACACTTGAATAAACATACAATCGGATGAACATTGACCCAATGAATGAACCGGAGCAAATGATTCCTCAACATCAATGCATTCTTCCTCAAGGTATACATGTAGAAGCTGATCTGGAAGATTTACTAAAAATGTCTTCTAGCGGATGAGGAAGTCATTTTTCCTTAAAGTTCATGTGGTTGATTTATAGCGTGCACAATGAGAGGAACAATAATCTGTGAAGATTTGGCAAAGGAATACCAAAGAGCGGATCATTATTCATGAACAATAATCCGTGAAGATTTGGCAAAGGAATACCAAAGAGCGGATCATTATTCAGTAGTGCAACTACAATATCATGATAGTCATTATCAACGCCTTGTGAAGTAATTGGAGATAAGGTTTCTTGAGAGTTCTGAGAAGTACTTCTTAGATGGTGAAATAGTTGAGTCAGTAGAAACCGGAGCATGAGCTTCAGAATCTGGATGATCAACATTCGTTAGAGGTTGGAAGTACTCATCAAACATATCTTTGAAAAACAATGAATCCCAATTATCCTTAGTAATTGAAGCATTAGGCGTAGGAGGAGTGTCATCAAAAATCAAGCAATGAATCATTGCTAAAGAATATGAACAAGTCTAATTGGGGATTAAATTTTGGCTTTTCAATCTCCCCCAGTTAGTGCTCTCCCATAAACTGACAAAGATTTTCAAGGGTTCTTCTCAGCCTGGATTAAGAAGAAGTCTTTAGATCATCAAATGCAATTCGTCTTTAGTCTTCTAATCATGTAGCAGAAAATGTAGATTAGACTGTAGACTCGACCTTCTTCAAGATTGTCCGAATGGGGAAATAGAGAGTTAACATCTTCTTCAGACCAAAGGCATTCCCGTTAACTTGTAAATAGCAAATCCCCTTAATTAAAATCCCTCCCAATCAAACAAGAACAGAACGATGTTCATCAAAGAAATCAGCCCAGCAACTAGAAGCACTTTGTCATTTAATCATATCAGCCCATGTGAAGATGTCAACGAACGGCTCTTAGAAGAAACTACATGTGAAGATGATCCGATAAGAAGAATCTCAGTTCTTACATGAGTTAGGAGCCGTTTGACCATATATTCTCAAATATCAGTCAACCATGCAAAAAATTCACACTTCTTCTCCCCCTCAAGAATTGCATATGGAGATGCCATTCTTGATTAAACAAGTGATTATCATTCAAATGTATTCCATTCACACTACTCCCCTGCAAAGTTAGCACAGGATGTCGCCATCTTCATTATATTGAGCAAGTGGAATAAGAGTAATTATTAGTAGTCCGATTCACTTGATGACTGAAGCGTATGGAAAAAGGATGAAGCATGTTGATGAAGAATGTCGATGAGAATGGTCATAAACATGAAGATTTCTCTTCTTATGAAGATAAAGCGCACTGAAGCGTACACCTTTCTTTTCTTTGAGGAACGGGGCCTGAAGTGTTATCTGCAGACACCATAATGATGAAGTACGAGGCCTGAACTGATGTGAACAGACGTCATAGCCGAAAGAATATCAATATTGAGTTACTTGAACCCGTGAGTTATGAGATATCAATCCATTTGTAATCCATACTTTAAGCCAGTCCATGTAGTGAAGGATCGAAGTATCTACAACTGAGGAAGGACTACCTGCACTAACATTACAAGCTTGATTGCATATATATTGGTTAGTGACATTAGTATCCAAACCCTTTGGGGTTTCACGGTCAACCTTGATTTTGTCATCAGAAAACAGCTTTCCGGTAGGAATCCACCTAAGTCCAGCATCCTTAAACATTCTACCCGATGGTATCCACTTATGGCAAGGTCTAGGATTGTATGGCTTCTTATGCATAGTGGAGGACTTATCCATGTTCCTAGTTTCTAAAGATTTAGCAGTTGGTATCCATCTAGGCGAAGTTTTTGGCTTGTTTTGCTTCACAACATGTTGAACCATAGTCACGTTAGTAGTCTTAGTGGATTGTACCTTAGCATGTGAATAAAGAAAATGTTTCTTATTCGGAAAAGACTCAGAATTTCTAGTTTTGTTTTCTACATGCTTAGCATTCTTATGCACATAACTACTATTAGATGTACGCCAATCCCTAGTCTTTTGAGTGTTCCTAGGTAGTGGTTTACAACTACTAGTAGTGCCTTGAAATCTTGTAGAATTCCTCACCCTAGGTCTTGCACCTAAAATTCCGTCTTTTCGAATCTGTGCCTTTTTCCTAGCTTTTTCTAGATAATAGTTCTTCCACAAGTCATTCATATCATATGAATTTTAGGTTTTAATACTTGGTTTTGACACTGTTTTTGAACTAATCCTAGAGGTGCTGGGAGTAAAAGTAGCTGCATGTTGAGGTTTAGAGGAACTAGAAGCATGACTCTTAGGTAACACAGGTGAAGTGACTGGTTTAGACAAAACTTGTTTCTCATCAACTTGGGAGGCAAACCGTGTTTTTGAAAATTTTGGTCTTTCGGATATAAACGCAGTAGGCTGCCTAACAACAGACCGGTTTCTAATGGGATGAGAAACTGGTTTCCCCAAGGTTGATGGTTTTGTAAAATTAATGTTCACACTTTTCCCTACAGTTTTCCTAAGCTCATTCTTTAAGGCTACAATAGCGAAACTCTTATCCTGAAGTTGAGCTTTGAGTTCATCAATTTTTTCTATCAAAGAGTTTGTTTGTTCCATTGACTTAGTTCTAGCTTCTTTGACAGAGTCACTTAGTTCTATGTGATGCTTTCTCAAAGACTCATTTTCCTTTAGTAATTTAGCCACATAAATTGACAGTTCATTATTTCTTGTTATAATAGCATCAATGTCTTGTGTATTCATGACTAAATTACTTTTCTCATTCAAGACAGAAATATGTTTCTTCAGATTGTAAATGGTTGACTCTTTGTCTTGAAGATGACCTTTCAAAGTGTTAATTTCAAAAAGTTCACGGAATTCAGGAAGTTCCGGTTTTTTACATGGTTTGTTAAGTTGAAAACTTTCTTCTTTACTCTGTATCGCGATTTCAAGTGAAATGCAATGTTTTTCAAGATTTGAGAATTTGTTTGAAAGTTCATCAAAAGCCTTCTTATCAACCATATCTTTTGTTTTGAGACACGTAATCTCAGACTCAGCCTCAGTAACAGAACATTTATGAAATTCATGTTCAGCATCATGATCAGTTTGATTAAGTACTTTAGCAGATGCACTATGTTGAACAGTAAAGGGTACCTCATTACATGACACCTGCTCAATTTTTGGTCTGATATCTGCATCCACATCATGTGTAACAAGAGTCACTGGACCGTTGAATGTGTCAAGCTTATCAATCTCTGAGCCTCTGTATTCAGTGCCAACTGATCCATCATCTGGTGCTTTACCCGACTCATCATTATATGTTGACTCTGACATTCTGCATTCAGCAACACCTGATTCTTCAACAGATACATTACCCAACTTGTCACAACTATCTCTCAACTGCACCTGACACTCATTCACGTTTTCATCTTTATGTGTAACTTCCTCAATATACTTTTCCACATTATCCATGAGTTGTATGAATGTCTCCATTAACACGCTAATTTCCATTCCAGTGTGTCTCTTGAAAGACATTTCAGTAATGTCTTGATCATAATCTGATGTAAATTCCCCACTAATGAATGACTGAAATTGGTTGTGGATCACTTGAAGTGCAGCACTGGAACTAACCTTTTGAACCTTCTCTTTATCAAGTTTTTGTTCCAATTGTTCTAAGTTCAATAGTACTGTTCCCGTTAATGTGGATAAGTCTTGACGGAAAAGGGCAATGCATGTTCGTTCCATTCCAATCGGTGTGAGTAACATAAGGTGTGAGTGAAGTTGTTGATAAGATTCAATGCTACTTTCCTTTTGCATGGCATTCTGTAGTCCAAGCAGGTGCAATTCTTTTTCATTGGACTCAGAGCATGAAGAACTCAAATCATCATTGATTGAATCCATCATCTGTATTCGATCAGTATAGCTAATATTCTCATGGTTGTCTACAGCATCATACAGTTTGAGTACTTCTGAAATCACTGGGTCAGTAGAGTAAGACATGATGTGGTAGAATGCACGGGATTTTACAAGTCTATGATTTAAACCGAGAAATAAAATCTTTCGCGGGATTTTACTAAAATCAAGACCCAACCGTTAAGCAATGACCAATGGAATGTGTTAAGATGACTGATGGATCGATACAATGAAAGACGATTGTGTGATAGGACTTTAGATTGTTCGTAGGAAAAGCTGAAATGTTGATTGGTTGAGATTTGGATTGGTTGATGCACGTTTTTACGGAGAATTTTTAGGTCTAAAAACTTAAAACCTCAATAACTTCCTTTCGGAGGGGATTTGGGCCTCGAAAAATTCGTTTCACAACTTTGTGGTGAAACCTCACAATATTCAGCCCGTTCCGGTCGTTTTGACAGGTATTTCGCTGAAAACGGAGTTACGGATCAAAAGTTATGGCCGTTTGAAGTTTTGACGTAAAACGTCAACTTTGGTCAAACCTCTTCTTCGTAAAAATCAACCAAGTCGCTATAACCCTTGAACCAGGTCGCTAAGTCACCAAGTCGCTAAGTAGCAACTCGATAAACCTCAAGTCGTTGTGAATCAAGTCGCTAAGAACCAAGTCGCTAAGACCCAAGTCGCTAAAGCACCAAGTCGCTACACAGTCAAGTCGCTAAAGAGCAACTCGCTAAGGTCCAAGTCGCTAGTAACAAGTCGCTAACAATTTGAACTACAACTCGCTAACACTTTCTGAAGCAAGTCGCTAACCTCACTAAGTCGCTAGCCGTAGTGGAGAATCCACTAACTTGTACTATTTGTCGGCTTGTCTCAATAGACAAGTCGCTAAGCACCAAGTCGCTACCAAAACACACTACAACTCGCTACCGTTTTACAAACCAAGTCGCTACCAAGAAAAGAAGTCCGTAGCTCAAGTCGCTAGCTAGAAAATACTTTAGAAACACACTTTTCAATCCAAAAACAACCCAACCACGATGATTCAAGCCTTCCAAATCAAAACCTAAACACTTGTGATGATCCTAAACACAAAAGTACAATCAAAATCCAAACTTTAACACTAGAAATCCACCAAATGATGGAAAAACCACTAAACTTTCTTAAACTCAAAAACCACCTAAAAACCACTAGAAATCCAAAGATATGTAAGAGATGATTTAACCTTGGCTCTTGATCCCAATTGTAACATATTGGATTTCACAAACACATCACATAACAATATATGGTTCGAATTATGTAAAGTTTAGAGAGAGAAAGTGGGATCCTTTCTAGAGAGAGAAGGTGAAAGAAAACTTAGAAGGTTAGATTAAGATGAATGAAAGGTCCAACCCTCTACCTTGGGAGGTAGAGGGTATATATAGTTACAAAGTAAACGTCCTCCTTCGGACTGTGGATCAGGCATACAGTGGGTAAAGACTCGTCCTTCCTCCACGGTGTTGCTCTAAACTAAATAACTAACTAATAAAACAGTAAATAACGATATGTCTACGAGCTAACTTATGCTAGATTATATTTGGGGTGACCGACTCTTCACTATGGAATTTCTAATTCCTAACAAACATCAAACAAGATCCTGGTAGGTGGCATGTGAGATCTATCCATTAGATCAACCATGTGACAACTGAACAGAAACAATGGGGCGATTCAATCTTTTGAATCAATCCTAGTTCATGTTATGGATTGATGGATACCTTTGAAAAACCACTCGTTGTGCTCAAAAACTCTTTTCTTTAGCACATCGACCGTGTACGAATATTTCAAATCAAAAGGTGTTTGTGATTGATAATTGATTTTCATTAAAACCTTCATTGTATTGCAAAAACAATTTCTATTGAGCAATACACGATTGTTTTTCAAATCTCTTTTCATCAATCAGTGAATCTCTATTCACTAGTTCACTCACTCCGTGTTGTCTTCTTTGAGACGTTCCGGTTTGAGAACATCTATAGCAGCTGCGAAACCCTGTCAAGGAAATTCTTCGGAATTATACCTGATCACAGGCAATACTTGTACTGATCAACGGGGAACCGTGGGCCGTGTACCTCAATTCAACAAAAGTGATCAAAGACACTTCCGTGCGCTTTATTGCTAAATGTTTTATGCAGGTACGACCTACGTTTGCAGCTGATCAGAATGAAGCGGTCAATCCATAGCCGCATGCTCACTTAACACATTCATCTCGAAAGAAATCATGATTACTGCATCAATGACTCTGATATTTTCACTCCATGCTTCTGCTACGCTGTTGCCAATATCATGAATCAATGAAAGCTTCCGCTACTATGATGAGAATATATCATGATCCAGAATGTGAGCATGTCGGTCCATAAGTCACAACACCACAATGGAAGAGTTAGAGATGTATTATTGCTGATGATCTCAAAGCTAGCTCAAAACTCATCATCACGTGGATCAGATTAAGACCTCCACTTGGGTTTTCCAAACATGCATCAATGAAGAATCAATGACTACGGGCTTCAGAGTAAAGAACAGTAACAAGAATGCAAGAACAATCTTTATGTAAAATCTGTTTGTATTCAATGTATGTTTGAGGTGATCTTGAGGTGACCTCCCTTAGGGGGAGATTGTTAGGATTTAGTAAATTCATGTATTAAAGATTCGGTCACCTCAAGTATATGTAATCGTTAGAAAGCTCGTAGTCATAGATTATTATAAGTTAAGTAGTATTTTGTTTAAGTAACACCGTGGAGGACGGACGGGTCTTTACCCACTGTATGCCTGATCCACAGCCCGATAGGTGGCGATTTATGTAATGACTATAAATACTCTCTACCTCCCAAGGTAGAGAGTTGGAGCTCATAATAAGATTTTTCTTTCTCTCACTAAAGTTCCCAAACCTCTAACTTTCTCTCTCTAAAACCTTGTATACGCCTATTTGATCTTATGGCTTAGTGTGTATGTGAAATCCAATATGTTACATGTTAACACCCTCGAATTTTGAACTTTTAAGTGCTGGAAATCCCATTAAGGAGATTCCTTTCAAGAATCGAGTCCTAAAGATGTCGGTAATTACTTGAACTTGTTCAATGTAATGCCAACTGTCCCTCCACGGGATTCAGACAGCTGATTCGCTCGACCAAGGTGAATGTAATCAAGACATTCATCAGTAAAACAATCGTAGTGTTCAATTCTTCAAGAAAAGTCCATAATGATCATTACTTGAACTTGTTCAATGTAATGCCAACTGTCTCTCCACGGGATTCAGACAGCTGATTCGCTCGACCAAGGTGAATGTAATCAAGACATTCATCAGTAAAACAATTGTAGTGTTCAATTCTTGAAGAAAAGTCCATAATGATCGATTGGTGTTTTTCCCTGACCCATTTATGCAGCTACTGATGGATGCTCCTGGGAAGAAAGACCGTGCTGATCTCCACATGCTCATACCAACAACATCACGCATGAAGTTCTCTTATTATCAAAGGCAACACAAAAATCAATATGATTCTTCTTCAAAGTCTAAGAATCTACAAAATTTAAAGACTTGAGAACTACATCACATTTGGAATCCAAAGTCAAAAGACGTGTGAGCATTGTGGAGAAAGATGTGGAGACACCTGATCAACAAAGCTAACTAATGGCAGACAACAACATACTATCACAACATCCACAAAAGAACAAAGAATGCAATGACGTCAAAGCTGATAAAGTTAAAAGAAACAAAGCATCTCTACTCACAAGAAAGAAGAATGCTAGAAGACGTCAAGCAACCGCTATTACATCATCACTAACACTTAGGGGGAGATTGTTGGAATCACTTGTAACTAGTATTATCAAGTGTTAGTCATTTCCTTGTAATAGGTTGCTTTATTATGGCTTTTATGGTTGTTATTAGAGCTAGGCTTATGTAGAAAGCCCATAAGCCTATGCATAGGCCCAAAAGGACAAGGGAGGGACTAGACTTGTTGCCCTAGCTCCCTTGCCTATAAATACAATGTTACCTCTCATTTGAGAGGTGTTGATCTCTTTCATAATAAGCATAAACCTTTCCATATTGTATTTCGTGTGATTGAAATCAACCATCCCTTCTTATCTCTTGTTTCTATCATCGACATACTTGTGTTCATATTATGGTAACCTAACAAGGATAGTAGTGTATTCAGGGGAGATGCTATTGCACTTGCCGATCTCGGATATTCTAAAGGAGAGTTACAATTCATAGAACTAGGGAATTAGGCACCGGCCTATGACTAATCGGAATAAAACGCATCAATTAAGATAAAGGAGGTGAAAATTCAATCAACCAATAAAAGATAACTAGGGAGTAATAGCATGTAAGTGAACACATCTTTAATCATCATACGAGCACACCTCAATTAGCATAATCTATCCATAACTAATTATATAATTAGATAATTAGTTAAAGTAGTAAAATCGTTAGAAGTACCACCCCCCCAATCATATACCCCGAGATTTTTACCCTTGCTTTCTAAAAAACATAAAAAAGACTAAAAGAATCTTCCTCAACCCCACCTTCTCGTCATATATCTCTTTTTAGCAGTCCTATTACCCTAGAGAATGAAATCAATCCCCGAGGCTTACCCCATATTACACTACAACGATTAGGTTCACTGCCTAGAGGGTTGAAAAGCTTGCTCGTATAAAAGGAGGTTTTCTCGACCTCGAACCTTGCTATCAAGTTTTTGGCACCGCTTCCGGGAAATAGAATAGCTAGTTAGACTTCTATCTCGTTTAGATCCACTCGCTTGATTCCTATCAAGTGAGCTTTTTTTCTCTTTTTCATTAGCTTCCTTGTAGTCTATCCCTCTTCTTCGTGTTTTTGTTCGTAACCTTGTCACTTTTCCTTATGAAAGGTGATAACCCACCCAACCATCCACCATATTACCCACTACCACCAACTCTAAACCAACCACTTGATCAACATTCCTTCAATCTTCTTCGCAACCAAATCACTTGTGAAATCGATGAGCTTAAAGATTTACATAGGTTACTTGAGGGTACAATTAGGGATGCAGTTGAAAAAGCGGCTAGCGCATCGGGTGTTGGTTCCATGGTTAGCAATAGTTCAGGTGATGACTTAGGAGGAGGTGACGTTGAGGTCACCAAGATGGTCAATGAAAGTGAGAATGAGGAGACTAATGCCTACTTTAATCATTATCCCACTAAGGAATAAATTGCATACCACAAATACATAATCGACAATCCTCGATCACCCATCATTAGAATATGCCCAAAGATTAGGAGAGGAAATCCTTGGAACATCAAGATCCCTTGTGTGATTGATATAGGAATGTCGAGCACACTTACATCGATGTGGACTCTCCTATCAACGTGATGTCATCAGCTGTTTACAATGACATAATAAATGTGTGACTGAAGGTTAGGAGGGACCCTAAGTATCCCGGTTGGGTTTAAAATTTTGTGGTAAGGGTTAAGGATAAGCACATCTTTGTAGGAAACTTCACCTACTAGTTGATTTTATGATCTTAGAAGATATAGTATGTGTCATCGACTATAGCTTGTCCCAGGCTGTGTTACGAAAACCGTTTGTTGAAAAATCTAAAATAAGCTATAAAAAGTCTGAAGGAACGGTTAAATTTGCGGAAAGGGGCGACGAAATTACAAATAGGATGCCTTGGAAAATTAATGGATATGGCCCTCTATCCTACTACGAACGAGATAACATTAGAGCCTTTGAAAAATATAGCAAAGAGGATATTGAAAAAGGCTTGAACTTTATGTGGGAGAAAAGGAGACTCTACTATAAGGATTGCTTGACCCTATGACCTAGGTATAGAGTGGATGATAATTTTGTCAACATGATAGAATTTTCAATAAGGATGAAAAAGGAAGTCACGTAGGAGCAGGACTTCGAGTCTAGCTACAAGACTCATAAATAAGGAAAAGCGCTTCGTGGGAGGCAACCCATGCTTAATTGTTTGCTTGTTTTGTTTTTCAATTTGTGTGTTCATATATCTTTTTCATTGTTGTTTATTCTCATGTTAGAATTTGTGAAAATTCTTTATTTTTGTTTTTAACCTCGTCTTAATTACATATAAAGATATTTTACAAAAAATATAAGTGTAGGAAGATCATATAAGTTTTTAAGAACATGAAAATGAGATTAATAACAATTGAAATTGATATATATGTGTGTTTGTTAGAGTCAAATGCTAGTATCGAGTCATAATGGATGTTTTGCAGAAGTTTTTCCAGGTTTTAATGAGGTAATTTTTCCAGAAAAATGCAGCAGATCAGTTTTTGTCAGGACAACCTGACGGCGTCAGGATTAACACCTGGCGACGTCAGGAAATGTAGAAACAAAATATCAGTTTCTTTTTCTATGTAATTTATGATTTTTGGAAATTTCAAATTCTTAATTTTCTATAAAAACTACAAACATCCATTCCACAAGCATTATATCTTACTTGTTTTCTAGTGTAGTTATGTGTCATATATAGTTTTACCGCCGATTTTACGTGAAGGTTTCATTTTTTTTCTTATAAGTATGCAGGTTATATTGGACAAGAGGAAGAAACACATATTTGATGAAGCTTATTACTTATGCATTCTTCTTGGAGGAGGATTTAACCGCAACTTCACACATTTCCTACCGACCTAATCAGAGGAGTATTAGTTTCTTTCTCTTACTTACCTTCCTTTATCTTAACCTTGAGACTTTCGGGGAAAATTGGGGACAATGTTCATATTAAGTGTAGGGAAGGAGAATAAAACGGGACCTTAGAAACTATTCACTAACTTGATTATTTGTCTTGTCCTTGGTAATTTTTATGTAATAAACCATTAGAAATATTTGCTATGGCAATTTTAGCACCAAATTTAATTTTTTTATGACATTACGAGCTAAAATTTGGTCTTAATAAAGCGTCACATGGATAGGAATTATATAACTAGCTCAAAAACTGTATACCACTCAAATTCCACCCCAAAAATGTGAGTTTCGCCCCTACATCTTTAGGAATAAAAGCATTCACCTTTAATGCTTAGTGAGTGTACCGATAGTACAATAGATTCTAGAACTTGTTTTATGATACATTCCGAGATCGCTAATGAGACTACACTTGTGTAGTTAGGAGTAACTAAATGATAAGAGGCATTAGGATAACCCTTGTTTTAAACCTGTATTATAATTACATCTTCCACATCAGTTGAGTAATTACCCCACACCCTTGCGATGTACTCATCTTTAGTACACTATACCCCTATTTAATCCCTCAGAGCCTATCCTTTTAACGGTTCTCGTGATGTTTCGGTTTTCAGGAATATAAATGAAGAACATTGTTTACAATCCACCCCCAAATGTACACCCAAATCGCCTTAGCCTACCTTGTATGCACTCATCTTTAGTGCATTATTGTTATCACTACTAAACCCTTAGTTCAGTTATCTAGTTACTTTCATCGTTGCTAGGTCGAGTCATATCTTCTGTATACAGTTTTGGGATGATTGGGACTCATGGGTAAAAGTAATATTTTATGGAGTAATGGGAAAGAACGATAAATTCAAATTCCCTTTGTCTACGTAATTAAATACTCCAAGTGTTTTGATCTTTTCAAATCAGCTCAATTAGTTTAGTTAAATAAAAACTCAAGTGTAGGGATGCTCCTATAAATCCCTTATATTTTGACGTTATCGGAGAGGATGGTAGAGTAAAAAGGTATGAAAGAAAAAAAATCGGAAAAGAGAGAAAAGAGTTGTTAAAAATAATTTGAGAAAAACATACGGGCTACCATCCTACATCTATCTTTATCTTTATGTTTTTGAGTTTATGTTTGTGTTTTGTTTCAAGTTATTTAGTGTCAGTGAGTCGAGTCTTGGCTTAGCAACGCCACACTTTTCATGCTTGTAACATAAGATTTTTGACTTGCCACCACTAAATATCCCCTATCCAACAAAACCCTTTACTCCCCTACCCTAAGCCTAACGTTAAATCCCTTGTAAAGACCTTTTAGATACTTATTCCTAGGTGCTTACACCAAAGCGGTGGAGATTTTATCTATTCTCAAGCTTATGGTAATCTATGTACTATGTCAGGTAATGAGTGTTTATCTTCCATTTTCATTCATATTATATTTCATATAAACTCGAGAGATGAGAGAATCAAACACCAATTATGAGGTGCTAGTATATAATTTCCATGCTTGTTATGATTTTTGTAGCACTTGTACTTGTTATAAACTATTTTAAATCAATGCTTCATGCCCCCTAACTTATAAATTGATTGACCCAAAGCACATTTGCTTGAGGACAAGCAAATTCCAAGTTGTTAGATATTGGTTTTCATAAACACATAATCACACAAATCAATGGGACGTATGGCTTAGAGTTTAGAGAGAGAAAGTGGAAGATGGGAGCCTTTCTAGAGAGAGAAAGTAAACAAAAGAAAGAAATGTTAGATTAAGTGAAAGGTGATGAGTGTCTAAATACTCATCATTTTGGTACAATTTAAACTGCAAAAACATCTGAAAACACTCAGAAATGCATCAAAATAATAAAAATATCACAAATAAGTGTTTTATGTGTTTTAAATGCAAAAATATCAAAATCTGGTGAAAAACGTATCAAATTTGCATAATTGGCAGTTTTAGTCCCCCAAGTTTCAAAAGTTGTCAAAAACAGTCCCTGGTAAATCTAAATAAAGAGAAATGTTATTCAAGGTCCCTGAAATATTCTAATTTGTCAAAAATGGTCCTTGAATAAATCTTTTGTAAAATGGCAGAAAAGGTCCCTGAACTTTGAAATTTGGCAAGTTTAGTCCCTGGAAAATTTGAAATTGTCAAAACAAGTCCTTGTACTATTGAAGTTTGTCAGTTTTGGTCCTTGTGTCAAGTTTGGAAAATTACAGGAATGGTCCCTCATGAAATGGATAATTACAAAACAAGTCCTTGTCTTATTGAAACTAAGACTTGTCAAAATAAGAATTGTGACCCCTGCCTTATATCCTTTTGGACCCCTTTCCCCATTTTGGACCCCTTTCCCCATTTTGGACCCCTGGTCAACAAAACAGTCAAAATCCACCTTTCCCTCCCTGTTGGGTTTCTTCCCCGACCAAGTCCCCTGCAACTCCCTGCTAACACACTACCACCCTCACCTTTTCCCCTTATCTCTTCCACACTCAACCCACCTCATCATGACACCTCTCACCCCCCTTGCTACAATTTCAGAGCCCACAGTTGAAATTGCCACTTCCCGCCAAAAATGGAAAAACAGGCAATCCACTCATTACTCAACCATTGGTTCTCAAATTAGGTGGGATTGCATCAGAAGGCCACGTGGAACAAGTTGGAAGCATAAAAGAGGAGAAAGAAAGGGTAGAAACGGGTAGCTAGTTTGCATAATTTTCCTTTAATGTCATTTTTTTTATCCATGTCTTAATCTAGCTTTAAATCTGTAATATTGTGTTTCTATTATAAAAACTCAACTTTATCTACATTTGTAATCTGTTTTTAAGAAGTAATTTCAAGGTTTGGATAAAATTATTGTTTCTGTTTTACTGTTGAAACTTTCAGTTTCAAATTCTAAGTTTAAGCTTCCTATAAGCTTTTGTTAAAGTCAAATAAGCTTTGATAAGCTCTCTACAGTCTTTGAGAAGCTCTGGACACAGTTTTGAGCATTTTCACTCATTGGTCAACAAAAGTCAATTCTGAGCTCATATTGGAATTGGAATGGTTACTGGTGTTGCAGTGATGACCAGGGGTTGAAATAGGTTAAATTAGGTAGGATTGGGTTCTGGTTTGGCCTGCAAATAGCTGGAACTCATGTAAGAAAAGTCTCTCCTTTTCAAAATTTCAAGTCAATTAGCATGTTATGGTTGTTTATGCATTTGTGGTCACAACTGATTTTCATGTGTTTACATAGCTGCAATTAGGTTATATGAACTCTGTTTGATCAATGAAATCAGTTGATTCAGTGGTAATCTTGTTTTAAGTTCATATCAGTGATTATAAGTTGTGTTTGGATTTAGTCATTAAACTATGCTCAAGGCCTGCTCAGTTATTATAGCTTACTGTTCTATGCTTGTGCATCTGTTGTGAACTCATTCTAGTCTTTGGTTGGTACTTTAGGACAACAAAAGTCAAAAATCAGCTTATACTGTCTCATATGTATATCTGTTGGATTTTCAATAGATTCAAAACTTATTTTGTGTTAGGATAATATGTGTGTAGCTTGCAGTAGGTTTCATTAATCTAGTAATAGCTATATCAGTCCTTAAATCTTGATCAAACCTTAACTTAGTCAACATTTTGGTTTTGTGAAAAAGTCAAAATTCTGAAAACTTGGTTTTGAGCCAAATGGGATGAATTTTATTGAGCTCATTACTGGGCCAAATTCAGTGATTTTTGTTATTTTTAAAACCTCTCTTGGTCTAATTTCTTATGGCCATTTTATCAGATTTTTACAAATTTTTTATTAAGCTCAATAGAGCTTGTCAATCTTAGCTCAAATGCCCTGTGCAGGGCATTGTTGCCTGCACAGGGCTTGTTCACACTTTGTAACTCCTGCACAGAGCTCATCTGAGCACCCCAAGGTCTAAGTTTTGGTTTACAAGCTCCTTGCCAGGTCCTCTTTAAGTTCTAGTATTTGATTTTCAGTTTGCAGCTTATTCTGGAGCTTATTCTTCAGCTCAAAGTAGCCCCCTCAGAACTGACTTTAGCTTTAATCTCATTTCATCAAATATGATCTAGCTTGATGTTCTGTGGTGTTAGCTTGTTGAAACTTGTTCCATTCTAGTTCCTTTAGCTTATTGTAGCCTCATTATCAGTTTGGTACCTTTTGGATTCCATTTGCTTATTCAAAGGCTTATTTCAATAAGCCTTTGCACTTCAGTTTCAAAATCCTCCAAACAAGCCCATGATTTTCCATTTTTCTTAGCTTCTTTATATTATTTTAAGCATTTCCTGAATTTTTCATATTTTTCCTAGCTTGTTTGGTATTTTTCTGCATTTTATTTAGTTTTTAAGTATTTTTAAATAGCTTTTAATACAAAAAATTAGAAAAAGCTTCAAAAAAATAATTTTTCAATTTTCTTAAGTTAAGATAAATATAAAAAGAGAAAAAAGTATTTTTCTAGATTTTTCTTAGTTAAATTTGTATTTTTAAATAATTTAATTAGTTTTAAATAGTTTAAAATTCATAGAAAATAGAAAAATAATCATAAAAATACAAAAATAGTTTTGAAAAGTCTACTTTGATATTTTAGACTTTTCTAAGTCTTAATTTTATTTTTCTAGCTTTATTTCCTAATTTCTTGTATTTTAGGTAATTATTAAATAGTTAAAAATAGTTTTTAATTAATAATAATTACATAAATAGTTATAAAAATAATTTTCTTTTTCTATAAATTTTATTTTATCATTAGGATTGTAAAAATGTATTTTTCATATTTTTAGGACTTTTATTTCTTAGATTTCACTTTTTATTTTATGCGTTTACGTAATTTTTATTTAAACGTAAGTCTTTAGTTTTAAGTTTTAAACGTTCATCATTTTAAATATAGTGATAGCGTTTATTTAATAGATTTTGTCTTTTTAACTTTCTTTAATTTGCATTTAAGCCCCTGTAGTTTATGGGCTTTTTTCTTAGTTATAATCATATCCAAATCTCTTTTCCCGACAAATCTCTCGATCACTACACGTCTGACTATTCTCGCACAGCTCGTTGGGACTTAACGACCTGGGGAAACACTATACTCTCCTGATCTTCATTGAGCTGGTGTGTGAGCTGTTTTAAGTTCCTTACGGCTGGTCATTCACAAGTGATCAGCTCGCGTGAGAAAACTTGACGGTTTCGCACCGATCAAATTTTGGCGCCGCTGCCGGGGAGCAGTGCTAATAGTCGTACGTTTAGCAGATTAGTGATTTGACATCACTCCTTGTTTATACCATCTATAAAATCAAAAACCCAAAAAGATTTTCATTCTTTGTTTCTACAAAATGTTTTTCAAAAATACCAAAAATATTCCTCTTTACCCTCTTACCCTTTTGATTCTTCATTTCTTACCCTCTGTAAACCTTTGATTCTTTCTATGTCTTATCCTCACCCTCTTGATTGTCAATGGTGTGGTGGTCCTTATAATGGTAGCAATTGCCCCAGTTGTAGCATGGTGGAATCAGGAAACGGGTCTGTCTATAACCAGGATCCCTATTCCTACCATAACACGACTGATTTATTCCATCAGCTACCACACTGTGAGAATCAGCAGTTTTACTGTTGTGAGTACTGTGGTGGTTCACACTACAGTTCTGATTGTCAATCGGGAAACACGCTTGTCTATGAGCAGGTTCCCGATAACAATTATGACTACAACACATACCACTCACAACCACATCAGTTCTATTGTTGTGAGTATTGTGGAGGTCCTCACTCTAGCTCGGATTGTCAAACAGGGAACCCATTTCCTTGTAACAATTACGACTCTTCGTATCAAGACCAACCTCCACAGTACCAAATGATTCAAGCGACTCCTCATGAAACTACGACAGACCTTCTACTGAAGACTCTGGAGTTATTAAAAGAACTTAAGGAGGAGTCGGCTATGTCCTCCCAAGATAATCCAAATGAAAAATCCATGGAAGTTTTGTTAGCCGAAGAGCGTGCTGCTAAATTAGATTCCCAAATTTCCATTGAAAACACTATTAGGGAATCAATTAGAATACAAAAAGCATTCAAATCTAGCTCTCGGTTCCGTTTCATTCCTGATGACGATGATGATGAAGTTACCCTTGATATTAGTCAACTTTGTACAGATTCATCAAGTTCATCAGTTGAAATTCCTTCCATGAAAAGTCAGGGAGAAAAGACTATGATGGAATTACTAGCAGAAGAACAAATGGAAAGTATAAAACATATGTATGCTAGTCCTTCTCAACTCCCTCAGTCAGATGATATCCCAGCAGTTGAGATTCCATCTCAAACAACTGCTATCACACCCGAAGCTCCCACTCACTCTCTGAACATGGGGGACGAGCATCTTGACACTGTTCCTGAAAAGGAATCGGACGAGTTCATAAAGTCTAGTGTTGAGAACCTTGTCCCAATCCCAAGAGAGTCACAGGGAACTCTTGATCATGTGTGTGATATCCCTCCTCCTCTTGTCTTCCAAAATGATCATGTTGAGATGTTCTCCGATTCTAATGATGATGATTTGTTATCTTGTGGAGACATCGTTTATGTGGAAGATTTACCTTCTGAGCTTAATAGCTTAGAAGAAGAGAATGATGAAGTTACTGACACTGAAATCAAAGATGAAGCACTTCGTGCAACATTACTGAATGTCAGACTTCTCATTTCTAAAATCGAGGCTTTCAATGAAAAACCTATTTCATCTCCTATCCCCATTAAGGATAGTGACATTCTTTCCGATGATTCTATTCCGGAAATGAAAGCCTTCTATTCTAATGACATGGGAGAGAAGATTAGTGGCAGTACCACTTTTCATTCTCATAATTCTCTCCCCGATTATGAATCATGTACATTGGAGAAGTTCACCAATGAACCCACTCGTATTAATTCTGAATATGATTCATTTACCTTAGAGGAGTTCTCCTGTGAACTCACTCATATCATATCTCCGCCGGAGTATGATAATTTCTACTTTGATCTAGACACACCCATAATATGTCTTGATCAAGTGAGCTTAACTGAGGAGATTCATGAAACTATGAATTCTCCTATTGAGGATGAAGAGTTAGTCATGATTTGTATCATGATTTTCTTTCTTTTCTTCATATATCCCGTAGCTTCTCCTGTTCTTCACTCCTTCGGGAATGAAGACACTATTTTTGATCCCGGCATTTTCATTTATCATTCTTGAGCCGGGAATATATCTCATCGGTGTGGAACTTTCACGTACTTCAATGTTTATCCAAACATCTTGAATGAAAGTCCGATGGAGATTGTCTCTTCCACTTACTTCCCCATGAACAAATTAATTCGGGGTCGAGTCAAGCTAGCGACTCGGTAATCAAAAACAGTAGCTTAAACATGGGTTTTCACCCGTGTGTACCACCCTAGTGTAGGGGAGATACCCCACATGTTGTATATAGATCTAAAAAATGAATGAAAATTGTAAATATTAAAAAAGAGAATAATTGTTGTGTTTCTACACTTAGCTAGGTTTATTATCTTTTTATGTTCTAAGTTTCGGCATAACAGCCGGTACTTTGAATATTGAGGACAATATTCATTTCTAAGTGTGGGGGGGAAATTCTGGCGAATTTTGATCATAAATGTACCCTTTTAGTCCCTTTTTCCCCAAAATGGCCAAATTTTAAAATTTTTTTAGTGGAAGTACTATGTACTAAACACAACAAATGGTAATCAGTCCACCATGTCTAACCCACATAAGGATTGGCTAATCCAAGAGCAAACGGCTCTTGGTAAAGATATCTCAAATCCGTTGACGGCTTACAATTTGCCCAAAATTGTATGGTATTCAGCTCACCATATCCTTAAAAGTGAAGAGTTGGCTAGCCCGCAAGTTTATGGCTTGTGGTAAAGGCAGTGGAAAAACCATAATTGGTAATCAGCTCACCAAAGATAATATTGATAATTTATCTAAGAGTTGGCTAGTCCAGAAGGGTACGGCTTCTGGTAAAGACAAATCAAATCCGTTGACAGCTTATGATTTGCTCAAAATCATTTGGTTATCGGTGTACCAAAGTTCTTGCTTGAACTGAAACATTTGGCTACTCCAGAAGTAATGGCTTTTGGTAAAGAGATAAAATCCATTAATTTTTCTTAAAACATTGCTAGGGACTAGCAATATCTTAGTGTGGGGGATTGATGAGTGTCTAAATACTCATCATTTTGGTACAATTTAAACTGCAAAAACATCTGAAAACACTCAGAAATGCATCAAAATAATAAAAATATCACAAATAAGTGTTTTATGTGTTTTAAATGCAAAAATATCAAAATCTGGTGAAAAACGTATCAAATTTGCATAATTGGCAGTTTTAGTCCCCCAAGTTTCAAAAGTTGTCAAAAACAGTCCCTGGTAAATCTAAATAAAGAGAAATGTTATTCAAGGTCCCTGAAATATTCTAATTTGTCAAAAATGGTCCTTGAATAAATCTTTTGTAAAATGGCAGAAAAGGTCCCTGAACTTTGAAATTTGGCAAGTTTAGTCCCTGGAAAATTTGAAATTGTCAAAACAAGTCCTTGTACTATTGAAGTTTGTCAGTTTTGGTCCTTGTGTCAAGTTTGGAAAATTACAGGAATGGTCCCTCATGAAATGGATAATTACAAAACAAGTCCTTGTCTTATTGAAACTAAGACTTGTCAAAATAAGAATTGTGACCCCTGCCTTATATCCTTTTGGACCCCTTTCCCCATTTTGGACCCCTTTCCCCATTTTGGACCCCTGGTCAACAAAACAGTCAAAATCCACCTTTCCCTCCCTGTTGGGTTTCTTCCCCGACCAAGTCCCCTGCAACTCCCTGCTAACACACTACCACCCTCACCTTTTCCCCTTATCTCTTCCACACTCAACCCACCTCATCATGACACCTCTCACCCCCTTGCTACAATTTCAGAGCCCACAGTTGAAATTGCCACTTCCCGCCAAAAATGGAAAAACAGGCAATCCACTCATTACTCAACCATTGGTTCTCAAATTAGGTGGGATTGCATCAGAAGGCCACGTGGAACAAGTTGGAAGCATAAAAGAGGAGAAAGAAAGGGTAGAAACGGGTAGCTAGTTTGCATAATTTTCCTTTAATGTCATTTTTTTTATCCATGTCTTAATCTAGCTTTAAATCTGTAATATTGTGTTTCTATTATAAAAACTCAACTTTATCTACATTTGTAATCTGTTTTTAAGAAGTAATTTCAAGGTTTGGATAAAATTATTGTTTCTGTTTTACTGTTGAAACTTTCAGTTTCAAATTCTAAGTTTAAGCTTCCTATAAGCTTTTGTTAAAGTCAAATAAGCTTTGATAAGCTCTCTACAGTCTTTGAGAAGCTCTGGACACAGTTTTGAGCATTTTCACTCATTGGTCAACAAAAGTCAATTCTGAGCTCATATTGGAATTGGAATGGTTACTGGTGTTGCAGTGATGACCAGGGGTTGAAATAGGTTAAATTAGGTAGGATTGGGTTCTGGTTTGGCCTGCAAATAGCTGGAACTCATGTAAGAAAAGTCTCTCCTTTTCAAAATTTCAAGTCAATTAGCATGTTATGGTTGTTTATGCATTTGTGGTCACAACTGATTTTCATGTGTTTACATAGCTGCAATTAGGTTATATGAACTCTGTTTGATCAATGAAATCAGTTGATTCAGTGGTAATCTTGTTTTAAGTTCATATCAGTGATTATAAGTTGTGTTTGGATTTAGTCATTAAACTATGCTCAAGGCCTGCTCAGTTATTATAGCTTACTGTTCTATGCTTGTGCATCTGTTGTGAACTCATTCTAGTCTTTGGTTGGTACTTTAGGACAACAAAAGTCAAAAATCAGCTTATACTGTCTCATATGTATATCTGTTGGATTTTCAATAGATTCAAAACTTATTTTGTGTTAGGATAATATGTGTGTAGCTTGCAGTAGGTTTCATTAATCTAGTAATAGCTATATCAGTCCTTAAATCTTGATCAAACCTTAACTTAGTCAACATTTTGGTTTTGTGAAAAAGTCAAAATTCTGAAAACTTGGTTTTGAGCCAAATGGGATGAATTTTATTGAGCTCATTACTGGGCCAAATTCAGTGATTTTTGTTATTTTTAAAACCTCTCTTGGTCTAATTTCTTATGGCCATTTTATCAGATTTTTACAAATTTTTTATTAAGCTCAATAGAGCTTGTCAATCTTAGCTCAAATGCCCTGTGCAGGGCATTGTTGCCTGCACAGGGCTTGTTCACACTTTGTAACTCCTGCACAGAGCTCATCTGAGCACCCCAAGGTCTAAGTTTTGGTTTACAAGCTCCTTGCCAGGTCCTCTTTAAGTTCTAGTATTTGATTTTCAGTTTGCAGCTTATTCTGGAGCTTATTCTTCAGCTCAAAGTAGCCCCCTCAGAACTGACTTTAGCTTTAATCTCATTTCATCAAATATGATCTAGCTTGATGTTCTGTGGTGTTAGCTTGTTGAAACTTGTTCCATTCTAGTTCCTTTAGCTTATTGTAGCCTCATTATCAGTTTGGTACCTTTTGGATTCCATTTGCTTATTCAAAGGCTTATTTCAATAAGCCTTTGCACTTCAGTTTCAAAATCCTCCAAACAAGCCCATGATTTTCCATTTTTCTTAGCTTCTTTATATTATTTTAAGCATTTCCTGAATTTTTCATATTTTTCCTAGCTTGTTTGGTATTTTTCTGCATTTTATTTAGTTTTTAAGTATTTTTAAATAGCTTTTAATACAAAAAATTAGAAAAAGCTTCAAAAAAATAATTTTTCAATTTTCTTAAGTTAAGATAAATATAAAAAGAGAAAAAAGTATTTTTCTAGATTTTTCTTAGTTAAATTTGTATTTTTAAATAATTTAATTAGTTTTAAATAGTTTAAAATTCATAGAAAATAGAAAAATAATCATAAAAATACAAAAATAGTTTTGAAAAGTCTACTTTGATATTTTAGACTTTTCTAAGTCTTAATTTTATTTTTCTAGCTTTATTTCCTAATTTCTTGTATTTTAGGTAATTATTAAATAGTTAAAAATAGTTTTTAATTAATAATAATTACATAAATAGTTATAAAAATAATTTTCTTTTTCTATAAATTTTATTTTATCATTAGGATTGTAAAAATGTATTTTTCATATTTTTAGGACTTTTATTTCTTAGATTTCACTTTTTATTTTGTGCGTTTACGTAATTTTTATTTAAACGTAAGTCTTTAGTTTTAAGTTTTAAACGTTCATCATTTTAAATATAGTGATAGCGTTTATTTAATAGATTTTGTCTTTTTAACTTTCTTTAATTTGCATTTAAGCCCCTGTAGTTTATGGGCTTTTTTCTTAGTTATAATCATATCCAAATCTCTTTTCCCGACAAATCTCTCGATCACTACACGTCTGACTATTCTCGCACAGCTCGTTGGGACTTAACGACCTGGGGAAACACTATACTCTCCTGATCTTCATTGAGCTGGTGTGTGAGCTGTTTTAAGTTCCTTACGGCTGGTCATTCACAAGTGATCAGCTCGCGTGAGAAAACTTGACGGTTTCGCACCGATCAAAAGGTCCAACCCTCTACCTTGGGAGGTAGAGGGTATTTATAGTTACATACTAAACGTCCTCCTTCGGACTGTGGATCAGGCATACAGTGGGTAAAGACCCGTCCGTCCTCCACGGTGTTACTTAAACTAATAACTACTAAATAACGTAAAGTCTATGAGCTAAGATATGCTAAACAATAGTTGGGGTGACCGAAACTTCCTTATGGAATTTCCAATTCCTAACAATCTCCCCCTAAGGGAGGTCACCCCATGATTTACATTTTGAATCATAGCATTATATCTTTGTCTTTATGCTTGAGCTCGTAGACTTCAATTCTTCAATGTCCGCATTCTTTGTGCTTTAGCAGTGATTATTCAAAGTCCAACTGCTTTGTACTTTTAGTGGAGGTCTTTGAACTGATCCACATCTTTGATGATCTTCGAGCATTATTGATATCATCAGTCACAGTAAATCTCTAGATCACCCTTTATTGTGTTGTATCGCCATCATGTGAAGTTGTGACTTTTGGACCGACATGCTCACATTTTGGATCATGATATCTTCTCATCAGAGTTGCAGAAGCTTTTGTTGATTCATAATATTTCTAGCAGCGTAGCAGAAGCATGGATTGAAAATATCAGAGTCATTTGATAAAGATATGCACTTATCATGATTTCTTTAGATTGTAAAAGCGATGTGTGAGCATGCGGCTATGGATTGACTCCTTAATTCTGTTCAGCTGCAACCGTCGGGTGTTCCTGCAGACAACAGTTAGCAATAAAAGTGCACGAAAGTGTCTTTGATCAATTTCATTGAATTGAGGTACACGGGCCACGGTTCTCCGTTAATCAGTACAAGTACTTCTTGTGATCAGGTAAAATTCTGAAGGATATCCTTGACAGGGTTTCGCACCTGAGCTAGCCGTTCTCAAACCGGAATGTCTCAAAGAAGACAACACGGAGTGAGTGAACCAGCAAATTGAGATTTACTAATTGATGAAAAATTGATTTGAAAACAATCGTTTATTGCTTAGAAGAAAGAGTTTTGCAATAAGACGAAGGTTTTATGAGAAAGATCAATTTTCAATCATAAATACTTTTTGTATTTGAAAAGAGTACACATTCGATGTGCTAGAGAAAAGAAGAGATTCACACATCGAACGGTTTTTCCAAAAGTATTTTTTCAATCAGAGATACTTTTTATGTTTGAAGACATCAATACACATTCGATGTGCTAGAAAAAGGAAGATTTGCACATCGAACGGTTTTTCCAAAAGTATTCGTCAATTCATTTCCTGGACCAAGGTTGATTCAAGAATCAATCGCTCCATTTTTTCTATCAAGTTGTCACAAGCTTGATCTTTTGGAAAGATCTCACATGTCACCCACCAAGAGCTTGTTTGATGTTGGCTCTAGAATGATTTCTATCTTCATTGTGAATATTTTTACATATCACTCAGATGTTTTGGCAATACCACAAGGATAATGCGTAGGACTCTCAATATATACTTACTTTCCACATTGTGTGAAACAGCAAGTCTTCATAAATTTTGTTTCCTAATGAGATATTGTGGATGATCTCTTGGCTCTAGACTCAATAGTGCACATTTGATTCCTACGGCGGAGACTAGGGAGAGAGTCTCCTGCTTCAATATCAACAATCTCTAAGAGAAAGTCGATAGATTATGTAGGTTCCTCGTGAGAATGAAACAAGCCCTTTTAAGAGGAACTTGAGTAGCTTGGGAAGTTAGGTGCAGTGCGTCACTGGGTCCATGACGTCTTGTCTTCAATACCGGCGTTACCTTGGTAACCACCAGTAGCATATGTATTGAACCCGGTTTCTGCCCTAAGGTTGAATTATTGAAGGGCTATTTCTTTTCACCCTTTTCACATTCAATTCTTTTTCATTCTTTAACCCCTTCAGTGCTTACCGAGACTTTATAACTAAAACCTTGTTGGGTTTATTACAGTTCTAGCTCTATCTCAGTCCGCACTCTTCACATTTCTCACTTTTCTGCTTTTTTCATCATACCTAAGGACTTCTACACTATCTAGTGGATTTTCCCTGGTAGATCCCTCTGGCTCTGGCGGGATCGTGGGAACGAATACCTAACCTAACCATCCTTATAACACCATGCATAAAGGAAATTGGTCGGTCTTTTGGTATTGTTCATTATTCCTTGAAACCAATTGAAAAATCATTCGGAAAATCAATCAAGGTACTTGTGATATAATATCAAAGCATTTTGTACCTTAATTATTTTGATGATTTAGAAATGCTCCCCCTCAACATGTGCATATGATTTTAAAATTGTTTGGCACATGGAGGCAAGAGTTCTTTGAGACAATTTCTTGATCACAATTTTCTTAGAAAAGGCCATTTGAATTTCTTTGGTAAATTCTCCCTCTCAATATGTGCGTAGGATATTTGAAATCATTTTATCACATAGAGGAAAGAGTTCTTTTGAAGTACATACACGATCACAAAAGCCATTAAGAAACCATTAGAAAATCAATCAAGGTACTTGATGTTAAAACATAGAAATCTTTGTACCTTGAAAGTTTATTTTCTTTTTGAAATGCTCCCCCTCAATATGTGCTTCGAGATTCGAAAGCGTTTAGCACATATGGGAGATCAGTATGCACATTTGAATCAAAATGATCACCTTTTATCAAATTTCATTATTAAATCACAAATTCTCCCCTGATAAAAAATATCAAACCCTTTGAGATTTTGGATCCCAAGTGATTTAATAAGGTTTAGAAAACATGGGAGAAAATGTGCCTGGTTTAAATTCTCTTATGGTTTTTGGTTAAATTGCTCCTCCTTAGTCATGTGCATCATGTATTTGAAATCATTTGGCACATGAAGGAAGGAGTGCTTTTGAAACAATTACCCTTTAAAACCGATTTGAGAATGAAATCACGATCTCTCCCCCCGATAAAAAATTTCAAACCAGTTGAGATTTGTGATCCCAATTGATTTAAATCATTTAGAAAAATTTAGGGAAAGATGTGGCTTGATTTAAATTTAAAAAATGACTGATGAGGGCCAATTTTAGACATTAAAGATTGTTAGTGTCAGGTATGATAGTTTAAAGAGATCTTTTAGTAAAATAAAACAATTACACAATCAAAAAAGAATATAAAAATTTCATTTTGAAAGATCTTTGAGTTTTTAAGAAAATCATACCAAGACATAACATTAAATCTTTAGATCACCACTTATTATGTACAAACGGACTTGATAGATGAAATATCGTTTGAAAATATTTTATTTTAAATCACTCTCCCCCTCAATCGATGACCGTAGTCGTTGATTGAGTTACTTAAGTTTTGCTAAAATGAAGTCCGGTGATTTCCAAAATTTAGTCCAATTTATTTTCAAAACAATATTTTTTTTCCATTTTCAAAAACATCAATTTCAAAATTGTTTTTAAGAAATGGCATCATCACTATTATCCTGCACAAAGATACGTTAGATGGTGTAGAAGCTGCTTATGTTGTTGTAGGGCTTGGAAGAAAACTGTCTGCTGATGAAGTGATACCTTTGAAGTTGCATCTATTGTGTCAACTATACTTAGAGAGATCTAATTAAGCTCCATTTCTTCTTTTGTTGACTCAAGAAATAGTTACCCTTTCCTTTCGGATCATCAATCCATTCATCATCAATCCAAATCGATTGTGGGATCCGGATCGGGAACATTCTTATAACCGTCTTATCTGCATACGTTAGTCAACACAAACATATATATGGTGATCGACATCACCCAAACAACAATCGACTAATAAATGTCAATTCAACATATCAATCAGATCATATAAAGCATGGGAATAATGTGTTTATCAAACTCTAATCATCTAATCCTAACAATCATATCCTAGGCACCTAGTCCTTCGACGTAGGTTAACATGTTTTACATTGAAGTATATAGGATAATTAGATAAGCCTGTTAGATGATATAAATTTGAAAACATTCTCCCCTCAGTCAATGACTCATTTTCTGAAAAGTTTAAAAGCGCTGAAGTCATTGATTGAGTATGCAAATTTTATAAAAACTCTGATTCTGATTGATTTTTCAAGCAACTCATTTTCCACCATTTGGAACAACAAATATTTTTCTGAAGAATTTTAGACAGAAAAACATTTGTGTAGGAACAACAGTCCTTCGACATACTTTCCTCATTTTTGATTTAGGATAAGTGCACGAAATATTTGAAAATTGGTTTATCGCAACACTTTCCTTTCTTGAAGAGTGGGTTGCTATCTGAAATAATAGCAAACCATGATTTAAGTATGGGTTACAGTCTGAAGTAACTGCAAGCCATAGTTTTAGACATGTTTTGAAAAAGAATATTTACACCTCCTGCTCGAACTTCATCTATGGTCCCGTGCCATTATTGAATGACATTTCTAAGACCGTAGATGTTATCGATACCAGAAGACATGTCTTGAGAAAACATATTTTTGGTATTTTTCAAATTTTTATGATTTTTATGGGTTTTTATTGGTTTTATATTTTTCTATTTTCTTTTTAGTTGTTTTATGTTTTTGTATTTGGTTTTTGATGAATATTTACAAAGATAGTGTAGATGATATAGTTTAAGAAGATGATGATACGAGTACCAAGATAAGGATACCGAACAGCACGTCGTAGTAGATAGAATTCGTCATCTCTTAAACTTCCACCACCAAAGCTTCCAAGGCTCCAGAATAGAAGATAGAACACGAGCCTTTGAGAAAGAGAGACTTTGGCAGCTTCCCCCAAACCAAAAATCCATTAGATGAGCAGATTCAAAGCTCTGATTCAAGCTTGCCTTAGTCAGGTGCACAGAAAAGCACACCATTTAACATAAATCCCGCTGCTCTTTTTAAGAACGATAATCGAGATTCTCCGTTCAGGGTTATATAATCAAAATAGATCAGCTACGTATCATCCCACTCATAAATAATCTTCTCACATTTCATAACCACTGAAGTCTGAAGCAATCCATACCAAAACGTTGTCAAGAAACCACTTCCCCCAAGTAGATGAATTGATGCAGCCAGTCTATTAGAATAGAGCTCACGAACCCGAATACACATATACCCAAAGACAGAGAACCTTATAACATCGAAGTAGCAGATTAAGTCCGATTGCCAAAGAATAACCCCGATGTATACTTTTCTCTCCCCCTGAATAAAGTGTATGAAGCTCAAGAACCTGAAGTACCCAAATGCCCAAAGAAAGAATAATCGATAACACTGAAGTAGCATGCTGAATCACTGATTATCTCTGCGGATGTCATCTCCAGAATAAGTGATTATCACTGAATCACCGGTTACGCTCTCAAGTGAAACAGCTGAGCATCCCCAATGTACACAATTCCTTTCCCCTGATGATTGCGATAACATCGAAATCATCACACACTGTAGACTCGACCTTCTTGTAGATTGTCCAATTAGGAATAGAAAGTTAACATCTTCTTCTCACCAAATGCATTCCCGTTAACTTGTATATAGCAAATCCCCTTAACTAAAATCCCTCCCAATCAAACAAGAACAAAAAGATGTTCATCAAGGAAATCAGCCCCGCAACTGGAAGCACTTTGTCGTTAAACTCATGAGTCTGTGAGAAGATGTCAACCAACGGCTCTCAGAGAAAACTCCATGTGAAGATGACCCGATATGAAGAAGCTCGGTTCTTACATGAGTTTAGAGCCATATGACCATATATTCTTAGAAATAACTCAACATGTATAATTATCATACTTCTTCTCCCCCTCAAGAATTGCATACGGAGATGCCATTCTTGATTAAACAAGTGAAAATCATCCAAATGTAGTCTATTCACACTTCTCCCCCTCAAAGGTAGCATATGATGTCGCCATCGTCATTATAATTGAGCAAGTGGAATAAGAAAACAATCAATAGTAGTTCTGTTCACATGATGACTGGAAGCGCATGTAAAAAGCATGAAGCATGTTGATGAGAATGGTCATTAATAAGAAGATTTCTCTTCTTTCGAAGATAAAGTGCACTGAAGTGTACACTTTTCTTTTCTTTAGAGTACGAGGCTTGAACTGTTGTATTCAAACGTCATACTGTTGAAGAACGAGGCCTAAACTGATGTGAACAGATGTCATAGTCATTTCCCCTTATCTGTTTAGAGCAGCCTTAATCCAAGTACCAACAAATGATTTGTATGACCTGCATTGGAACACAGAAAAAGGTGGAAATTTAAAAACATTGGATCCAATGTGAAAATAGGTTCTTTTTGGTTAGCGCAAACAATCTTTGAATCAGCAGAAACCCTAGTTGCTATGGCATTATCACTAGGAGCTAAACTAGTAGAATCATCAGACTTAGTTAAAGGGCATCGTGTGCCTAATGGGATTATTCGACCAGTTGGCTTCCAAACCTTAATAGACACTACTCTAGGCATAGTGGATCTAGTTATGGATCAAGGTTTGCCATGCGTGAATATTCGACCTGTGGGCTTCCACTGAAATCCTATATTGGTAAAAACCTTCCCTGTAGGTTTCCAGGATTGCTTAATCTGTTTCGATTTCCAAACTTTCTTAACTGGGTTTTGATTCTTAGACCTCAGAAATAACACACCACATTTATCATGATTACCAGAAAATATACATTCTTTACATGTATTGCAGACAACATAAGACTTCGAATTAGTTTAAGTAAGCTTAGAGCTAAAACTAGAACCAACACGATTCCTTTTGTTCAATCCAAACTTATTGTCCCTATGGTGTTCTTTCACTTCCTTTTCATGATCACTTTTAGTTTGCGTAATCCTATCCTTCTTTGCATTGCTTCTAGGTTTTGACCCGCTAACTTTAGTGTCAATCTTAACATCTATAGAAGTGATGACGGGAGCCTTAGTTTGTTTTACTACCATTTGATTTTTTGGTCTAGAAGTGCTGGGTTCTGAGGCTTTCAGAGGCACATCAAAGGTCACATGCTTGGCTTTAGGCATAAAACAAGGCATAACTTCTCTATCTTTCCTAGTACCAGATTTAAGACATGTTGCAATCACACATTCTAAGAGTTCCTGAGATCGTTTGGCATATAAGCATGCTTGCCCAACAACATTATCAAGTGGTTTCTCTGTCTTATCATCTTCAACAATCTCACTGAGGCACTCTAGACTATCCTTGAGGTACGAAAGATATGTTTGATATGCAAATTCATTTTTCCAAAGATGAGGAGGAATATATTTCATAGTTACAGCATATTTAGAACAAGCAGGCACCTTTGGTGCAACATTCTCACTAGTGGTGAGTGGCATTTTCCCTTTTACTACACAATTCAGATTCTCAATTTCGTTAAGCAAAGAAGTTAGCTTTTCACTCTTATTATCATGATTAACCTTGAGTGAATCACATAGTTCTTTTTTTTTTAGCATTAACTTTTGAAATTTCAACTTGAAAACATTCATTTTCCTTTTGCAGTTTATTAATCATGTTTTGAAGTTGGAAATTCTGAGAATCTAAAGGTGGAGACATACGGGAGCCAGTCACTTCATTCTTTTCACCCTTCAGTTGTGAAATTTGAGCTTTCAACCTTTTGATCGTGTTACAATGAGCTCGAAATTTTCATCACGTTTGTTTATTTCAAAAACTGCATCAAACTTAGGAGCATCTGAAAATTTCTAAGCATTTGAGGTTTTAACACTTTATTTAAGATGTTGATATTTTAATTGTAAATCAAGATAATCAACTTCTAATTTAGAAAATTTCCTGACCATGTTATCATGATCATCCTTTTCGATTTTGTCATGCAATTTTGAATTTTTTGTTTCAAGCTTAATGACACGATCTTGGGAGACTTTTAAAGCAACAGACAATTCATGAAATTGAGAAGCAGTAATGGAATAATTCATAACAGTGTAGACCACGTGCTTGCATCTCTTCCAATTCTCTCTACGGGACAAAGCTAGTAATTGGCTTGAGCGACTTCCCGCAGGATCCATCTCAAGTTGGGATGATCTCACCACTCGTTTCCTCGCCCAATTTTTCCCACCGGGGAGAACTACCAAACTAAGTAATGACATCTTGATGTTCCAACAACGTCAAGGCGAAACTCTCTATGAGGCGTGGACTCAATTCACGGACTTTCTCCATAAAGTCCCTCATCACGGCATCGATCTTTGGCTTCAAGTCCAAATCTTTTACGATCATGTCAATCTCTCAACTAGGCAAACCATCGACCAAGCGGCCGGTGGCAAACTTAGTGAACTTACCGTGGAAGAATCGTGGGGTACAATAGAGGACCTTGCCTCTATGACAACGAATTTTGGAATGACCCCCAGTAGTTGCCCAAAACCGTCAAGGCAATCTACTTTCCTCCCATTGACTCACAACCTTCAAATCGTAGGATGCTCGAACTTGAAGATCAAGTCAAATTCCTAATGAGCTCCTACGAGACTCCTAAGCCATCACGCCAAGTGAACAAAATCACTCTACCTTGTGAATTATGTAGTGGTCCCCACGACACTCGTGATTGTACAAGGCTCCCTGAATAAGCTTTTGCGGACTACGTCTCCACGCGTACCGACGGAGAAGGAGAGAAGTGGTACACTTTCTAGCCCGAGCAAAATAACTTAGGAAATTCCTACAACCCGTCATGGAGAAATCACCCTAACCTTAAGTGGAGCCAAAAATCAAACCCTGTTGGGTTTTAGGTTCCTTGGATTTGATAAGACAAAATAAATACAAGAATGAAACAAAGGGACTTAAAGTGACAAAGAAGAAATCTACAAAAAGATGGAAGGACTTGCTTGCAAAAGAAGATTTATTATTTAGTCCTTCGTAGTATTTTGTAAACCCTAATCCTCTATTATATAAAGAGGACATCGGGTGTAGGTTTTATAGAAGTCTTCCAATATGTAGTCATTAAAGTGTGTGTGTGTGTAACCTAGGGCGTATAGTCTTGTAAACGCCTAGGTTAGTTGTTTACCTCCAAGATCTAAGGTGTCTTAGATCTCTGTTACAGTTAGGTAACACGTATTATTTTGATCAAATAATATTTGGAGGAGATTGGGTGAATGTAAAACCTTGTGTCAATAACATATGAAGTTCTTTTTATTCCGCTGTGCATCTTGTTTGTTATCATTGTTATTGTTAAACCCTAAGGCTCAAAACGATCTCAAGGAGTCCTATCAAACTCCACAATTGGTATCAGAGCTTGGGGAGCTCGTTACCTAGGGATTTGCAAGGTTTTATTGGTCGAAGAATGGCGAAAAGAAGACAAAATTCGAATCTGGAATTTTTCGTATAAGTTTCTGTAGCACTGTTTTGAAACGATCATAACTTTTCCGTTAACCGTTGGATCGTGACAAAATTTTTGGTGGACGTTCTATATATACCCATCTAACTTTCCATCAGAGGGATCTTCAATCTGAGCTTTCAATCAAAAGTTATAAGCTGTCAAAGATCGCTGCAGAAACATGGTAAATATTCGAATTTTAGAATGGTTCTTGGTTTTTTTGTGCAAGATTAATTTATTACTGATTTGTGGTGATGTATTGCCTTGTACTGATTGGTAGTTCTGTTATCAAAACCTTGTACCATTGAAACTCATTACCTCGTACAACTTTTGTATCCATATTTATTTATGGACGGTTGAATTCACTTTTGGTATTTGATTTTGTGGTATTATCTACGAGTGCATGTTACACTTTTTAATAATATCCATTCAATCTACTAAGGATGCTGTATGAACGAGTGAAAAATAGGCTTACACATGGGTCGGTTATATATGGTTTTGATTGGTGGTTTGATAAAAGGTTGGAATATCATTCATGAGGGACCTTAATGTGGTTTGATCGCTGCTCTCGTTAATGTTTTTGCTGTTGTGCATCTATTGCTAGTTTTGTGACACCAAGATGATTGTTTCTGCTGCTCGACATGGATTGAATCTGCTGCTACGTTTATACTTATCAATGAATCTGCTGCTGGTATCTTTTGTGTTTAAAGTGCTCATACCACATCAGTTAAGGTATCAATGAAAGCATGATTTTTGTTGGAGGTTCAAACCCTAATGCGTTGTGTCTAGACGTATATTTAATTGGAAATCTGTGTTATGGGTTGATGAAATTTAAGTGGGTTTGCACGGATTTATTCTGATTGGTCCTTTAGTCATGTGGAGCGTTGAATAGTTATACAAATCACGTGGAGCGGTTTTTGATTATGATCGAGAATATTACTACTGTTCATCGACATGTTACTATTAACAATTTCTACTACTTGTCGTTACACGTTTCTACTGCAACTGTTCCTGATTGTAACCACTGCCAGTCATCTTATAACCACTGTTAGTGTTATCGAAACCACTGCTAGTGTTTTCTCGAAACCACTGCTAGTGTTTTCTCGAAACCACTGCTAGTGTTTTTCATAACCACTTCTAGTGTTCACTCGTTACCACTGCTACTTTATTTGAAATCCATTGCTATGCTAGAGTGTTTCTACTGTTTACATTCGTATTTGTTGATAATAAAAAGGGGAAGATATGAGAAGAGATAGCATGGATTAAGGGGAAGACAAGGAAGACAAGATTTGTTTCATTCAAGGAGATGTTTACATCTCAACTTCTGGTACTTCGTCTAGAGAAGTTCGTACACGACTTTTTTTGTTTTGTCATCATCAAATAGGGGAAGATTGTTGGGTTTTAGGTTCCTTGGATTTGATGAGACAAAATAAATACAAGAATGAAACAAATGGACTTAAAGTGACAAAGAAGAAATCTACAAACAGATGGAAGGACTTGCTTGCAAAGAAGATTTATTATTTAGGCCTTCGTAGTATTTTCTAAACCCTAATCCTCTAGTATATAAAGAGGACATGGGGTGTAGGTTTTATAGAAGTCTTCCAATATGTAGTCATTAAAGTGTGTGTGTGTGTGCGTAACCTAGGGCGTATAGTCTTGTAAATGCCTAGGTTAGTTGTTTACCTCCAAGATCTATGGTTTCTTAGATCCCTGTTACAGTTAGGTAACACGTATTATTCTGATCAAATAATATTTGGAGGAGATTGGGTGAATGTAAAACCTTGTGTCAATAACATATGAAGTTCTTTTTATTCTGTTGTGCATCTTGTTTGTTATCATTGTTATTGTTAAACCCTAAGGATCAAAACGATCTCAAGGAGTCCTATCAAACTCCACAAACCCGTCCGAAAATAACTCATATAGTCCACCCAATAGGTCCCAACCAAACCACACCTCCTACAACAACCCTCCAAACACCGGAACTTCCACTAGTCTTGAGGGAATGGTGTCCATGTTCATGTCATCTCAAGAAGCTCAATTGACTAAGATTGAAGCCGATTTCAAGCAACGACAAAGCGAGATGACAACCAAGCTCGACACCCTCTTAAAAGCTTTCAATGACCAGGATATTAGAGCACTCCCAGGTGACACTATAAAGATCCCAAAAGTTCATTCAATTTCATCGAATTCAGGTTCTTGCTCACCAAGGGAGAGTGCATATCCATGCCCCTCACACCCAAAGGTCCATTCGGTTAACGCCATCAACACGGGTTCCAAATGATTTGTCATGAGATACCAACAACCCAAGCCAACGGTCAATCCAAATCTTGAGAAAGCTATCAATCAAGAACCCAAAACCACTCTAGAAGAGGAGTATAAGGAGCTCCACCAAGAAAAACCGGTTATTGAAGTCTTGACTCATGCACCTTACTACAATGCTTTAAAATATAAATATGAGCAAGAACTAAATTTAGAAGAACGTGGGTCCGCATTTCTACAAGATAAGTTACCTAAGAAGTTAGATGATCCCAGGCTATTCATTCTTCCGTGTAGCACTGGAAATTCCAAAGCTTTCGACACATTAGCCGACTTAGGGTCAACCATTAACCTTTTTCTGTTGTCCCTCCATAAAAGCCTTAACTTAGGAAGAATAGAACCAACGGAGAACATTTTAGGTTTAGCGGACTGCAGTATTGCATACTGATAACATCAAATAATCCTGAATATTAAGTATCAATTTCCCCCAATAATGCTCGTGTTTTATATCATTTTTATGGATTTACGCTTGTTTTCCGGTATATTTCACTTTCAGGTAAATTACGAGCATTGGAGCTAATGGGACGCTGATTTGGAGAGTTTATTGAAGATATATGATAGTATGCTCATTTTGAACAAGTTACGGCGTAACTCTCCTCTCACATTACGTCGTAACAAAAGCGTGGCTCAGAAAACCAACTAAACAGAAGATTACGACATAACTCCCTCCCAGGATTACACCGTAACGAATTAGGTTAAATGAGGTTCCGCGCCGCTGCAAGCTACGACGTAACTAATTCCACAATTATGGCGTAATCACGATTTATTGAAGATACGGCGTAACTCATTCCTGATGTTACACCGTAACCAGCTTTTCCAGAGCAAATTACGAAGAAATGGATGTTACGACGTAACTCTCAACTTAAGTTACGCCATAACCAGATCTGGCCTATAAATACCGCCCACACACCAATTCAGAAAATGTGGGTAGAAGGTTGAAGGCAGATCTTAGGGAGCATACGGAGCCATCTCCATGGGAGAAATCACTCCCCTACGATAAGCATTAGCCTTTTATCATTTCCTTACTTTCAATTCATGTATTACGTAATGTTAAACATTGAATCGATTGTTTTAGTTAATATGAGCGGCTAAGCACCTCTGGTGCTAGCCTAGTTATGATTCCTTAATTGTTTTGTTTATGTTTACATTGCTTCCGTATAATTGTTTCTAGTGTATGCATGCATAGTTTGTTGGTAGCTACCCTTGTTTCGGTAGTTTTGAATGGCGGTAGTGGCTAGTTACTTAGGAGATATGACCAACTGACCCTAAGTAGTTAGAATCAGTGGGAATGGTAAGAATTGACCAACTGAAGACCCTTCTTCGCTTGTGCGATTTGACCAACTAATCACCTACCGTTTGGATGAACTTAAGAAGTTAGAGATGAGTATTTAAGATGCTAGCGCTCGGGCACTCATTGTTACAATTCTTGCATGTAGCGGAACGTAATGACTTGGCTTAGGGGACTAAAAACAATGGACTTTCAAGGGATCACCCAAGATCTCCGGTGGAAACCTTTGCTGATAGGTTAGGACGAAATGACCAAATGCTGTCCTAGCGACCTTTACCCCCTGTTAGGTCACCAAGTTTACAACACAAGCATCAATAGAAAGAATAGAGAAGAGATAGAGAGGCGGATGAACAATAAACCAAACACACTCACACGATATAATAATACGGTTAGGCGTAGAGTGAGTGAAAGAGATAAATTGAACAACCAACCCTCAAGTGAGGGTTATACAAGAGTATTTATAGGAAGGGGAGCTAGGGCAACACTCCTACTCCCTTCCTTTCCTTAATAGACATGGGGCCTAAGCTCATGGCCTTCTACATAAGCTTAAGGCTGATAACAAACATAAAGGCCATAATTAAGCTAACTATTACATATGAATCACTAACACTTGATTTAGGTTTAGGAGTGATTCCAACAATCTCCCCCTAAGTGTTGGTGATGAATGAATATGAACGGTTAAGGTGCAGATGTAATAGTAGCTTTGACGTCTTTTGACATTCTTCTTTCTTGTGAGAAGAATTGCCTTGAGTCGAACAATCTCCCCAGTGTAGAGAAATTTTTTTCCTTAAACAGTTCTGCTTTGACGCCAGCTTAATCTTTTTTCTTTGATCATTGTTCTTTGTGATGGTGGTGATAGTATGTTGTTGTTGTCTGCATCAAATCTGCCTCAGGTCTGCTTCGCTGCTCCAGTGTCTCCACGTCATTCTTCAACATGCTCACACGCTCTTTGACGTTGGAATTCAGTACTGATGAAGTTCTTTAAGTCTTTAACTTTTTAGATTCTTTGATTTGACGAAGAATCATTCTGACTTTTGTGTTGCTTTAAGATAGAACTTCCATTAGTGATAATGTTGGCGTGATGTTGGAATCACTCCTAAACCTTAATTCAAGTGTTTGTTACTCATATGTAATAGGTAGCTTATTATGGCCTTTATGTTTGTTTAAGGTCATGCTTATGTAGAAGGCCCATAAGCTTAGGCCCATGTCCAATAAGGAAAAGGGAAGGAGTGGGAGTGTTGCCCTAGCTCCTTGCCTATAAATACTCTTGTATAACCCTCACTTGAGGGTTGGTTGTTCAATTTATTCCTTTCACTCATATATACGCATAACCGGTTACATTATTAACGTGTATGTGTGTTTGGTTTATTGTGCAATCGCCTTTATCTCTTTCTATTAAGCTTGAGTTGTAAAACTAGTGACCTAACAGTGGTATCAATCGCCTAATAGTTGGGTGAAAGTATTGTTTGAAGTGAGTTTTGGTCTCACGCTTAACTTACGGTTCATAAACTTTGGCTTGCTTAAAAATGCATTTTTTACACTTTTTATTCCAAGATTCTTGTACTTTCAATGTTATAAGGTGTTAAACTTACTGTTTTTGGCAAAAGGTTTTGAACGTTATGCGTGGATCATTGTTTTTCAACTAGTTTTTGAACGAGGGTGTAAACCTACGCGTAACCATTTTAGGAGCTTTGGATCATCAAGTTTCACACTTTTGTGTTATTTTGGTGTTAGTGAAGCTATTTCATCACACAAAAACTGGTTTAGAAACATCTTTGGGCATAATCAGTTTTACGAGTAATCCTACGCGTAGCAAAACCCTAAAACTACGCGTAAGTTATTCCTTGGTTTGATCTTCATTTTCGTGGTTTACTCCGTGTTTTCTTGCTTGGATAAGCCTGAAAATACGTCGACTTTGGATATCTTTTGCACTGTGATAGTGTAAAAGATCATTTGGGCAAAACCCTAAACTTACGCATAAGCATAAAGCTTACGCGTAGAAATCCTACGCATAAGATTCATCTTACGCCTAAGCCTAGTATTACGCATAAGGTAATCCTACGCCTAACTTTGTGTCTACGCATAACTTTAGTGTCTTTTCCCTACTTACGCGTAAGCTAAATCTACGGGTAACTCTTGATTATTACGCGTAACTTTGGTGTTTTTACGCATAAGTGCTACTTGGATTATTGTGATTTCTACGCCTAACGACACTTCATCAACTAAGGTTCATTCGACTACAAAGATCCATTTTTATAACACAAGTTTATCAACATGTCACAACCACCATACTCTAATTATTTCCCTTACACTTATACTCAACGTCAACAACAATTAAGTCCACAACATCAACAATGGAATCAACAACAATTTAATCAATAACATACTCCACAACTTGGTGCAATTCCACCACCTCAAATGGTTCAAACACCACCAAGTCTTCAAGTTCAACCCTACACAAATGAATTCAATCAACATCCATCCAGGAACACTATGAAGGAACCCACTTGGTTTGCAAAGATGTGTGAAGCTTTAAGCAGCCAACAATCAATTCATGAGGCTGGATCACTTGATAGACCTCCAATGCTCACTCCAGGAACCTATGATCAATCGGTGCTTAGGTTCTTTAGGTTTTGTGATCTGAAGAAGCCACATGGAAAGTTCTTAAAGAAGGTTATCTTGGAAGGTCCATTTCAGATGCCTAATGTCATTGTACCCGGAGATCCAACTGCTAATCCTCCAAGAGATGAACAATCAAACATTGCTACTGTTGCAGACTTGAATCCAGAAGAACTTCTACACTATGAAGCTGATGAGCTTGCAATGCAATATATCCTTTTAGGATTACCAAACCAAATTCTTCGAAGTGTTGATGCTCAAAAGACTGCAAAGAAAATGTGGGAACATATTCATCTACTTATGGAAGGATCTGCACTCAATCAGGAGGATATGGAATCCAAAATTTACTTGGCTTATGAACACTTCTTGATTGAACCTGGAGAGACACTAGAGTCTTATCATCATCGATTCTCAGACATCATAAATGATTTGGATAAACACAACATCATCATGCCAAGAATTGCAATCAATACTAAGTTCCTGAGTTGTCTTGGTCATGAATGGGAGAAGTATGTTATTTTTCTCTGTCAAGCGAAGAACATGCATCATTCTACCTACGGATTGTTGTACGATTACTTGAAGCCTCATGAAAAGGAAGTTGATAGGGAAAGGATTCTCCGTGCTCAAATTGCTTCAACGACAAATTCGGAAAATCAACAACTTGCCTTGTATGCTCAACATAATTCTCCTTCTCAACCAGCAACTCAACCAACTGCTACAATCACACCATATGATCCTTCACAGCAACAACCTCAACAAAATCAATTGGTTCCATACAACAACAACAATGCTCAAGAACTTGTCAGTGAAGCTAGTGAGGATTCTGATCCGTTCGAAGCATTGCAACAAGGATTTGTTATGATTTCTAATGCTTTTAGCCGTTATACCAACAAATCCAACAATCGTATTCGTTCCTCATCTAACACATGGAATCAAGCTGTTCTGAACAATTGACGAGTTAAAGTTCAGAATCGTGGATATGGTCGTCAGATGGGCGGTGGTCAAGGGTTTAATGCTGTGGGTAGGAATAACAACAGAGCTCAAGTGGTGGAACATGGAAATGCTCAGAATGGGGTTAATGGTCTTCGATGCTACAACTGCAATGAGAAGGGACACCTGGCTAATGCATGCCCAAAGCCGAGGACTAGGGGCATTGCTTATCATAAAGAGGCTCTTCTTTAACTCTTAAGGATGAAGCTCGTGGAACTCTCACAGACAAAGAACAAAGCTTTATGGCAGATGCAGACTTAGTTGATGATATGGAGGACTTGCAGGCCAATGCAGCTGTTATGTTGATGGCTAATATGCAAGAGTTACACATGAGTGACACAGGCCCAGTGTATGACACTGATGGCTTGTCTCAGGTACCCGAACAAACCATATTTATCTCTGATCTAATATCTCCGCCAACATCTGAATCCGGCAAGGCTCAGAATGTTCAAAATGAATCATCCACATCTCATTCCGACGATTTTCAATTAGACCCCGTAGTTACATTTGACGATCAAGATGACCTTATGGTTTCCATTGAAAATCAAATTGACTCCGTGGTTATACTTAAGGATCTAAATAATGATCATGTTGTGACTCACGTTGAACACGCCGAAATTTTGCCTCATCCAGATCTTGCTTTGTTACTTAAAGACCAGCAATCCAAAATTGAAGAATGTTGTGCATTAAATCAGGATTTGAAAAGTAAAAATGCACTGTTAACCAAGGATTTTGAATGTTTAAAAATGCAACTCAACTTTTTCAAAACTCAAGAAAACCGTGAAAAAGGTTTTGAAGCAGCCTTTACTAAATCTCATCAAAATGAAAAATATTTAGAGAGACAGATGCGTGATCTAGCCGCTTCGAAGAATGCTTTGTTGTCTGAAATAGAACAACTGAAACATGAACATAAAAAGCAAATTAACGCTCTCACCTTGGAAAATCAAAAAGCTAAGGCTGAGTTGTTAACTTGTCAAAAACAGTTCTCTGCATACAAAAAGCATTCAACAAATCGAATAGATGACCTTCTTGAAGAAATTATCGGCTTGCAACACAAACTTAAAGAGTTTAAAACTGTTGTTTACAAACATGGTGAGTCAATAACAGCTATTGAAAAGTTTACTTCAAAACCCAATCCAAAAGGATATGGACCAAATCTTGCTGATTACAAACCTAAGCTTTCACTAAAAACATTCAAACCAAATCCTGAAGTTTCCAGTGCAGAATATAAAATTAATGATACTTTTATGAGTGTTGTTGAATATCATCGTCAAGAGGAATTAGATGCAGAAGACGAGAGTCGATCAAAATTAGAAAATGTTGTTTACAACAAACCTTTAAATTACAAAAAGGGGTCACTTTCGTCACACCAACGGATTCTTCTAACACACCAAGGATTATCATAAAAACGTCTGAGTCTTCTAATGTTAATCCCCAACCAGATTATACACAAACTCATGGTTCTTTACCTTCCATCAGTGAAGTAAATTCAAAACCTGAAAATCGCAAAATTCTTAAATATTTTGACCTGTTCATGGCTGACCTCAAAACTTTACAACATGAGATAGAATATCATTCTGAAATCAAAGTTCAACATTTTCAATAGCCTCTGGTGCGAGAACAAAGAGACATTTTTCAGAAAAATCTTTTACCAAATGTTAAAAATTTGAAAAGTTGTGCATTAGCTTGGGAACGGGACTTTCATAAGGAACTTGGATTGATGAAGGTCGTTTTCGAGAAAACAGAAACATCTATTTCTAATACTAAACGTAAAAAGAAAATGTTGAGAAAAGATGTTGATCGAATCTTGGAAGATCTTATATGTGCTGATTTCCATAATGTTGTGTTGTTTCATTCTTTACCACATGCATCTGATTATATCTCTGCTGATACTGTTGATAATTTTGTAACTGTTGAGAATTCTGATAATGTGCATCAACTCGAGTCTTTAAAAGCTGAAAATGAACGATTGATTACCGAGCTTTCAAATGCAAAACATCGTCTTCAATGGTGTCAAAAAGATTGTCAAAATCGTGAACTTGCTTTGCAAACGAAAATCAACCAGTTGCAATCTAAATCGTTTAATCCCAAATTTGAGCAACTGGATGATCAAAACGCGTCTTTGAAATGTCAAATCTCAAAATATAAACAAGAACTTGTAAAAGTCAAACAGGAATATGGTGTCATATTTGATTTTCTTGCACACACAAAGGAAGTCATGAATTTTTCGGGAAATCTTCGTTCTGAAAATCAAGATTTGATTCACACTATCTTTAAGTTAAGAGAAATGTTAGGAAAGTATGAACAACTTCCGCCTACCTTGATTAAGAGAATAGCACCAGTAACACTTAGTAATCGTGAACCTAGAATCCCTACTGCCAAATCACACGTTGCTAACGTGCTTCCTTCTACTGAAATAGGAATAGTTGCGTCTTTTCTAAACGTCCGCACTTCACAGCCTAGGAGCACTCAATCGAAGAATAGGAAGTTGTGACCTAAGAAAAGATCAATAAGGAATACTAAAGTAGAAGAACACCCTAGGACTATGAATAAGACTCACGTTGCTTCCACTACAGATATTGCGTCTAGCAAATGTAATAGAAATAGTGATGTAACGAATGCTAAACCTTTAAGTAATTTTGATATTCAGTCTGATGCACCTTGTGTTATTTGTCGTAAAATTATGAATTCTAATTGTCATGATAAATGTGTTGCTAAAGCTATAATCTCTCGTTTACGGAATCCTAAGAATCGGAATACCTCTAGGCCCAATAATCATTCTAAGTCTGTGCTTGGTAGACCGCCTTCTTTAGATTCTAAGACAAACATTGTTGTCCCTGTAGCTCCAGTTTCACCTCCAAAGAATGTAGTACCACCTAGTGCATTCACTAAGACAAAAGCAAATAGTAGTTATAGATGGCAGAAATGGATATATAACACACTAGGATTTAAATAGATGCCTAAAGTTATTGATGTGTGTATGTCTACTATAACTGTTTTGGAACCCTCTAACATTTCGGGTTCCACATCTACTTCTATTCCATCTGTGTCGTCTGTGTGTAATGCAGGTGATACAGATCATTCTCTGGATTGTTGATAGCGGATGTTCCCGGCACATGACAGGAAACCTTAAACTGTTATCAAACTTTATTGCAAAGTTCATTGGCACTGTCAGATTCGGGAATGATCACTTCGCAGCTATCATGGGCTACGGAGACTATATCAATGGGAACATCGAAATCAGCAGGGTTTACTATGTGGAAGGCCTCGATCACAATCTGTTTTCAGTAGGTCAGTTTTGTGATGGAGATTTGGAGGTTGCTTTCAGGGAGAAATCTTGTTTCATTCGTGATCTACAAGGAAACGACCTTATGTCTGGCTCGCGTAATTCTAGTCTCTACACTATCTCTATGCAAGACATGGTTGCTTCATCTCCCATCTGCTTACTTTCAAAGGCAACATCAGCAAAATCCTGGCTATGGCACCGTCGTCTCTCACATCTAAACTTTCAAACCATCACCAATCTTGCTCGACACAAACTAGTTGAAGGACTCCCACGATTTCGGTATTCAAAAGATCACCTTTGCTCAGCTTGTGAACAAGGGAAAAGCACTCGTGCTCATTTTCCTTCAAAGGTGGAACACAACTCTCAGCATGTGCTTCATCTTCTTCACATGGATTTGTGTGGCCCGATGCGCGTGCAAACAATCAATGGCAAACGCTACATCTTAGTAATTGTTGATGACTATTCACGCTGGAATTGGGTCTACTTTCTTCGAAGCAAAGACCAAGCTCCACAGATGATTATCACATTTCTCAAAAAAATACAGGTTCAGCTCCGAAACACCGTCCGACAAATCAGAACAGACAGAGGAACTGAATTTGTTAACCAAACTCTTTGTGACTTCTATGAGAAAGTGGGAATTCAGCATCAAACATCTATTGCACGTACACCTGAACAAAACGGAGTTGTAGAAAGACGAAACCGAACGTTGTTGGAAGCTGCAAGAACCATGTTAATTAATGCCAAACTCCCAGATTACTTGTGGGCAGAAGCTGTATCTACTGCATGCTATACTCAAAACCGCTCTATGATTACAAAACGCCACAACAAAACACCTTTCGAGCTTGTCCACAACAGAAAACCGAATCGCAAACACTTTCATGTCTTTGGATCTCTTTGCTATCCAAATAATGATCGTGTTGACTTTGGAAAGCTCAAAGCCAAAGCTGACATTGGAGTCTTTATTGGGTATTGTGATAATTCTAAAGGTTTCCGAATCTGGAATCGTCGAACAAAGGAGATTATAGAAACGATTCATGCTCATTTTGATGAACTCACGGACATGGCTTCTGAGTATAACAGCTTAGAACCCGGTCACAACCGCTTAAACTTCCCTCAACCCCCATCATCAGCTGAACAAAGCCCCCCAGCTCACTCATCAACAAATGGAACGGTTATTTGCTCCTTTGTTCAGTGACGATATTGATGAACGTGCTCCAGGTGTATCCGATGTTTCCGCTGCACAACCTGATAATATTCCTATACCTGATACACCTGCTACAACAACTACTGTTGAAGAAGCACCACCAGTTGACTCCACCACAACAGTTGAACAAACCGCTTCCAACAATGATGAACCGGCTGATGATATTCTGAATGAGGTACCCCCACCTGCAGATTTTGATCCAAATGCGTTCTTTAACCTGTTTGCTAATGAGACTGCTGCACCAGATGTTGCAGAATCTTCAACAAACCACTTGAATCCTCAGAATCTGCACAATGTATACCAACATCAACCCTCCACACATAGATGGACAAAAGATCATCCTCTGGAAAATATTATTGGCAACCCGAACCAACCAGTCGCTACGAGACAACGTCTTCACTCAGATGGCGAGTACTGCATTTATGCACTCACTGTCTGCCAATCTGAGCCTGAAAACATCAAAGACGCATGAAAAAAGACACCTGGATTTAATCCATGCAAGAAGAACTCAACCAATTCAAACGTCATGAAGTATGGGAACTGGTTGAAAGACCAACAGGGGTTTACGTCATTGATCTAAAATGGATTTGGAAGAACAAATTGGATGCTGAAGGGAACGTAATCCGAAACAAGTCACGTCTAGTTGCTAAGGGTTATCGTCAGGAAGAGGGTATAGACTTTGAAGAATCTTTTGCTCCGGTTTCTCGTCTTGAGGATGTTCGGATATTTCTCGCGTTCGCGGCTCATATGAATATGACGGTCTATCAGATGGATGTCAGAACTGCCTTTCTCAATGGACAACTTAAAGAAACGGTTTATGTCAGCCAACCAGACGGATTCGTTGATCCTGAGTTCCCGAACCATGTCTACAAACTGAATAAAGCTCTCTATGGTCTCAAACAAGCTCCTCGGGCATGGTACGACAAGCTATCATCTTTCCTCATTGCCAATAATTTCACCAAAGGTTCGGTTGACCCTACTCTTTTTATACAATATCACGGGGCACATATCTTAATTGTTCAAATTTACGTGGATGACATCCCTTTTGGGTCTACACATAAAAAGTACTCAATCGCTTTTGCAAAACTAATGAAGAAAAATTTTGAAATGCCCATGATGGGTGAACTTACATTCTTTCTCGGACTGCAAGTTCAACAATCACCCCGTGGTATTTTCTTGAGTCAGTCCAAATATGCCCTTGAATTGTTAAACAAATTTGGAATGAAAACCTGTGACACTTTTGCCACACCAATGACTCATACCAAGAGGCTAGATGCTGACTTAAATGGGAAATTAGTGGACCCTACAAAATACCATAGTATTATTGGGTTTCTAATGTACCTTACAGCTAGCAGGGCTGATATTGTCTTTGCCGTTTATCTATGCTCCCGTTATCAGTCAAGACCAACTGAAACCCACCTCTCTGAGGCTAAAAGAATCCTCCGATACATCAAAGGAACCATTAACTTGGGGATCTGGTATCCGAAGGATTCTGGTTTTGAACTAATCGCTTTTTCAGATGCTGATCACGCAGGATGTTTAGATTCACGAAAAAGTACTCCAGGAGCACTACAATTTCTTGGTGATAAACTGGTTTCTTGGCAATCGAAGAAGCAGGATTATACATCGTTGTCATCAACCGAAGCAGAATATGTAGCCATGCCCGCGTGTTGTGCTCAAGTCATCTAGATGAGAACACAACTCAAAGACTATGGTTACGTATTTGGCAGAATTCCGATGTACTGCGACAATCGGAGTGCCGTTGCGATCTCGTGCAACTCAGTTCAGCATTCGACATCAAAGCACATCGATCTTCGCTATCATTTCATCAAGGATCACGTGGAACAGGGTACAGTTGAATTATACTTCGTGGGTACATAATACCAATTGGCAGATCTACTCACCAAAGCCTTGCCTCCCGCTCGGTTTAATGAGTTGGTCCACCAGATTGGTATGAGGTGTTTGACTCAAGAGGAATTGGATGACCTCCTAAAACAGTCTTAAAACCTGTCAAACACCAAAATATCTTTTGTAAATAATTTTTTTTTCAAAAACAAAATACAAAAATATAAAATCTGATAAAACATCAAAAATATTCTTCTATCTAATTTTCTTAAAACACGTCAAGTACATCGCTTCTTTCAACACTCAAATCTTTTAAAATTCAGTATTTTTACGATCAAGTGTTGAGGGGGAGAAAATAAATTCTTAACTGTTTCAAAATATATGTGTACTTGCATATTATCGTATCCCGATTGTTTCTTATATCAATGGTGGTAAATTTTCTGGTTCATTGACACTCCTCGGACTAAAATTTATAACCTTTCATTATTTTCTTAAGTCAAGGGGGAGTGTCGTCAAGTTTCTTTCTTAAAATCTTTTGTTTGGTAACCAAAAATGGAAGTTAAAAGGCTTTGAATGAAAATGGAAAAGGTGGAGGGACCAAAACTGCCAAAAGGTTAAAGTCATTTTAATAAAAACACCCCACCTAATTTTTTAACTTCACATTTATTACTCTCATCTAACTAATCCTACGCACAAAATTCGTTCAAGAAATCTGTGTTTTTTATCACCAAAGTGTAAGTGTTTTCATAATCTTAACGTTATTACAAGCAAAGGTTTTGAATTTTATGCAAATCCAACGGCTAAAACGTTAGATATGTGTGATTTTGTGTTCTACGCATAAGCGTATGAATACACAATCATTGGTGTGTGTTTATGGTTAAAAAGATAGTGTCAAAATGCTTTAATAACATCGTTGATATCTTTTCTATCCTCAAAATCCACCCAGAAACACGAATTGATTGGTTTTCAAAATTAGGGTTTATGCGTGGTTTTGGGTGTTTTCAAATGTGAATGTTTTTGGTCAAAAATATTGCTGTGTGATGTTAATATCATGTTGAATTGATGATATCCAGGCCTTATAACAACCCAGAAACACTAATTGATTGAAAATTGGAAATTAGGGTTTAATGTTCTTAGCATTTGGGTATTTTTGATTCACTGAGATTTGGATTGTAGTATATTGGATTTCACAAACACTCTAAATCATAATCAAAGTAGGCGTATAAGTATGTTAGAGAGAGAAAGTTCTAGTGAGAAAGGAAGAGAGTTGGGAACTATAGTGAGAGAAAGAAAAATATTATTATGAGCTCCAACTCTCTACCTTGGAAGGTAGAGAGTATTTATATTCTTACAATAAAACGCCACACAACGGGCTGTGGATCAGGCATACAGTGGGTAAAGACCCGTCCGTCCTCCACGGTGTTACTTAACTAAATACTACTTAACTTAAAATAACTACGACTACGAGCTTTCTAACGTTTACATATACTTGAGGTGACCGACTCTTTAATACCTGGAATTTCTAATTCCTAACAATTTCTAATTCCATTACTGAGTTAGTGGGTTTGGGTTTGTGGGCATATTTCGTGCTTTTTCCCAATTGGCATGCTAAACAAAGATGATCTTTTTCATACTTTAGTCTGGGTAAGCCTCTTACAAGATCCTTTGTAGAAAGATTATTAATGGTGCCGAAGTTCAAGTGATTGAGATGACGATGCCATAACCATGACTTTGTTTTTGAAGCCTTTGACAACAAGCAAATTGGAGAAGACTTCATCATATCATCGATAGAGATGGTGTAAAGATTTGAACCACGAGTTCCTCTTAACAGTTCCTTACCATCAAGTTCTCTAACAAAACAAGTATGTTTTCTGAAGGCTACTTCTATATCAGAATCACAGAATTGACCAACAGAGAACAGATTATGACCAAGACCTTCCACATAGTATACTCTAGAGATAACACTATCACCAACAACATAATCACCATAACCCATAATTGCACCGAAATGATCATTTCCGAATCTAACTGATAGATGAATTTACTCACGAAGTTCATGAGCCGCGACCGGTCGCCAGTCATATGCTTGGAACAGCCTGAGTCCAGGTACCACAGAACGATTTGAACGATCTGCAGTTGAACACAGACAAGAGTGGATAACTGGATAATTGGGATCCCCATGCAAGAATGGGTTCCATTTGGTTAGAAATAGAGATTGGAACACCCACATCAGAAATAGAAACGTCCATATCAGATATTGAAGCAATGGAATCATTATAAGTAGATGCACTACTTGTGTCCGTATTCGCCCTATTCAAAGTATGTCCACTTCTTAAGGGAATAGTTCTACCCGTAGGCATCCATTTTCTAGTGGGCATTGTCTGATTAACCTTACGGCCAACCGGTATCCATCTATATGCTATCTTACAGAATGTTCTTCCTGTGGGTTTCCATTGTTTTCTAACTTTTTTACGTTTTTGCCTTTTTGCCTTCTTAACATGATTTTTAGCATTAACAATACTAACTGGACAATTAGCATCATTAGGCAAAACATTAACACCACTTTCATGATTAGAAACAGAATTCAAGCAGACATCAATACAAGGTTTGCAAAAAGTATCAGAATTCGAATTAATTAAAGTACGCCTATTGCTAATACCAATTGTAGGATATTGGATTTCACAAACACTCTAAACCATAATCAAAGTAGGCGTATAAGTATGTTAGAGAGAGAAAGTTCTAGTGAGAGAAAGGAAGAGAGTTGGGAACTATAGTGAGAGAAAGAAAATATTATTATGAGCTCCAACTCTCTACCTTGGAAGGTAGAGAGTATTTATAGTCTTACAATAAAACGCCACACAACGGGCTGTGGATCAGGCATACAGTGGGTAAAGACCCGTCCGTCTTCCACGGTGTTACTTAACTAAATACTACTTAACTTAAAATAACTACGACTACGAGCTTTCTAACGTTTACATATACTTGAGGTGACCGACTCTTTAATACCTGGAATTTCACTCTCACAACATCTAAGACTTACCAGAAAACGTTTGGTGCAATTCCTATGGCTAGAAATCATATGCGTAATTCATAAACTTTAGGGTTTTGACTTACGCGTATGACTTTCTACGCATAAACTGTTAAAAGAGTTTCATGCCATGATCTGTCTTAAAATGAATATATGTGTTAAGATTGATGATATGATGATTTTATTTCAGGCTTGCTACACATAAAACTCAGAATCAAGGTCTTTGTACTACGCATAAGGTTCTACAATGGGACTACGCGTATCCTGTGAAGGATATGCGTAAACAGTGACTCTACGCATAAGGTCTACTCTTACGAGTAAGCCTTACGCGTAAGGTTTTTATACGCCTACGCGTAAGCTCTACGCATAAGGTCCCCTTTTCCTACGCGTAATATTTCTTACGCGTAAGTAAGGATCCTACGCATAAGCTTGCGTCTACACGTATACTTCTCCTGTTTACGCATAAGCTACTATTCCTACGAATAAGCCTTGATTAAAACTTCGTTATGAATTGTTACGCGTGCAAACTTGTAAATAAATAGATCATATCATCACGAAACCAATAATGTCACTAATAAACTTAAACGTTTGATATGTTGTGAACTATAAGTGATAACATAAACTTTAAAACTTAAAGTTAACTAACTCACGAAACGTTTCACGACGTCATTGGACTATTGGACAAACAAGTGACTTAGGACTCGTAACAATCATTGACACTGTACATTCAATAATTAGACAATAAAAACCTTCTGTTGACTAACATTATGTCTTTTGATATGTTGGTTCTTTTGGCTAATGTTATTTCAGATCACGACATGGCTGCTCAAATGAATGTGGATGCACCAGAAGTTCTCACAATTGCTGACATCTTCCCTAATGGCTATCCGAGAAAGATTGGAAAAAACAACCTTAGGGTTGACTTTGAAACCCTCACATGCTCAGAATCTTCTTGTCTCATTGCTGTGGATGTTCTTAAGCATCATCCCTACCAGAACATGCTCTCTCACTCTGCTACATTACCGGAGATCTACATTCAACAATTCTGGAATTCGATGCATAGGATCAAGGGTCAAAGTGCGGTGACTGTGACGCTCAATCACAAGCACGTCACCATCACACAAGCAGACTTACGGGCTGTTCTTCTCATTCCTGAAATCGAGCCAACCGACTTCTTTGCCACACCTACTGAGGAGACAGTTCTTCAATTCCTGATTGATATTGGCTATGATGAAGCTTCAGGAATTGCCACTAAGCACTCTCATGTGGAGCTTAAGAACATTCCTCAACCGTGGAGAACCTCTACATCATCATCACCAAATCGGTCTCTGGTCGTGACAGTGGATATGAGCATCCCAAGCTCATGGAGCTGCGAATATTTTGGTCATTAATCAACAAGAAGGACATCGAAATTGAAGCTCTGATATGGGATGACATGATGTCATTTGTCAAAAAACTTGGCTCAAAGATTCCCTATGTCAGATACACAAAACTGTTGATCCAGAGAGCACTTGGACTTCATCCTGATATCCCCAAGAGGCTCAATGACCCCGATAATCATGACATGTTGACTGAGCCTATCCTATATGTCAGAATCAAGGAATCGTCAACAAAGAAACAGGGTGCTGTGTTACCTGATCACCTACTGACTTACGAAATCAAGAAGCTTGAAACGTACAAAAGGTATCGGGTAGCAGTAAGAGAAGGCAAAGTTGGTCATCTTGATGAAAAGCCTTCTGGAACACCTACTCGGAGAACCAGAAGAGGAAGTGCTGGAAGTGCAGTAAGCACAGAGAGTCAAAGGAAGGTCCCAAAGAGGAAACCTACTCTAAAGAAGAAAGTTCCCTCTCAGGAAGTTGTTCCTATTCCTACACCTGAACCACCAAGAAAGCTACTGGACGAAAGCTCTGAAGATACACAATCAGATTAGGAGGTCCACTACTCTGAATCTACAACCGAACCACCTCCCTTAGTCACAAAACCTCCTAGTCCAATAGATAAACATGGCAAAGGGAAGACTCCTGTACTTGTGCCTTATGAAGAAAGCTCAAGCTCAGATGAAGAGCAACTGGATAAATCCTACAGGAAGAAGTTTAAAATTGTTAGACACCTTCAAAAGGCTAAAGAATTTGAACAAGATCAAATGCGTGGCCCCGAAGGGTCGAGTGGTGGTGTCCACTCTTCACCAATTCCTGATGCAGTTAATCAACCCGATAAGGGAACTGGTGCCACCACTCTTGTGCAACAACAAAAGCTTGTGGAGGATACTATCGAATATGAGTTTGAGGAACCTGAAACTGAGAAGTCCGAGAAAAATAAAGATGCTGATTATGATAAGTTGCTTTTGGATAGTCCTACACGCTCACAGAAGGAAACTTCTGAACCACCAAAGGACCCGGAGTCTCCTCACATCTCATCATCATCGGATTCATCATCTCACTCTTCAACACCACCATAAAAAAGATCAACCAAATCATCATCCAAATCAGTAAAGAAGCCAAGTTCATCTTGGATGTCTCAAACTAAGAACCGAATCTTCAAAGCTATCAAAAGAGTCAGAAAGAAAGACATGCTCTACAGGAAGCTAAATTTCATTGCTGATCAGATAACTTATCTTCACGATGAGACGGACAAGATGCAAGTTGAAAGGGAATACGTCCAGAAGCTCATGCAAGATGATCTTCAAGAGAAAATGGACGAAATGATCAGAGGGTACACTCACAAGTTCCTTCTTGACATCGTTCCTACGGTCACAAAGGAGATGTTTACCAGAAAACTATATCCGAATCTCATACAGATAGCCAAGCAAACTATAAGATCAACACCCTTGACCGTAACAATCAATCCAACTGATCCTATAGTTTTCTCTGATGCTGAATTGGTTGCCAAGCTAATTACACAAATGTCTCAACGATCTGCGACATTTACTTATGATGACGGAAAGTTGTTTGACGCATGGCTGGATTACCAAATCAAAACAGCATGTAGAGTCGAAGCTGAAAGGGCTAAACGTCCAAGAGACGGTGACGACAAGGATAAGGACAAGGACAATCTACCTAAACGTCCGAGACCGTCTGGTGAACCATCTTCTATGCTACCTCCACCCCAAAGAACTCCTGCTCAACAAAGGTCCCCTCCTCGTTCTTCTACTGAAAAACCTCAGGATTCTTCTGACTTACCACCCCAGACTCAGAAAACCGGTGATCACTTTGAGTATACGGGTGGTGACGATGAGGAAGTCCGTGAGTCCCTACAACAACCCACATCTCCCAAACAAGGTAAGACACCAGAATCCTCATCTAGGCCTAAACAAAAGAAGAAGAAGGCGCCCATGGTTGACGTCGTATCATGGCTAGATGACGATAAAACATAAGAATTTGAATGGTTCTCTACTCTTGTTAATTCTACTCCCTACCCAGCTGAAGGTCAAGATCTGGTAGACGGTAATACATTGGAGCATGCAAAGATTCTGCAAGAAAAGTTGCATGTGAAGAAGATGACGAAATCCGAGTTGAAGCGAATCAAGAATGAAGCATTTCAACTTCTAAAAGACACCTCAGAAAGTGCCATCGAGGTCGAATATCACCTTGAGAACATTGCTCGAGCTATGTCTAACAACATGGATTGGCTCAACCTAGAAGCAAACATCGACTTCACCAAACGGGACAACCCTTCATAGTACACCGACTGGTCAAAACCTCTACCAACTATTGGCCAACCAAATGAGCCAAGGATTCCATTCTGATATTTCTTCAATAGAGACTTGGAATTTATTCTACATGGTGGCGATGGTTCAAGGAAATATGCTACATCTTTGACACTTCCATTCCCGGCAGCAATATACTCTAACTGCATAGCCATCGAGGAAAGAGCTAACCGCTTGTTCTCCAACAATGTGGTTGTGTATGACCGTGATGCAATGTATGGGATTCACCATTGGCCGGAACGCCGAAGAATCTACTACAGAAGCTGCCAGGTTCAGAAGTCTCAACATGCAGTGTTCAGTACTAAGAGTATCGTTGCCATCAAACACATTGATCTTTCGTCCAAATGGGACTACACTTTTCTTAAGAATATTGTGGTCAAAAGGCAAGACGAAAGGGATTATGCATTCTCTGAAGCTGACTTTGAGAATTTGTCTATCAACGACATTGAAGACATGTACCTTGCCAAAGTACAGGGTCGCATGAGGTAATTTTCAACTGAAGTACAACGTGAATTCATCAAGTCACTGCTCATCTTCATCAGACGCATAGTCATCAAAGAACGTGTAGAAGATCTCCAGCTTGCAGTTGAATCATATCAGACCCGTGTTAACTTCACTCCACCTCAGCTCGATCTTCTCGACATCAACTAGCTTCCACAATATACGCTCATCAGCAAACCTTTCGGCGTCGTTTACCGCAGTGAACTTCAAAGAAATTACTTAATGGCGTGTAATGATCTTCACAAGTTTGGGGATCACACTTTGAAGATGGTTCGGGACGGATTGGCTTATAGGTTGAAGGATATACATCAGAATGATTGATGAAAGGTTGTTTCAACAAGATCAGTTTAAAACATTGGAAAGCTTTGTTGGTGGTCGACCCAGGATGAACGTCACTGGCTATCAACGCCTGGTTCGCACTCCTGGAAACATCAATGGACTTCCTGGTACCCCTTGAAATGCTTCTTTCATTATTAAATTTGGATGTGTGATTTAATATGTCTATGGCTTGTGCACATATTTCAGTGTACAACCCGTACTTGTCAAGAAAGGACCCTGTGGTACGCTTCAGTGCCACAATCCTTATAAAAGGAGCGAAAGCTTCTTACTTTTGAGTAAAACCTATCAAACCTTTCATTATTCAAGGTTTTTCTCAAAAGAACAAGTACTTCCCCTTATGATTTTCAAAACCTCAAACGTTTATATCACTTGTTGAAGGGGAGTATTTGAAACTTTGTTCACCAATATGTTTTTTGTGTCACTCTTCCCGCAACACTCGAAATAGTCATATTTATTCTCATACTGTTCAAAAATAACATTTTTATATGCCATTTTTGAGGGGGAGAAAATATGTGATAAGAAATATGTTAGTTGATTTCTCGTGTGAAAAGACTTAACCAATGAATTGATGATACTTAACCGTTAGTAACTCGAAAAGACTTGTCTGGGACGGGTAATAATTTCAAGCTAGTTCGCTAGTAATGTAAACGTATCTCGCAAAGGACTTGTCTGAGTAGAATGTACCATTCGAGAAACTCGTGGTAGACATGAACTCTGACGGGTTTGACAACCTTTCGAGGATTGTCTACACCTTCAAGGTAGTTATTAGAGGTAGTTGTCACCTAAAAGCTGACAATGTAACTCTTTAACTATGCAACGTAACCGTGTCTCGCGGGGGATTGTCTATCTTGAGTTGATCAATTCAAAAAGTACGCGCTCTTTCCTCACTGTGCTCTTAACCATTAAAACTCTTAAGCACATGTGGAGGGGGAGTATGTATGCAAAATCTCATCTCAACAGTGGTTAAAAAATGTTTTCATTCATAAAGACTGTGTGAGATTTTTCAAGTAACTGGTTTTATGGCAACATAGGTTAGTCATGGAGTTATAAGGTGACTAAGGTTAAGAATAACCGTCCTATGATCTGCCAGAGCCAGAGGGATCTACCCAAGGACACCACAAATAGTTAGAATTTAGAAGTCCTTAGGTATGATTGCAAAAAGGAGAAAATGAGAATCGGAGAAAGAAGGAGTTGAAGAATCAAAAAGAAATGCAAAGAAAAGGGTGAAAAGAAATAGCCCTCCAGATTATTCAACTTAGGGCAGACACCGGGTTCAATTCATATGCTACTGGTTGTCACTTGATGACGCCGGTATTGAAGATTAAAAGTTGTCATGGACCCAGTGACGCATGCACTAAACCTTCATAGCCACTCAAGTTTCTCTCAACAGAAGCTTGTTTCATTCTCACTGGAAACCCTACATAATCTATCTGCTTTCTCTTAGAGATTGCTGATATTGAAGAAGGAGACCCTCTCCCTAGTCTCCGCTCAGGAAAACCAAAACGCACCATTGAGTCTAGAGCCAGGAGATTCATCAAAAGATCTCTTAGGGACACTTGACATTTCATCACTTGTTGATCACCAAATAAGATCATCAGTGGTTCATATCGAGTCCTTCACAGATCTTAGCAATCTGTCGAGAACATTTATGAGAGGTTCACAATTGTGATCCTCAGTGATTGAATGGAAACTCCTGCCAGGGTCAACATCAAACAGCCCTGACAGCAGGTCACTTTGGTAACTCCCCGTGGATTACGCGGAGTGTGTCTCAAACGGTCTACAGTCGTGAGGTGATGCTTCGGTGTACCTCAGCGACTCATCTGAACTGTAGATGTACTTCGGTACATCGCGTTATCTCACTTGTGGGACTCCAGTTCAGGAACGGCCTTTGTGAGAATTAGAGTTGTGTTTTCACACTATGCTGTTAACACTCTCGAAGTTCAAACTTGTAAGTGCCGGAATCCGCTTATTACTAACCGTTTTAATGTTTTCTTCTTAAGGAAGCTCTGGAGCGGAATGATCGTGCAGATTCTTCTCATGCTCAAGCCAACATCATCACTAATGGAAGTTCTATCTTAAAGCAACACAACAGTCAGAATGATTCTTCGTCAAACCAAAGAATCTACAAAGTTAAAGACTTAAAGAACTTCATCAGTACTGAAATCCAAAGTCAAAAGAGCGTGTGAGCATGTTGAAGAATGACGTGGAGACACTGGAGCAGCGAAGCAGACCTGAGGCAGAATTGATGCAGACTACAACATATTATCACTTTCATCACAAAGAACAATGATCAAAGAATAAAGTTAAATATGACGTCAAAGCATAACTGTTTAAAGACAACTATGTCTCTACACTGGGGAGATTGTTCAAATCAAGGCAATTCTTCTTACAAGAAAGAAGAATGTCAGAAGACGTCAAAGCTACTATTACATCAACGCCTTCACCGTTTTTCATCACCAACACTTGAGGGGGAGATTGTTGGAATCACTCCTAAACCTTAATTCAAGTGTTTGTTACTCATATGTAATAGGTAGCTTATTATGGCCATTATGTTTGTTTAAGGTCATGCTAATGTAGAAGGCCCATAAGCTTAGGCCCATGTCCAATAAGGAAAAGGGAAGGAGTGGGAGTGTTGCCCTAGCTCCTTGCCTATAAATACTCTTGTATAACCCTCACTTGAGGGTTGGTTGTTCAATTTATTCCTTTCACTCATATCTACGCATAACCGGTTACATTATTAACGTGTGTGTGTGTTTGGTTTATTGTTCAATTGCCTTTATCTCTTTCTATTAAGCTTGTGTTGTAAAACTAGTGACCTAACACGTGAGCATGAGAAGAATCTGCACGATCATTCAGCTCCAGAGCTTCCATAAGAAGAAAACATTAAACCGGTTAGTAATAAGCGGATTCCGGCACTTACAAGTTTGAACTTCGAGATTGTGAACAGCATAGTGTGAAAACACAACTCTAATTCTCAAAAAGGCCGTTCCTGAACTGGAGTCCCACAAGTGAGATAACGCGGTGTACCGAAGTACACCTACATTTCAGATGAGTCGCTGAGGTACACCGAAGCATCACCTCACGATTGTAGACCATTTGAGACACACTAAGTGTAATCCATGGGGAGTTACCGAAGTGACCTGCTGTCAGGGCCGTTTGATGTTGACCCTGGCAGGAGTTTCCATTCAATCACATAGGATCACAGATGTGAACCTCTCATAAATGTTCTCGACAGATTGCTAAGATCTGTGAAGGACTCGATAACGTACCACTGATGTTCTTATTGTTGAACATCACGTGATGAAATGTCAAGTGTACTTAAGAGATCATTTGATGAATCTCGTGGCTCTAGACTCAATAGTGCGTTTTGGTTTTCCTGAGCGGAGATTAGGGAGAGGGTCTCCTTCTTCAATATCAGCAATCTCTAAGAGAAAGCCGATAGATTATGTAGGGTTCCCTGTGAGAATGAAACAAGCTTCTGTTGAGAGAAACTTAAGTGGCTAAGAAGGTTTAGTGCATGCGTCACTGGGTCCATGACGACTTTTAATCTTCAATACCGGTGTCATCAAGTGACAACCAGTAGCATATAAATTGAACCCGGTGTCTGCCCTAAGTTGAATAATCTGGAGGGCTATTTCTTTTCACCCTTTTCTTTGCATTTCTTTTTGATTCTTCAACTCCTTCTTTCTCCGATTCTCATTTTCTCCTTTTTACAATCATACCTAAGGACTTTTAATTCTAACTGTTTGTGGTGTCCTTGGGTAGATCCGTCTGGCTCTGGCAGATCATAGGACGGTTATTCCTAACCTTAGTCACCTTATAACTCCACGACTAACCTATGTTGCCATAAAACCATTTTCATGAAAATCTCTCAAAGTGTGTGAATGAAAAACATTTTAGTACCACTATTAAGAGATAAATATTTTAGCATAAATACTCCCCCTCCACATGTGCTTAAGAGTTTTTATGGAAGTCTGCACAGTGAGGAAAGAGCGCGCACTTTTTGAATTGATCAACTCAAGATAGACAATCCCCCGCGAGACACGGTTACGTTGCATAGTTAAAGAGTTACGTTGTCAGCTTTTAGGTGACAACTAGCTCTAATAACTACCTTGAAGGTGTAGACAATCCTCGAAAGGTTGTCAAACCCGTCAGAGTTCATGTCTACCAAGAGTTTCTCGAATGGTACATTCTACTCGAACAACTCCTTTGCGAGACACGTTTACATCACTAGCGAACTAGCTTGAAATTATTACCCGTCCCGAACAAGTCTTTTCGAGTTACTAACAGTTAAGTATCGTCAATTCGTTGGTTAAGTCTATAGCACAAAGATTCATTTGCATTTACACAACATATTTCTTATCACATAATTTTCTCCCCTTCAAAAATGGCATATAAAATGTTATATTTGAAAAGTTGAGAATAAATATGACCATTTTGAGTGTTGCGGGAAGAGTGACACAAAGAACATTTTGGTGAACAAATTTTTGAGTCAAATACTCCCCCTCAACAAGTGATATAAACGGTTGAGGTTTTGAAAATCATAAGGGGAAGTACTTGTTATTTTGAGTGAAACCTTTGAAAAGTGAAAGGTTTGATAAGGTTTACTAAAAAGTAAGAAGCTTTCGCTCCTTTTATAAGGATTGTGGCACTGAAGCGTACCACAGGGTCCTTTCTTGACAATTACGGGTTGTACACTGTTATGTGTACACAAGCCATGGTCATAAAATCAAACAAACAAAATCATAATCAAGAGAGTACCCAATGATTTCAGACGATCAGCTACTTTCTGAGGACGTTGGAAAGTCAGAATCGGAAAGTTTGGTCATCCTCCCACATAGCTCTCCAACCGTTGCATCTGATCCTGATGAATCAAACATTCATCAATCCTAGTGATAAATCAACGAACATCCTTGCGATCCTTTGAATTCCATCTCTTTGTGTGAATTATACCCAACTCAATGTCCTTCAATCGATATGCCAATCCATCTCGAACCATCTCCAGGGTGGCGTCATAGAACTTAGTGAATTTCATCGAAAGCCATGAAGCAAGTATGATGATTTTCACTTTGGTAGACAACCCAAACTTTTGTTTATGAACGATTTTTTACTGAGGTTCTTGATTGATTCCGATGAAGTGTAGAATTAAGGTAAGATTCGACCCCGAGGTGGAGAACTTCAACATGCTCTTTGATTTGAAGCGTATGAAAACAAGGAGTGCAGTAATGTACTTGATCTAAATTTCGGTTGAGGTTCTGGTTGGGGCTCAAGTATGTCGTGATCCTCACCACCAGTGTATGTAAAGTGATCAATGGTTTTCTCCATTGGTGGTGTGGTTTCTGAATCCCTTGGTTGATCAGATGGTGGTGGTTGTGTAGCTTGTTGTGTAGTGGTGATAACCTGCTTAACCATTTATTGAATCATTGGTTGGAGTTGCCTTCTTAACAGATTTTATTGTTGACATAGGTGTTTCTTATGTTGACGGAGGTGATGATTGAGATGATGATTTGGGTTTGGTGGAAGTGTCAAGAGGTGTTTCAGAAGACTGTTGAGGTTTGTGTATAGGATTGTCAACTATGTAGTTGTCTGATTCCTTCTTTAACTTTTCCTCCTCAGCTCTAGCAGCTTCTTTTGCCTCTTTTCGAATCATTTCCTCTTTCGCCGCCAAATTATCATCATCAGGGACTCTTTCATCCTTATCATGATCGTAATCTCCTTCGTCATATATTTCCACATCTTCACCATGATTTTCTTCTTGCGGATGTTTTAGTTGTTGTTGTGGTTGCTTCATTTCAACAGTTGTGGTGACAGTGACAACCTGATCCTTACCGGGTTGATTAACCGGATCGGATGGGGTAAGAGATGTTTGCAATGGATCTTCCATAAGTGGAGGACTACTACTTGACCCTCCTGCCCCACCGGGTTGATTAACCGGAAAGGTTGAAGCATGGTATTCCATCCTTTTCTGCTTTTAATGACTTATGAAATTTTATTTCCTCTTCCATTGAATCATACTCATCATCAGGATGACTTTGTGAGCATGAATTTGAATGGATGTTGCAGAAGGATGTCCACAACAATTCTGCAAGATGATTATGAGCATATGAAGTTGTTGAAGATGACACGGAGATTGGTCTTGCCAATTGTTTTGTCGTATCCAGCTGGGAATGTGTTTGTCATCGAGAGCTCTGCTGGGGCATTGATGATTGCTTGATTTGCAGTCATTTTGTGATCTGAAAGACATTAGACAAAAAGACAGACATATGGAAACACAATGTGTTTGTTTTAGTCTGATTTATTATCCAATTCCTTGTTTGATGGTAACATGTTTATGTTAGTTACAAGTCCTAAATCACATTATTCCAATTGATTGAAGTTGATGTGATAAGTTACGTGAACATGTTAATTTTGAAATTTCAAAGTCCAAATTTTCACTTAACACACAACATATAAACTTTTGCAAGCATAAGCGTAACATGAGAGTAGTGACTTATGAGTAACATTTAACAAGTAACATATGCGTAATAGGCCAATATGTAGTGAACAGTGGGTTATGTGTAACAAGGATCCTTATGCGTAAGAAAGGAGCTTATGCGTAGGAGTATGCTAAAGCGTAAGACCAAGCTTATGCGTAAGAGTTTCTTACGCGTAAGACAAGTTCAAAGGTTTTAGGCATACGCGTAGGAATAAGCTAGATGTTACGCGTAAAGTTTACTCGTAAGAGAAAAGCTTATGCGTAGCAAGCCTTGTTTACGAATATCTTTCCAAGATACGCGTACTCCACTGTAGACCTCTTATGCGTAACATGTTAAACATAAACATGAAAACTTGATTGCAGTTAATTCCAAACATCTTTTAGATCACAAAACAAGCATAAAAACATATCAGATACACACATAATAACTTAGGCGTAAAATTACTCAAACCCTAAACCCTTAATCTACGCGTAAGAGATATAGCTACACAAATCAAACAAGAATGTTTCTGGAGTGTCCTAGATGTCATATGAGTGCAATGGAACAAGATTTAACACATTTCTACCACTTAATTAAAAGATTTATGGGAGATGAACCCTAAAAAACCTAAAACTTCAATTCTTACAGTTAAGATGTTTCTGGGCTAATTTAAGGTTAAAAAAACATGCATATAAACTTATTCTAACACTTTCTTGACTACCTAATAACATATCACAGAATAGAAAAACCCTAGATGAGCGCAAGAACCCTAGAATTCAAATTAATGAAATTTAAGATTCAAGATGGTTTTGAACGATTGAAACAAGTTTAATAGACACTAAGAAAGGTTTTAACATAACTCATTTCAATCCAAACACTTTTATGCATAAACACCCAATTCGTTCGAGTGAACAGTTTTCCAAAATCAGTTTAAAGAGATTTAACCATTGGATTTGAAAGATTTTTGAAATCCTTGTTTAGAATCTTGATCAAAACAATTTAGAACTTACAGATTATGAACAGCTTGAACGGATTTAGAAGATTTGATTTGGGCCGTTTGATCTTGGTGGTTTAGGAGTAAATGATTTTGTTAAAATTAATTTGCCAAGTTGACACATTCAGTCCCTCCACCTTAAGGAGGTTCCAACCAAGATCCTTTAACTTCCGTTTAGGTAAGACAAAACATTTGTAACGCAAGAAACTTCACGATACTCCCCCTCGACTTTTGAAATAATGAAATGGTTAAAACATTTGAGTCCGAGGAGAGTAATTGACAAGAAAAGTGTCCACCATTTTAGAAGAAACAACATATTTTTGAAAACATGGAAGTACAAGGTTTTATGAAACCGGAAAATATTTACTTTCTCCCCCTCAACACTTGATCGAAAAAAAATCTGAATTTTGAAAGATTAGAGTGCTGACGGAAGATTTGTACTTGCCATGTTAAAAGAAATATAGATAGAGGAATATTTTTGTTGTTTAATCAGGTTTTATATTTTTGTTTTTTGTTTTTGAAAAATATTTACAAAAGAGGTTTTGGTGTTTGACTGGTTTTTAAGACTGTTTTAAGATTTCATCCAGTTCAGCTTGAGTCAAACACCGCATACCAATCCGGTGGACCAACTCATTAAACATATCGGGAGGCAAGGCTTTGGTGAGAAGATCTGCCAATTGGTATTCTGTACCCACAAAGTATAATTCAACAGTACCCTGTTCCACGTGGTCCTTGATGAAATGATAACGAAGATCGATGTGCTTTGATTTCGAATGCTGAACTGAGTTGCACGAGATCGCAATAGCATTCCGATTGTCGCAGTACATCGGGATTCTGTCAAATACGTAACCATAGTCTTTGATTTGTGGTCTCATCCAGATGACTTAAGCACAACACGCCGACATGGCTACATATTCTGCTTCAGTTGAGAACAACGATGTACAATCCTGATTCTTTGATTGCCATGACACCAGTTTATCACCAAGAAATTGTAAGGCTCCTGAAGTACTTTTCCGTGAATCTAAGCATCCTGCGTGATCAGCATCTGAAAAAGCGATTAGTTCAAAACCAGAATCCTTCGGATACCAGATCCCCAAGTTAATGGTTCCCTTGATGTATCGGAGGATTCTTTTAGCCTCAGAGAGGTGGGTTTTAGTTGGTCTCGACTGAAAACGGGAGCAGAGATAAACGACAAATACAATATCAGGCCTGCTAGCTGTTAGATACATGAGAGACCCAATAATACTACGGTATTTGGTAGGGTCCACCAATTTCCCTTGGAAATCAGCGTCTAGCTTCTTGGTATGAGTCATTGGTGTGGCATAAGTGTCATAGGTTTTCATTCCAAATTTGTTTAACAATTCAAGGGCATATTTGGACAGACTCAAGAAAATACCACGGGGTGATTGATGAACTTGTAGTCCTAGAAAGAACGTAAGTTCACCCATCATGGACATTTCAAAAATTTTCTTCATTAGTTTTGCAAAAGCGATTGAGTACTTTTTATGTGTAGACCCAAAAATGATGTCATCCACGTAAATTTGAACAATTAAGATATGTGCCTCGTGATATTGTATGAACCTTTGGTGAAATTATTGGCAATGAGGACAGATGATAACTTATCGTACCATGCCCGAGGAGCTTGTTTGAGACCATACAGAGCTTTGTTTAGTTTGTAGACATGGTTCGGGAACTCGGGATCAACGAATCCTTCTGGTTGGCTAACATAAACCATTTCTTTCAGTTGTCCATTTAGAAACGCAGTTTTGACATCCATCTGAAAGACCGTCATATTCATATGAGCCGCGAACTCGAGAAATATCCGAACAGCCTCAAGACGAGCAACCAGAGCAAATGATTCTTCAAAGTCAATACCCTCCTCCTGTCGATAACCCTTAGCCACCAGACGTGACTTGTATCTGATTACGTTCCCTTCAGCATCTAATTTGTTCTTCCAAATCCATTTGAGACCAATGACGTAGACCCTTGTTGGTCTTTCAACCAGTTCCCATACTTCAAGACGTTTGAATTGGTTGAGTTCTTCTTGCATGGATTCGATCCAGTTGTCTTTTATCATTGCGTCTTTAATGTTTTTAGGCTCAGATTGGCAAACAGTGAGTGCATAAATGCAATGTTCACCATCCGTGTGAAGACGTTGTCTCGTAACGACTGGTTGATTTGAGTTGCCAATAATATTTTCCAGAGGATGGTCTTTTTTCCATCGATGTGTAGAGGGTTGATGTTGGTGCAGATTTTGAGGATTCAAATGGCTTGTTGAAGATTCCGCGACATCTGGTGCAGCAGTCTCATTAGCAAATGGGTTAAAGAATGCATTTGGATCAAAATCTGCAGGTGGGGTTACTTCATTAAGAACATCATCAACCAGTTCATCATTGTTGGAAGCGGTTTGTTCAACTGTTGTGTTGGAGTCAACTGGTGGTGCTTCTTCAACAGTAGTTGTTGTAGCAGGTGTATCAGGTATAAGAGTAGTATCAGGTTGAGCAGTGGAAACAACGGATACACCTGGAGCACGTTCATTAATATCGTCACTGAATAGCGGAACAAAGAGTCGTTCCATTTGTTGACGAGTAAGCTGAGGGCTTTGTTCAGCTGATGATGTGGTTTGAGGGAAGTTTAAGCGGTTGTGACCGGGTTCCAAGCTGTTATACTCAGAAGCCATAGTGAAGAAGTTTCAGAATCAGCTTCCCCCCAAACTGACAACTGTCTTTAGCAGATTTGAAACTTTGATGAAGTCTACATTTCCTCTAACTTTTGAAGGTTTCAGTATGCAGCGGAATTTGTAGAAGAGCAGTAAACCACACAAAGAAAATCTGACTAATTGCGGAAGATCCGTTCGAGGGTAACATGCCAGAAATCAACAAGATCTTCTCACGTATGTAGACGCATTACACCAAAAAAACCACAAAAGACGAAATGATACGACTTTCCCCTGAATGTTGTGGTCTTTCGGAATACTAATCACCTGTGAATAAGCAATAACTCGATGCCAAGACTGTGTGTGGGGCATCTTAACATCATATTTGGGTAACTTCACACAAGATCACCCGTGAAATTGAGACGATAACTCCAAAGTGAGACGTTTGAGCCACATATCGTCTTATTTCTTCCCCCTAATTGAAGAAATTCAAGAAGGCATTGGGTTTTCGCAAAGAAGAATGTAGAAGAACAAGGAAGCAATGACCACCTACATACTCTCTCCCCCTCGATGTTTTCAATGATTCAGAATCATACACCACGTATGTTGATGATGAATTGAAGACAGCGAAACCATGTATAAGGAGGCAGCGAAACCATGTATGTCCAATTGATCGAACAAGTGTGAAGTCCCATAAATATCTCGTGAGAATCAACTGCTGATAAAACATCTCTGTTCATGATGTTGATCATCAGTTGTGTCATTGTTGTTGGAAGCAGTTTGATCTTCTGTTATAGAAGATTCGACTGTTGTTGTAGATTCAGATGTTGAAATTAGAGTATTATCGGTTGTGCAGCGGAAACATTCGATACATCTGAAGCACGACTTTTGGCAGAATCTTTAACCAGAGGAGCAAGCAATGTTTCCAATTCATGACGATTAAGTACAATGTTTCCAATTCATGACGATTAAGTACAATGGTGGAATGGCTGATGGATCATGATATGTTTGACGGTGAGAAACGGGTCCTACGCTGTTTTGCAGTAGGAGCCATAGCTGTTGTACCTGCATAGAAAAATATAGGGGGGGGGGGGCAAGGAAGAGAAAAACATGGATCCCCAAGTGTAACTGGGTTCCAGATGTTAGAAGCATAAAGATGTAGTGTGAATTATCTTCTTGACACCTGAACATGTTATTTTGATGATTTCCTTTCCTGCCTCAGGGATGGATGTTGTTGGTATCCCACTTGTTTTGGTGCAACTACTTAGTATCTTGCCTATAGGAATCCACCTAAGACTAACAATTTTGAAAATCCTACCCGTTGGTATCCATCTAAGGTTATATCTAGGGGATGTTGAAACTTCTTTTGGGAAGAGTCTGCGTCCTATATGGATCCACCTATTAGGTTTCTGATAGTTTACATTTAGATCAACGGGTTTATTTCTAACTGTTTGTTGAGTTAACTTAGGTTTTGGTTTGCTACTACATGTAGTGTTCAGTAATACACCCGAAGGTGATACACTAGGTCGTGAACCTAAGATTCCATCCTTGTGAAGAAGTGCCCTTTTCCTAGCATTTTCTAGATCATAGTTCTTGTATGCGTCATTTGAATCATATGAATTTTTAATTTTAATGCTCAGTTTAGACACAGTGTTCGAACTAATCCTAGATTTGCCAGGAGCAGCCACATGTTGAGGTTTAACCGAAACAGGTATAACAGAAACAGGTTTAGCAGAAACAGAATCATTATTCTTAGGCCAGGAATGTGGAGTGACTGGTTTTATCAAATGATTATTCTCAACAACTTGGGAGGGAAACCGTGGTTTTGAAGATTTTGAACGTTCAGATTTAAATGCAGTTGGTTGTCTAACTACTGATTGTTTTCTAAAAGGTTGTAGAGACGTTTTCCCCAAGATTGTTGGTTTTGCAAAATTAGTATCCACACTCTTGTCAGTGAATCTTCTCAGTTTGTTTTGTAAAGCAACATGTGCAAGCCCCTTTGCTTGAATTTGAGCCTTTAAATGCTCATTTTCATTTACTAATGTATCCACACGATTACTTTGTTCATTTGAATACTGACCATTGTGTTCTGAAGAAAAAGATTTGTTTTGTAGTTTAAGTTCAAGAGAGATGCAATGTGCCTCTAATTTTGAAAAATCTTTATGAAACTGAGCAATGGTCTTTTTGAGAAGAATGCTTTCAGATTCAAGAGTTTGATTCGATGTTTCAGTTGAATTATTAACAAGTAAGGGCTCAGACATGAGATAGTTGTCTGGACATTGTGCAACACACTGGTCAACCTCTCCTTCATTAGTAAATTTAGGTTGCTCGGTATGTTGTGTCGCATTTGTAGTCATAATATGATCAACAGTAGATTGTACCTCGACCATCTATTCTGTGTCAGTGTCATAGGTAGGTAAGAAATCTTCCTCAACCATTTGTTCTTCGTCACAGTTGGGCTCGGTGTCGTAGTTAAGTATGATATCTTCTCCAGATCTGATGTTGTCATCCTGCTTTACCAATGCTACAACCTCATTGTCCGCATTACCGATAGTTGCAGTAATCACAACATTCTCAACGTCCATTTGAGCATTCCTTTCATGTACATCAACTCTTTCACCGTGCACGACTGCGGGATATCGGGAATTAGATGATGTTTGATGCTTGGAATTGATAATCATTGGGAATTTGATTGGTTTCCATCTTATGTACACCTTTTCAGCATCAGAATCCATTGATTTAAACACCTGCAGAAGAATCAAAGAGAAAAGGTGCGAAGTCGATATAGCACACAGAAGGCCGATATAGTGAATCTCAATTTCCCTCTAAAAATAATTTGGAAAATTTTTGACTCTCAAAATTTGAAATTCACTATAAAATTCAATTCTAAGGTTGTAAGAAAAATTTAAGTTATGACAATTTTGACGCCAAATTTTACCCGAAAAATTTGAATTTGGGCCCAAAATTTTGAATTTTTGACCAAAATTTTCGCAGTTAAACCAAAATTTGAATCTCGCGTAAAAATTGAACGTTTAGTCTCCCCTAAAAATTAAATTTGAATTTTTGTTTTGTTTTTTTTTTTCTTTTTTTTGATAACTTGTGTTGATGGATCTTTGTAGTCGAATGAAACTGTAGGATCGTAATATTTATTGTGTTGATGATTCGGGTGGTCTTGGATGATGGAAATACATGTTTGCCATAGTTAGAGAGAGAAAGAATGAGAGGGTGTTCTACTTAGAGACTTGCTTTGTAAATTATCAAATGTTAGATTGAGAAGCACCACCCTTTCCATGGATGGAAGGAGTATTTATAGTTACAATGAATACGTCCTCCTATCGGACTGTGGATCAGGCATACAGTGGGTAAAGACCCGTCCTTCCTCCACGGTGTTACTCTAAACTATTCTACGCTACTGACTAACTAATTAACTGCTAAATAACGTAAATAACTACAAGTCTGCGAGCTAACATATGCTAGACTATAATTGGGGTGACCGACACTTTAACATGGAATTTCCAATTCCTAACAATCTCCCCCTAAGGGAGGTCACCCCATGAAATACATTTTGCATCCTAGCATTCAATCTTTGTCTTTAGTTCTGAGGTCGTAGACTTCAATTCTTCAAATTCTGCAATCTTTGTGCTTTTGTAGCGATTCTTCAAAGTCCGATTATTTTGTACTTTCAGTGGAGGTCTTTGAACTGATCCACATCATTGATGATCTTCGAGCTTTCAATGAGATCATCAGCCATAGTAAATCTCTCTGGATCATCCATATTTGTGTTGCCTTCAAGTGATGTTGTGACTTTTGGACCGACATGCTCACACTTTCTGGATCATGACATCTTTTTATCAGAGTAGCAGAAGCTTTTACTAGTTCAAGATATTTTCAGCAGCGCATCAGGAACATAGTATAAAAATATCTGAGCCAGGTTCTATAGATATGCACAAGTCATGATTTCTTTAATTAAGTGTGGATGCTGTGAGCATGCGGCTTTGGATTGACTCCTCAATTCTGATCAGCTGCAACCGTTCAAATGTACCTGCAAACAACAGTTAGCAATAAAACACACGAAAGTGTCTTTGATCACTTTCGTTGAATTGAGGTACATGGCCCACGGTTCCCCGTTGATCAGTACAAGTACTGCCTTTGATCAGGTATGATTCCGAAGAATCTCCTTGACAGTGTTTCGCAGTTGTTCTAGCCGTTCTCAAACCGGAACATCTCAAAGAAGACAACACGGAGTGAGTGAACCAGCAAATTGAGATTTACTGATTGATAGAAAATGATTTGAAAACAATCGTGTACTGCTTAAGAGAAAGAGTTTTGCAATACGATGAAGGTTTAGAAGAAGAAAATCATTTTTCAATCATAAATACCCTTTTGATTTTGAAGATAATACACAGTCGAAGTGCTAGAGAAAAGAGTTTTTTTTTAGCACAACGACCGGATTTTCAAAGGTATCCGTCAATCCTTTTCCTGGACCAAGGTTGATTCAAGATTGAATCGCTCCATTGTTTCTATCCAGTTGTCACAAGCTTGATCTTTAGAAAAGATCTCACATGTCACCCACCAAGAGCTTGTTTGATGTTGGCTCTAGAAGGATTTCCATCTTCATCGTGAATATTTTCATATCACTCGGATGTTCTGGCAATACTACAAGGATAAAGCGTAGGACTCTTAATATATTCTTACGTTCCACATTGTGTGAAGCAGCAAGTCTTCAATAATTTTGTGTCCTAACGAGATATTGTGGATGATCTCTTGGCTCTAGACTCAGAAGTGCACATTTGGTTCCTATGCCGGAGACTAGGGAGAGGGTCTCCTTCTTCAATATCAACAATCTCTAAGAGAAAGTCGATAGATTATGTGGGTTCCCCGTGAGAATGAAACAAGCCCTTTTAAGAGGAACTTGAGTAGCTTGGGAAGTTTAGTGCAGTGCGTCACTGGGTCCATGACGTCTTGTCTTCAATACCAGTTTTACCTTAGTAAACACCAGTAGCATATGTAATGAACCCGGTTACTGCCCTAAGGTTGAATTATTGGAGGGCTATTTCTTTTCACCCTTTTCACATTCAATTCTTTTTCATTCTTCAACCCCTTCAGTGCTTACCGAGACTTCATTACTAGAACCTTGTTGGGTTTATTCCAGTTCTAGCTCTTTCTCAATCCGCACTCTTCCCATTTTCATTTTTCTCCTTTTTCATCATATCTAAGGACTCTACACTATCTAGTGGATTGTCCCTGGGTAGATCCCTCCGGCTCTGGCGGGATCGTGGGAACGAATACCTAACCTAACCATCCTTATAACACCATGCATAATGTAAATTGGTCGGTCTTTTGGTATTGTTCATTCTTCCATGAAACCAATTGAAAAATCAATCAAGGTACTTGTGATATGAAATCAAAGCATTAGGTACCTTAATAGTTTTGATCATTTAGAAATGCTCCCCCTCAACATGTGCATATGATTTATAAATTGTTTAGCACATGGAGGCAAGAGTTCTTTGAAACAATTTCTTTGATCACAATTTCCTTAGAAAAAGCCTTTTGATTTTCTTGGTAAATTATCCCCCTCAATATGTGCTTTGGATATTTGAAATCATTTTATCACATAGAGGAAAGAGTTCTTTTGAAGCACATCCACGATCACAAAAGCCATTAAGAAACCATTTGTTCCCCCTCAATATATGCTTCGAGATTCGAAAGCGTTTAGCACATATGAGAGAGAAGTATGCACACTTGAATCAAAACGATCACCTTTTCTTAAATTTCATTATTAATCACAAATTCTCCCCCGATCAAAAATATCAAACCCTTTGAGATTTTGGATCCCAAGTGATTTAATAAGGTTTGGAAAACATGGGAGAATATGTGGCCTTGTTTCAATACTCTTCAGGTTTTAGGTTAAATGGTCCTCCACAATCATGTGCATTATGTATTTCAAAATCGTTTGGCACATGAAGGAAGGAGTGCTTTGAAACAATCACCCTTTAAAACCGATTTGAGATTTAAATCACGATCTCTCCCCTGATCAAAAATTTCAAACGAATTGAGATTTGTGATCCCAATTGATTTAAATCATTTAGAAAATTTTAGGGGAAAGACGTGGCAAGATTTAATTTTTGAAAAATGACGGATAAGGACCAATTATAGACATTAAAGATTGTTAGTGTCAGGTATGACAGTTTTAAGAGATCTTTAAGTCAAATAAAACAATTTCACAATCAAACAAGAACAGAAAAAATTTCATTTTGAAAGATCTTTGAGTTTTATAGAAAATCATACCATGACATAACATTAAATCTTTAGATCACCACTTTTTTTCGTACAAACCGGACCTTTTATGAAGAAATATCGATTGAAAATATTTTATTTTAAATAACTCTCCCCCTCAATCGATGACCGTAATCGATGATTGAGTGACTTAAGTTTTGATAAAGTAAAGTCCGGTGATTTTCAAAATTATGTACAATTATTTTCAAAACCAATATTTTTCCATTTTTCAAAACAAAATTATTCAAAAATTGTTTTTAAAGAATGGTATCATCACTACTTGTCCTGCACAAAGATACGTTAGGTGGTTGAGAAGCTTATGTTGTTGCTGTAGGGCTTGGAAGAAAAACCGTCTGCTGATGTAGTGAGACTTCATACGTTGCGTTTTAATGCCAACTGAGGTCAAATTAAGTTCCGTTTCTTCATTTGTCATCCCAAGATATAGTTACCCTTTCCTTTCGGCATCCAATCATCTTCAATTATGGGATCTGGATCGGGAACATTCTTATATCCATGATATTTACATACGTTAGTGGACACAAACAGATATATGGTGGTCGACAACACCCAAACAGCAATCGACTAATAAAAGTCAATTTAACATATCAATCAGTTCATATAAAGCATGGGAATAATGTGTTCATCAAACTCTAATCATCTAATCCTAACAATCTTAGCCTAGGCACCTAGTCCTTCAACATAGGTAAACATCATTTTTAATTAAGCATATTAGGATAATTAGATAAGTCCGATAGATGATATAAATTTGAAAACATTCTCCCCCTCAATCAATGACTCATTTTTTTGAAAAGTTTAAAAGTGCTAAAGTTATTGATTGAGTTTGCAAATTTAATAAAAATTCAGAAACTGATTGTTTATAAAGCAACTCATTTACCACCATTTTGTTAAAACAAATATTTTTCTGAAGAATTTTTGAAGGAAAAATATTTGAGTAGGAATAGCAGTCCTTCGATATACTTTCCTCATTTGTTTTAGGATAAGTGCACGAATATTTTGAAAATTTGTATTAGTGCAGCACTTTCCTCTCTTTAAGAACGGGTTGCTATCTGAAATAATAGCAAGCCATTGTTTAAGCATGGGTTACAGTCCGAAATAACTGTAAGCCATATTTTGAAGCGCGGGTTACAGTCTGAAATAACTGTAAGCCATAGTTTGAGACATGTTTTGAAAAAAAAAATATTTACACCTCCTGCTCGAACTTCATCTATGGTCCCGTGCCATTATTGAATGACATTTCTAAGACCGCAGATGTTATCGATACCAGAAGACATGTATTGGAAAACATATTTTTGGTCTTTTTCAAATTTTCTGATTTTTATGGGTTTTTGTTGGTTTTATAATTTTCTATTTTCTTTTTGTTGGTTTTATATTTTTGTAATTTTTTTTTATAAATATTTACAAAGATAGAGTAGATGATACAGTTTAGGAAGATGATGTACGAGTACCGAGATAAGGATGTCGAGCAGCACGTCGTAGAAGATAGAAGTCATCATCTCAAAAACATTCACCACCAAAGCTTCCAAGACTCTTGAATCGAAGAGAGAAATTGAGCCACTTGAAAGTGAGACTTTGGTAGCTTCCCCCCAAACCGTAAATCTTCTTATTGAGCAGATTCTAAGCTTTCTTTCAAGCTTGCCTTAGCCAGATGCACAATGACGCACACCATATCATCGATCTTGTTGCTCCATATAAGAAGGATCATTGTAAGTCTCCGTTTAGAACAACAGAGAATCATCCCACACTTGAATAATCTTCTCAAATTCCATTTCCACTGAAGTCTGAAGCAATCCATTCCAAAAGGTGTGACGAGACAACTTCCCTCAAGTAGATGAATTGATGCAGTCAGTCTCTTAGACTAGAGCTCACGAACCCGAATACACATACCCGAAGACAAAGAAACTTATACCATCGAAGTAGCAGATTAAGTCCAATAGCTAAAGAATACCCGGATGTATACTTTTCTCTCCCCTAAAGAAAGGGCATGAAGCTCAAGAACCCGAAGTACCCGAATGCCCAAAGAGAGAATAACCGATAACATTGAAGAAGTAGGCCGAATCACTGATTATCTCTGTGGATGACAATCTCTGCGGATGTCCACTCCGGAATAAGTGATTATATCTCTGAATCACAGATTAAGCCCTCAAGTGAGACAGCAGAGCGCCCCTAATGTACACAATTCTCTCTCCCCTGATGATTGCGATAACATCAAAATCATCACACACTTGTGTACCTCTTTCATCTACAAAAACTAACTCTTCCATCTCTTCCCCCACATAGTTGGAATAAGAACACTAAACGCCATGAGTCAAACCTTGAGTTTCTCTGCGGTAATGACAATAGTCTTCCCGGGATATCTTCAATCACTTAGAAGTATTAAGCTCATCAAGTTTACTCTCGTTTAGATGCGTATCTCCTTCCCCCTTGCTGGTTTTGATACTTCAGAATCAGCAACTCTTTGAAAGCCCAAATACTAGAAATCTGTTGAGAAGAACACTTTAAGTCTTTGTGAGAATCAACTTGCTGAAGAATGTGAGCAAGTCTAATTGGGGATTAAATCTGACATTACACTCTCCCCCAATTAGTGCTCTCCCCTAAACCGACAATCTTTTTGATAAATGCCCAGATTAAGAAGAAGTCTTTAGATAATCAAATGCAACTCGTCTTTAGTCTTCTAACATGCAGCAGAAAATGTAGAACCGACTGTAGACTCGACCTTCTTCAAGATTTTCCAGTTGGGGAATAGAAAGTCAACATCTTCAACTCACCAAATGCATTCTCGTTAACTTAAAAGTAGCAAATCCCCTTAAATCAAATCCCTCCCAATCAAACAAGAACAGAAAGATGTTCATCAAGGAAATCAGCCCAGCAACTAGAAGCACTTTGTCATTTAATCATATCAGCCCGTGTGAAGATGTCAACCAACGGCTCTTAGAAAAAACTCCATGTAGAAATGACCCGATAAGAAGAAGCTCGGTTCTTACATGAGTTTAGAGCCGTTTGACCATTTATTCTCTAATAACAATCAACCATGCAGAATTATCATACTTCTTCTCCCCCTCAAGAATTGCATACGAAGATGCCATTCTTGATTGAATAAGTGAAATCATCCAAATGTAGTCTATTCACACTTCTCCCCCACAAAATTAGCACATGATGTCGCCATCGTCATTATAGTTGAGCAAGTGGAATAAGAAAACAATCAACGGTAGCCCGGTTCACTTGATGACTGAAGCGCATGGAAAAAGTATGAAGCATGTTGATGAGAATGGTCATAATAAGAATATTTCTCTTCTTCAGAAGATAAAGTACACTGAAGCGTACACTTTTCTTTTCTTTAGAGAACGAGGCATGAACTGTTGTGTTCATACGTCATAATCTCTCTCTTTTGGCAAATCATGTGATCAACCCCATTATCATTCAGTAGGCTCTTTGTAGTGACAGCTGATGGAGAAAACCCGATATAATGAATTTGACCCTGAAGTAAACTACCCCGAACTCGTGACTTAAACTTGCACATAAGTAACAAAGAGCGGTGCCGATTTCCATTAGCATCTCTAAGTACTCTCTATGTACTCTATATTCTTTAACCAACCAACCATCAAGTATAAGACGTACATTACCTCTTGAAAATCCACAATTGAATGTGACACTGAGCACTACAACGTAACTCCTTAAAGTGATAGTTATTTTGTAGTGGTAAGAGCCTAATTCCCCCAAGTGGTAAAAGAAAAGGTAAAAGACACCCAACAATAACTAGATTTCCAAGTCTTCGTTTTTGATAATAAGCTCGAACAAGGATCATGAAGAATCTTCATCCAACCATCCCCGATACCTTCAGATACTAAGTACACTTGCCCTTGATAATTTACTTCAATCTCAAATAAATAATAGCGAATTAACTCCGTTGTCACATCTTCTGGTTAAAAGCTCACATCTAGCCTTCTTTGACATTTAAATGAACTATGATAATGGTTTCATCCCGACCATGGTTAAAAGCACATAACCCTGTAAAACCATATAATAACCACACTGCCATGACGAATATCGAAACACACATCCAATTCATGAAGTACACCCTTTTATCCTTTCTTCGAAGTAGAAACCGTAGCACCAGCATCAAATACGATCCCGAAACACACTTTCCTTTCTCCAGGATGGTTCCATCATTACGGGATTCTACAATTCTATGGTTTAAACCGAGAAATAGTTTTTTTCGCGGGATTTTACAAAACCAAGAATAAACCGTAAGATAGATCCGGAAATGCACTTTACTTTTACCAGGATGTTTCCATTGTCACGGGATTTTACAAGTCTATGATTTAAACCGAGAAATAGGTTCTTTCGCGGGATTTTACAAAATCAAGACAGAACCGTACACAATGTCAGCTTGAATGTGTTATGACAACATTGGTTTCAGTGAATATCTGTTTTAGGGAATCATGCAGCGGTTTATTATCCAACATCAAAAATATCATTAACCATCCAATAAACACTTTGGTAAACACATCATTCACGCATTCTGGCTGTTGCAGTGACAACACGGTGAAGTAAACCCGATATGCCAAACTTGATCATGAAGTGAACTTCCCCAGATTTGTTACTTAAACTTGTACTAATTCCTCGTGAAAAAGAAACGGTGTACCCAATGTACAAAACCTCTTGACATGCTCAACTGAGTGAGACACCGAAGTGATAGTTACGTTGTGGGTTAAACGAGAAAGAATCACAATCGTAATTAAATAGCCAAGTCTTTATCACCCTCAATAAACGCCCAAACAAGTCATCTTCGCGGAATGGTAGAAAGAAAGAAGACGAAATGAGTAAACACACCCGGAAAAACTCACTTCAAATCCAAATAGGAAATATCGTCCAACCAATCCTGCAGTCAACATTTACAAATAAGCACATCAAGTCGTGAAGTGATAACTTCCGTAAAAAAGTGTAGACCAAACAGTCAAACCACATAACCCATCAAATCTCATAAACACAATCCAGTTATGTGAAGCCCATCCTCTTATACCCAAATGATATACCAATATTAGCCGTAAACAAATGTAGCATCCGATGAACGTTTATGACCAATAATACTCATTATCGAAAGTATTGAAAGTAATGTATCAACTATTGCTTGTGATAATAACATTCGGATAACACAATTAGTTTACCACTATTTCATTGGACCACGTAGCCACAATATTGTTTAGTCTTATGACCGAATTAAACTACTTGGTCCATATAAAATCCAACACAAATCTCAAATTCAACAACAATTCTTAGTACATCACGTTATGCATTAAGAATTGTGATATATCATAATGAGTCCCACCTCCATAATCCCATAGACTCATAACGAGGGCCACAATCCAAGTGAAATGGCAAACCCACGATCCATATCCAATAAGCAAAAACCGGTCCAGAGACTAATCAATATCTGATCCATGTGGTTAGTATTATCACAAACGGATATAAAAAACCTGGTGCCCTAATATTTCTCATTTCATAACCCTAATCACCTACCATGTTTTATCCGCCTCTCCTCCTAAACTTTCTCACCAATCTCAGCATATCATCTCGTTAAAAAAAAACTTCCCATCGCAAACCAGGCACAAACTCAATATTACTTCTGCTAATCGATCACTTCACAGTCATATATTGTTGCTCGGTTTAAGTCTCACAAACAACACTTCAATGAAACTCCTTTGAATAAAGACATGAATCTCACATACTCGACTTCAAGATCTTTATAAAAGAGGTCTCAGGTAGGTATAAAGTAACTTGTTTGTAGCTGTTATTACTTCTTTTTTTTTTCTTTTTTTTCATATCTATAATCGAACAAATGATAAAGAGATAACAAGGTTTGTTATTTTCTTATCATTATCAGTTTCGGATAATACCAGATGAGTCGATGAGGAGATTGATTCAATAGAGATAGTCTTAAAAAAGATTACAAAAACACTTTGAATCAAATCTGAGATAACTTATATTTATTCAGTTTTCGAATGGTTTAAAGTTTGGAGTCATGTTAGATTGTGAGGGTGTTGGGTTGAGACAAGGATAGGGTCTTCAATTCGATTGGTTTTGGATACTTGGACAGATGATGGTTGTTATTAGAGGTCGAGTCTTGGAACAAGTATTTGGTATTTGTTGTTGGTCAATTGGTCGTGGTCTGCATTCTTCATCCTTTCTGTCCAAAACAAGTCGCTAACCATTTTTCAGTTTGACTCAAAAGTCAAACCAGTACAAGTCGCTACATTTTTCATAAGCAAGTCGCTAGCCATTTTGAGTCATAAGTCGCTATTACAGATTTAGACAGAAGTTGCAAACTTATAAATATAAGTCGCTACATCTGAATAGACACAAGTCGCTAGCAAAATTATGAGTCAAGTCGCTAAGATTTTCTGTAAACAACTCGCTAAGCCTTTAAAAACATACAAGTCGCTAAATAGCCAACAAGTTGCTACGACAAGTAAATACAAGTCGCTAGGTAGATTAGACCAACTCGCCAACAAGAATATTTGACCATTTTACTTTTTCCGGCTAGTATTCCGACCAAAAGAACCGTTCAGCTTCAAAAACTCAGAAAACATGACAAACTTCGCAAATGACCCATTTTGACAGTTAAAAATCTGACCAGATACCCACGAATATATTGCTGATATAACTTGGTACCAGAAATAGTCTCAAAAGGACTGTTTGGACAAAAGACACAAGACAGATATATTGATATACCACATGACTATTTTTTGGACCAAAAGAAAGGATAAGATCTTAGTTAAAAACTGTTATCTTGAAAAAGTAGGAAACCAATTATTTCGACCAACAAAATACTAAAACAGTTTGAAACATGATGCAAATCACAAACACAAATAACCTTGTACGAACCACACAAATCAAACACAACACAAAAACCTTGCCTCTGGTACCATTTGTAGGATCGTAATATTTATTGTGTTGATGATTCGGGTGGTCTTGGATGATGGAAATACATGTTTGCCATAGTTAGAGAGAGAAAGAATGAGAGGGTGTTCTACTTAGAGACTTGATTTGTAAATTATCAAATGTTAGATTGAGAAGCACCACCCCTTCCATGAATGGAAGGGGTATTTATAGTTACAATGAATACGTCCTCCTATCGGACTGTGGATCAGGCATACAGTGGGTAAAGACCCATCCTTCCTCCACGGTGTTACTCTAAACTATTCTATGCTACTGACTAACTAATTAACTGCCAAATAACGTAAATAACTACAAGTCTACGAGCTAACATATGCTAGACTATAATTGGGGTGACCGACACTTTAACATGGAATTTCCAATTCCTAACAGAAACTTTGTTTGTTGAAGAAGTCCTTAAGCGTAGAAAACCAGCTTATGCGTAGAAAGAACCATACGCGTAGAAAGAACCTTACGCGTAGAAAGAACCTTACGCGTAGAAAGAGCTTACGCATAAGTAAGGAGAAAAGCACTAAAGTTATGCTTAAACAGTAAGTTAGGCGTAGAAAACTTAGGCGTAGGATTACCTTATGCGTAAGACAAAGCTTAGGCGTAAGATGAATCTTATGCGTAGGATTATCTATGCGTAAGCTTAAGCTTATGCGTAAGTTTAGGGTTTTTGCCCAAGTGATCTTTTACACTATCACAGTGCAAAAGATATCCAAAGTTGATGTATTTTCAGGCTTATCCAAGCCAGAAAACACGGAGTAAACCACGAAAACTGAAGATCAACCAAGGAGTGAGTTACGCGTAGTTTTAGGGTTTTACTACGCGTAGAACTACTCGTAAAAATGATTGTTGCCAAAAGATGTTTTTAAACCAGATTTTTGTGATGAAATAGCTTCAATATCACCAAGATAACACAAAAGTGTGAAACTTGATGATCCAAAGTGTCTAAAACAGTTAAGTGTAGAACTGCTACGTCGTAAAAAACCAAGCTCAAAAACAATGATCCACACGTAAAGGTTGAAACTTTTTGCCAAAAACAGTGATTTTAACACCCTAAAACGTTGAAAGTACAAGAATCTTGGATTAAAAAGTGTAAAAAACATGTTTCTAAGCGAACCAAAGTATCACCCGTATGTTTTACGCGTAGGACCGAAACCCACTTCAAAAACAATACGTTCACCCAACTATTTGGCGATTGATACCACTGTTATGCTTAGAGTGATACCACAAGCATCAATGAAAGAAATAGAGAAGAGATAGAGGCAGATGAACAATAAACCAAACACACACACACGAAATAATAATACGATTATGCTTAGAGTGAGTGAAAGAGATAAATTGAACAACCAACCCTCAAGTGAGGGTTATACAAGAGTATTTATAGGAAGGGGAGCTAGGGCAACACACCAAGTTCCCATCCTTTCCTTATTAGGCTTGGGCCAAGGCTTATGGGCCTTCTACATAAGCCTTAGCATAATATTAAACATAAAGGCCTAATTAAGCTAACTATTACTTGGGCAAAAACCCTAAACGTTGAAAGTACATATTAATTACTAACACTTGAATTCTAGTTTAGGAGTGATTCCAACAAGTTTGAATTAAACAAAAGGAATCGTGTTGGTTCTAGTATTAGCTAAAACCGAGGTCGTCCCAAGAGCTATGTGTGCAGATTTTAACTAACTCTAGGTGTCACAGATTTTAAGGTGGGAATGATTAATTAATAACTAAAGCAAGAAAATAGAATAAAGAAAGCAAATAGAGGCGAGGGCTATGATCAATAGAGGAGAAGTGTGCTAACCTAGTTAATCTTCCTATCATGTTAAGTTCATGTTTAATTACTTCCAATTGCTTCAAGTGTGGGTGTTGGAATCACTCTTAAACCTAAATCAAGTGTTAGTGATTCATATGTAATAGTTAGCTTAATTATGGCCTTTATGTTTGTTATTAGCCTTAAGGCTTAAAAACTTATTTTTTACACTTTTCAATCCAAGATTCTTGTACTTTCAATGTTTTAAGGTGTTCAAATATCTGTTTTTAGCAAAGAGTTTCAAACTTTACGTGTGAATCATTTTTTTTAAGCATGGTTTTAAACGTGGGATTATTTCTACGCATAAGGTGTTTAGAAGTTTTGGATCATCAAGTTTCACACTTTTGTGTTATTTTGGTGATATTGAAGCTGTTTCATCACAAAAATCTGGTTTAGAATCACTTTGGGCTAAAAATCAGTTTTGGTTAAGTTTTACGCGTATCAAAACCCTATTTTTACGCGTGACTTTTCCTTGGATCGATCTTCAGTTTTTGTGGTTTACTCAGTGTTTTCTTGCTTGGATAAGCCTGAAACCACTTCGACTTTGGATATCTTTTACACTGTGATAGTGTAAAGGATTTTTTGGGCAAAACCCTAATCTTACGCATAAGCTCAAACTTATGAGTAGAAATCTTTCCGCATAAGATTTTTCTTACGCCTAAGCTCTGTCTTACGCATAAGCTAATCCTACGCCTAAGTTTTCTACGCCTAACTTTCAGTTTACGCATAACTTTAGTGTTTCTCAATTCTTACGCGTAAGCTAATCCTACGCGTAAATATCACTTTTACGCGTAAGTTTGGTGTTTTTACGCTTAAATATTACTTTGCCTACACTTGGTTTCTACGCCTAAGGATACTTCATAAACAACGTTTCATTTGACTACAAAGATCCATTTAACAACACAAGTTTTCAACATGTCACAACCACCATACTCTAGCTATTTCCCTTATACTTATAATCAGCAACAACAACAACAACTAAGTCCACAACATCAACAATTTAATCAACAACAACAAATTTATCAACAACAATTTAATCAACAACATTATCCACAACAAGGAGCAATTCAACCTCAAACGGTTCAACCACCACCAAGTCTTCAAGTACAACCTTACATAAACATTTACAATCAACATCCATCCAGGAACACTATGAAGGAACCATCTTGGTTTGCAAAGATGTGTGAAGCTTTAAGTAGCCAACAATCAATTCATGAGGCAGGATCACTTGATAGACCTCTGATTTAGAGCTTAAGGGTTATGTGTGTGGATAAAACCTCAATATCGATATCAAAAATAATCACGAAGATAGATTCAAATTCTCTTAGGAAAAAGAATAATAAATCAAATCCCGTGTGTGATTGTGTATACGGATTAGACAACCCGAATCGTTTTCCCAACGAGGCGTGAATTGCCAACGTCGTTTTTGGTTCGGAATTTAATGCTCGATGTTTTGATTTGTTTGTTTTTGATTATTAAACTACGGGAATAGGGAAAGTAATTAAGGGAATCTATTTTACGGGAAATCCTAAGTGCGATTTAAACGTAATTAATAAACGTAATAAAAATGCAACTACGTCTAGATTATATCCTAAAAATGCCTAATTCTACTTTTATACTAAAATTGATATGCAAAAACTAATTTAGAATTAAAACTATTTTTTTTGGATTTTTCTGAATTTTATTTAAGTTAAACATTAATTTTTAACTATTTAAACTAAATTAAATTCTAAAAATTATGAAATTAAGGGAGAAAAATATGAAACTACTTTCTAAAAATCTAAAATATCACTAAAGACTTTTTAAAACTATTTTTATATTTTTCAGATTAATTTTCTATTTTCTACCAAATTAAAACTAATTTAATCTAATTTAAATTGTGAAAAATACAAAATAAAAGGGGAAAAATATGGAAAAATCTTTTTTATGCTTTTTATATTTATCTTAAACTATTAAAATTGAAAAATTATTTTTTTGAGCTTTTTCTTAATTATTTGCAATAAAACCTATTTAAAAGTGATTAAAATCTATTTTAAATATAGAAAAATAGCAAACAGTGACAATAAATGATGAAATTTTCAGGAAAATTCTAAAAAGTTCTTCTGGTTCTAAGAAAAATAAGAAATATGGGGCTTATGTGTAGAAATCAAGGGCTGCAGTGGAATTCAAGCTAAAATAAGCACTTATTAATAAGCTACAAGCTATAAACTGATCTTAAGCTAAGGGGATCTTAAAGGAACCTAGAAATGACAGAGATAGAGCTATGGGAGCATACAATAGGATATTTATTAAGGAGTGATTAAGCTAAGATGAAACTACTTAAAGCTATAAGCTAAAAAGCTAAGTGGTTACTCAAATAAGCTATAAGGGAGAGCAAGACCTAATAAGCTATCTATATTAAGGTATCTAAGAGAAATTTAAGCTAACCTTAAAGTCTAATAAGCTCTATAATCTAATTTTGAAATCTGCAGTTCCAACAGTTAAGGGGGAAATGGGACAGCTTTTGAGCTTATTTTTAAGCTACCAAACCAACTGAAATTCCTAATACCAGATGACAGAGATCAAGTCCATGTGCCAGAGAACACAAATACCAAGTTTCAAAGTTTTTGGAACTCATTTGAATGGTTAAATAAGATCTGATAAAAAGGGGTGTTTAAGGACTGTTAAACCAATGTCTGCTGATATGCAGTTTTGACAGATCTGAAAAGCTAAATTTGAGCTTGTGAAAGCTAGTGAAGGTTTGTAAAAACTGATTATAAGCCAAGTTTAACTGCTAGACTCTATATTAAACTAATTTTTTTTGGGTTTTTGAAATGATTTAAACAGTGAAAATGGCTAGAGAAAGTGACTATGAAATCTGTTTTGACAGAAAATAGAGACAGTGAGAGATTTGAGCAATCCTTTTTGAAACTAATTGACACTTAAACCAGGACTTACACTACACTCAAAAGATCATAAATGACTCAAGAACTGACTCCAACAAGAGCTAAGACCAAAGCTCAGCTAGAAGCTGTTGTGACAGCTTATGGATGTCAAAAACTTGAAATCACTCTAAACTTATGGAATCTGATCAAACTTATTACAAATGACTCTAAAACTACTAGACCTAATAACCACAACAGTTGTAACCCAAAGAGTACCTCAAAATGGGTCAAAAACCCTTTGTGCCAAACACTCCTTTATGAAGGGTGTTTGGTACAAATTTGTTGGCTTTACCTCTTGTTTGGATTTAACTGATGAAATAGAGATGAAAGCACATCCCTTTCATGATGAAAACACAAATTTGAAAATAAGCAATCTCAAAATAAGCAGTTTGACTTTCTTTGACTTTTTTTTTATTTTTGTAAAAACTGAATAGAACTAAGATAAGATGGGTAAAACTAGCTCACATAAGCTATAGAGCTTATATGAGCTGAAACTAACAATTTTTAAAGCTAGAACTAATGGAGTAATACGGATTGATATCAAACAAGAAATGAAACACTTGAAGAACTTATATTAAAACTGAATTGAGAATACAAGATACTGAAATTTTAAAAACATTAGACTACTGAAATCTTTGAAAATACATTAAACATAAACAAAACTCTAAAGGAAATTAAGCTAGACTACACGAATTACAATGTGAACATAGGGGTCCTATTTATAGCCTTGAGGAGGAGGTCTTGGGATCCTTGGAAGAGCCTAGAAGCAAATTCAGAGCCACACAATCCTTCCACCTTCACTTTGTCCAATTAGAGCCTTCCAAGTAGCAAGATGAGGTGTTTCGTCCAATAGAGTTGCTTGGATTGGCCACGTGGCACTCAATATCTGACTTGTCAGCTGGGATAAGGTTTCTAGAAGGATAATTAGATTCTAGTACGAGGTTTTGTGTTTGGGAAGTGGGTAAATGGTGTTTGGGGCGTGACAGGGGAGAAAGAGGAGGTATAAGGCGCGTTTGGATTAGAATAATGTTTTTCAAACATCTTTGACCGGGTGCAAATGGTTGACTCGGGTGAGAATTCGGGTAAAGTGAGTTTTTCGGGTTAATGGTTATTAGGTGGCCGGGTCTTGGTTTGTTTATTAAAAGGGCCGGGTATCTTGTGTTTGTATTGGGCCGGATGCAATGTGAAATGGATAATGGATTAGTGATGGATTATTTAATGGACTAGTGTTAAACCAAAGGTAACCATAGGGACCATTTATGTAAATTCGGATTTCCAAGGGACCAATCATGTACTTCTGAAATTATCTTCCAAGGACCACTCTTGACAATCTTCAATCATCTAGGGACTGATTTGCAAATTTCTGAAACTCAAGGGCCATTTCTGACAATTGCTGAAACTTGAGGGGCCATTTCTGACATTTCTTCAAACTTTGATCAAATCTTCACAAATCATCCTCAGAGATTAGAAATCTTCAAAAATGCATAATTCTGACCTTCCGGCTCAGCTTAAGCTCTCTTGATCTCCCGTGCTCGGATTTACGTCTGATTTGAGTCCTTTTTGCGTGTTTTTACATATCCATACCTGCACAAGCACAAACTCAAGAAAACCACAAATATTAGCAATAAACGGCTCTTTCTTGGTTATTTTGGGTCTATTTTGATAAAGAAAAGGTATGTGTTTTAGCACATACCAAAATACCCCAGACGAAACCATTGCCGTGTCCTCACGCAATGCAATCAACTCACGCTTCTAAAACCAAGGATTTCAATCTCTTTTTACTAAACCTATGAAGAAGTAGCAAAGATTCCTCAAAAGAGATTAAGAGATCCCTAATTCTAAAAACGCCCCGTTTACCTTTCAATTCACATATGTAGATATTACGATTAAGCACATTCCGGTTATGAATGACGGTTTGTTGAACTTTCATGTCGATCAATAACTCAAACATTTTTCAAACGACACGTTAGGATCACAGAGTAGAAAACACAACACAGCGTGAAGTGACCATACGGATAGAATACATCGTCCCTGATTTTTCACAAGTCCCAAACTAAGCGTAAAACCGAAATCATTGTTACAAATGATTCTAGATGCTAACACTACCCATGGAAGTTACTTGTGTACTTACTTTTCGTTCCCATTTTCCTATTTCCTCTAGACTTTTTTATTTTTTGTGAGAAATGAATTTCTTCAAATTCTCGTTTCGATAAGAATTATTCCGATAAAGATACAAAGCTAAGTCGATAATTAGTTATCCATCTTCTCTCAAGAACCATTGTCGTAAAAATGAGGTCCACATCAAGGAATTTTTATTCACTAACTTTTGACTTTTTCACTTTTTTCAACTTTTTTCAATTTTTTTTTTTTTTTTTTTTTTTTTTTTTTTTTTTTTAACTTGCACTTATACCTTTTATTTATATGAGCTGTGAACCACGGAGCTTCACGGGGTAATTCCAAGACTATAGGCTTCATGAGATGAGAATCCCGGCTGGTTAGGCTAAGACCTCATTCAATCCTGGCTAAAGATCCAAGGGTCCGATCTCGACACCGCAGCTCACAACTTTATTTATTACTTTTCTCATATCACTTATTACTCATTTATTTATCACGGATCCTTGATGTGTACCCAATTTTTAAAACAAAGATTCTTTTAAGAAGATAAAGAACTAACCATCGCCAAAAACTCGACATCTCTAATTATTTAGACAGATATGGGGTGAAACAATTTTGTGGGAACAAAAAGCCATAAGTACCTTCGATGGGCTCTAAAGAGAACCAACTACTCCACGCTTAGCATCTAAACTCATAAGTAACTCTATCATTTCTCGATCTCTGCAAATTTAAAATCCCAAATAATGAGATCCGCAGATGCTTAGCCGATAATTTTTAAATCATCTATGGTTAAGGGAACAAGCTAGGGCTCAACACGCCCGGTCAAGTCAGAATTCCATTCCTACTCTCACCAGCGGAAAGTCAATCAAGGTGTCAAAACATATATTACTTAGCAAATGCTTCGTCTAATGAAATCAAGTTATGCATATTTAAAGTCACTCAGGGAAACTTGCAAAATCCTTGGCCTTGTGAGCTAGAATTCGCATTTTATAGCTTCTTATCTAAGAGACTAGCCAACTTTTCAATCAAAAAGACTTAACAAAAGCTTACAAAAATTTTTAAATTTTGCTCATTTTTGCACAATTTTTCATTTTCTAAGGAAAAACGGGGTTACGAGAGAAACACGACGAAATAAGCAAGTGCGGTCAAATCAAATCGAAGATTACCCTACCCTAGACTAGAACGAAACATTGTCCTCAATGTTTAAAGCAAGGGTATCACGAAAATCTAAAAGCCGTTTATTAAGTATGCTCAAAGATAAACGTTAGTCGATAAGATTAGGATATCGGATTTCCATCAGCATCGATCATGAAACTCGAGTGGAGAAATGACAAACTTCGAGCACGAGAGTCTTCATATCGGGAACATCCTACACACAACATCACAAACAACCAAACACGAGAAATCGAAGAGGCGGACCCCTTCGCGTCACTTATTAGAAAAGAGAAAGGATAGATGGATAAGCATGGGGTGCCTCCCACGAAGCGCTACTGTTTTTGATTACCGAGTCGCTAGCTTGACTCGATCCCCGAATTCAATTGTCCATGGGGAAGAAAGTTTGGAGATCCTGGACAACCATAGATGGGATGTCCCCTCCAAAATAATGTTTCACACGATGACCATTCACCTTGAAATTGGGGCCATCGGGCTGAGAGAGCTCCACCGTTCCATACGGGAAAACTTGAGCGATGGTGAATGGTCCTGACCAACGGGATTTGAGTTTGCCCGAGAATATCTTCAATCGAGAGTTGAAGAGGAGAACTTGATCACCAACGTTGAAAACGCGGTTTTTGATTTTAGCATCATGAATCCTCTTAGTCTTCTCTTTGAAAATCAAAGAATTCTCGTAGGCCTGATCCCTAAGCTCATTTAATTCATTCAATTGAACTTTTCGGTGATCACCCGCGGTCTTAAGATCAAAATTAACATGTTTCAAGGCCCAGAATGCCTTATGTTCGAGCTCAATGGGCAAGTGACAAGCTTTTCCATACACCAACTTGAATGGGGTGCACCCGATGGGTGTCTTGTAAGCGGTGCGGAAAGCCCATAATGCATCATCTAACTTATCGGCCCATGAAGCTCGATTTTCTCCTACGGTTCTTTCTAAAATCCTTTTCAAACCACGATTCGAGACCTCAACTTGTCCGCTCGTTTGCGGGTGATACGCGGTAGAAAGACGATGGGTAACTCCATATTTAGCCATAACTTTAGCAAATTGTTCATTACAGAAATGGGTACCGCGATCACTGATGATAGCACGAGGTGCTCCGAATCGGGAAAACAAATTCTTTAAGAACTTAACAACCACCCGGGCGTCGTTGGTGGGGAGCGCCTTCGCTTCAACCCATTTGGACAAGTAGTCGACGGCCACGAGGATATACTTATTTCCTTTAGATGATGGAAATGGCCCCATAAAATCGATGCCCCACACGTCAAAAATCTCACAGACTTGAATAGCATTTTGTGGCATTTCATCCTTCTGTGAAATTTTCCCTTGACGTTGGCAAGAATCACAAGATTTGACTAAATCATGGGCATCTCGATATATGGTAGGCCAATAGAATCCGGAATCAAAAACCTTCTTGGCGGTGTAGCTTGCACCATGATGGCCACCAGTGGGTCCGTTATGGCAAGCATTAAGAATATCAATAGCCTCTTGGCCATGAACACACCGCCGGATTACTTGATCCGCACAAATCTTAAACAAGAAGGGGTCGTCCCAGAAATAATGCTTAACATCTTTGAAAAACTTTTTCTTTTGTTGGGACGACATCCCTTTCACGATGAAATTCCCCGCATGGTAATTTGCAAAATCGGCAAACCATGGGGTGTTCGGGTCTTTCTTAGCAACCATCCCAAGTGTCTCAAGAGGAAATGTTTCCGTAATCTCCTTTTTCTCGAGCACACTTTGATGGGGATTCTCAAGTCTCGAAAGATGATCGGCAGCAAGGTTCTCCGCTCCCTTTTTGTCAAGAATAGTAACATCAAACTCTTGAAGGAGGAGAACCCACCGAAGTAATCGTGGCTTAGCATCTTGCTTTGCCAAAAGATACTTTAGGGCAGAATGGTCGGTATACACTATGGTCTTCGACAAGACAAGGTAGGGTCGAAATTTTTCAAAAGCATAAACAACGGCCAATAATTCCTTTTCAGTAGTCGTATAATTGTGTTGGGCCTCAGACAATGTCTTACTCGCATAGTGTATGGGCTGAAAATGTTTCGACTTACGTTGCCCCAAGACTGCCCCAATTGCGTAATCACTAGCATCACACATGAGCTCAAAGGGCAAATCCCAGTCGGGGGCAACTAAGATCGGTGCCTCAGTCAATTTCTTCTTAAGAATATTGAACGCTTCAATACATTCGTTGGTGAAGATAAACGGAGCATCCTTTTCAAGGAGATGGGTCAGAGGGCGGGCTATCTTAGAGAAATCTTGGATGAAACGGCGATAGAAACCGGCATGACCCAAAAAACTCCGAATACCTTTGACGGTCGTGGGATGAGGGAGTTTAGCTATAACGTCGACTTTAGCTCGGTCGACCTCAATCCCAGATTTTGAAATCTTATGGCCGAGGACAATGCCCTCTCGAACCATGAAATGGCACTTCTCCCAATTCAAGACCAAGTTGGTGTCTTCACACCTTTTGAGCATGTGGTCTAGATGGGAGAGGCAAGAAGTGAAAGAATCTCCATAAACCGAGAAATCATCCATAAAAACTTCCATAGACTTTTCGATCATGTCGTGAAAAATAGCCATCATGCACCTTTGGAACGTACCGGGAGCATTGCATAGCCCAAAAGGCATGCGTCGGTAAGCAAAAGTTCCATAAGGGCATGTGAAAGTGGTTTTCTCCTGATCCTTCGGATCGATCGGGATTTGAAAATAACCGGAGAAACCATCAAGAAAGCAATAGAACTCATTCCCCGCTAAACGTTCGAGCATCTGATCCATGAAAGGGAGCGGGAAATGGTCCTTACGAGTAGCATCGTTCAACTTTCGGTAATCAATACACACCCTCCATCCGGTGATGAGGCGTGTGGAAATCAACTCATTTTCATCGTTAGCGACGACGGTCATTCCTCCTTTCTTAGGGACACAATGGATAGGGCTAACCCATGAGCTATCGGAGATGGGATAAATGATTCCGGCGTCGAGGAGTTTAAGAACTTCCTTTTTGATAACATCATGAATCTTCGGGTTAACCCTACGTTGTTGTTGAATCACGGGTTTGCAATCATCCTCCATTAGAATTTTGTGGGTACAGAAACGAGGATTGATTCCTTTGATGTCAGAAATTTGCCAAGCAATTGCATTTTTGTGTTTACGAAGGACATCCAAAAGTGCGGTCTTCTCCTCATCTTTCAAGTTTTTAGCAATGATGACGGGAAATTTGTTCGGTTTCTCAAGAAAAGCGTATTCAAGATGAGGAGGTAAATCCTTGAGCTCGGGCTCCGGAGGATTTTCATCAGATGTTTGTACTTCTTTGATTTCGTCAATCGTGATTTCTTTCGGAGGGAGTGACGGTAATGGATCTTCGTTCAACAATTGTTCAAGATAACGGATATCTCCCTCCGAATCATAAACACCATCATCAATTCCCGGTGGAATCGATTCATCATCAGCAAGAAACTCATCGATCTCTTCCAAAATGAAGTCACCTCCCTCGAACGGAGTGAGAGAGGGGGAAGAGTCGGCAATAATAGGCTCAGAAGATGGTTCAACATTTTCAGAAGGAATGGTGGGATTGCCACCCATAAAATCAAGAACTTCTTGAGCATACTCCTCCGTAGCAATATCGAGAACGTCGATTCGATTAATAGAGGCATCATCGTAGTTGGAGGAGTATCTCGAAGGTTGGTTAATATTGAACGAGACGGTTTCCTTGTTAGCTCGTAAAGTGATTTCTCCTTCATAAACGTCAATCATCGCACGACCCGTTCTTAGAAAAGGCCTCCCGAGTATAAGAGGAACTCGGGGGTCAGCATCAAAGTCAACGACAACGAAGTCGGCGGGAAAATGCAGTGGTCCTACTTTCACATAGACGTCCTCGGCGATTCCTCTCGGAATAGAGGTTGAACGGTCCGCGAGTTCAAGAGTCATCTTAGTAGGAGTGAGTTCCGGGAGAGAAAGTTTGTTGTAAATCGAAAGAGGCATTAAGTTAATACTCGCACCAAGATCGGCCAAGGCGGAGCATTTCACTATTCTCGGAAACTCACAAGGGATAAGAAATTTGCCGGGGTCTCCTAACTTTTCGGGAAGTTTCTTGAGGAGCACCGCCGAGCAATTCTCATTCAACGGTGTTTTTGCTATTTCGGCCAGCTTTTCTTTGTTACTCACTAAATTTTTGATCATAGCGGCAAACTTAGGCATGAGGAGTAAAGCATCGGTGAAACTGATGTTAAAATTCAAGGATTGAACGATTTCAGCAAATTTCTCCATTTGGTTTTCGGTTTTATCACGAAGCTTTTGATTATGAAGTCTCGAAGGATAAGGAAGTGAAGGTTTAAGAGTAGTCTTCGGAACATCGGGTTCCGGAATCGGAGTCTGAACGACCGGAGGTGGTACGGGTGCGGGTTGCACATCTTCTTCAATAACCTCGGTATCTTTTTCCTCCTCCCTTATCAGCGGAGTAGGAGATGAGGGTCCATCAATAGCCTTACCACTCCGTGTGGTTATGGCTTTCAACTCACCCTTCGGGTTGGGAATAGTATCACTCGGAAGAGAACCCGAAGATGAGGGTTGGCTGACCTTACACAACACAGCATTCAACATGTCTTCGAGTTTATTCTGTGAAGTCTCCAATTTGTTGTTCTGAAGTCGAATCTCATTCCTAAACTCATTGCTCTGTCTAGTTAACGAAGTTTGAAACTCGTTCCTCAAACTCGTAATCTGATTTTGCATAGTGTGGATGGTAGAATTGGTGTTTTGAACATAAGTTGTGAAGTCATTTGGAGGCAAAGGTGAAGCTTGAAAGCTCGGGTTGTGATATACTTGATTGTAGTTAGCTCCTTGATTTGGGTATTGATTTGGTGGAGCTTTGAATTGGTTTTGAACATTCGGTCCACGAACTTGATTCTGATTGAAACGATTCTGATTGTTCGATGGAGAAAATCCCGGAGGTCCCATTTGATTACTAACACGAGGGTTCGTTTCAACTTGAGGACGGTATTGGGCACCTCCGGTTACGGCATTAGTTTGGAAAGGATTGCCATCGGTGGCGGTACAATTGTAGTAGGCATGCGGGCCTCCACAAGTGGTACAAGTCGTTTCCACCGCTTTGACTTGAGCGGGTGGAGAAGAATTACTCTTAACCAAAGCATGGATCAAATCCGCAAGCTTATCAATCTTAGCATCGGTGCTAGACGTATTTCCGTTAGACGAGGACGATGGTGTATCATTCACTCGGGCAGCAACCGATTTGCTACGTGAGGAACGAACTTTGGATTTGTTCTCAATAATCGACAAGGCATCTCTCGTTGATCGGGTCAACAAATTACCACCCGCGGCGGCATTGAGAGAGTCTTGATCATTCTCATTCAAACCATTGTAAAACGTATCAAGTTGGTGCAACTCAGAAAAACCATGATGGGGACATTGCCTAAGCAAATCTTTGAATCTGTCCCATGCCTCACTAAATGATTCATCAAATCTTTGTGTGAATTTTGTTATTTCATTCTTTAAGTTTGTGGTTTTAGACGGTGGGAAGAATTCGTTCACGAATTTTGAAACTAAATCCTCCCATGTGGTTATCGATCGAGGGGGTAGTTTTTCGAGCCAAATCCGGGCACCCCCCTCGAGTGAAAACGGGAAGAGTAGTAGCTTGATAGCCTCTTCCGGAACGTTACGGTACTTGATCGTAGACGTGAGCTTGTTAAACCGACGGATATGAGAGTGAGGATCGTCCCTCTCAAATCCGTAAAACTGGCTCGATGATACCAAATTGATCAAGCCATGTTTAAGCTCAAAGTTATCGGCAACGATTGCCGGGACGACGATGGCTTCTCCATAACCCTCGGTGGGTGCCTGGAGTTGCTCTAGCATGGATCGGTTGTCCTCCGCCATTTCGATGATGGGCGGGATCTGATTAGTTCGAATCTCGGGTTCGACTAATGGACCACGTCTATTTCGCCTTCTCGGAATTGTAGCGGTTGCAAGAATCGGTCTGTAGTTATTAGAACGAGTGCGCATGCACTTTCAAAAACCAAGGCAATTAAAAGAGAACGGTATTCGAAAACACAGTGAACTTAAACCAATAATCCCAAGTGAAGAAATCACCTCTATAAGACAAACGCACAAGCGAGCGGAGAAGCTTTATTAGGTCAGCGCGAAGCTTATTAAAAACCCGCCTCTTTTCAGCCGCAATTTAATGTCAGGCCGTCCTTGTACCCACCACACAGTTTGTTTGTCCGATAAAGATAAATAAATCCACAAGCGACACAAAGGCAAGTTTTTGATCTTTAGTTCGGGAACTTATAATGATAACACCTCCGTTGAGAATGTTATATAATTTGTGTCTTCTATTTATTAGCAAAAACAAAGAGAAAATCTTTTTGTATTTTTAATATGATATATATATATACAAAAGAAAAAGGAAAATATTTATTTTTTTACTTTTTTATTTTATAGAAAAATAGTAACTTCACGAATGAAGGATCTCGAGTCACTAATCGTCAAACCTCAAACGATATTGTCGTGACACAACCTCCCCGGCAGCGGCGCCAAAATTTGATTTCAAGGCTTAGGGGGTTATGTGTGTGGATAAAACCTCAATATCGATATCAAAAATAATCACGAAGATAGATTCAAATTCTCTTAGGAAAAAGAATAATAAATCAAATCCCGTGTGTGATTGTGTGTACGGGTTAGACAACCCGAATCGTTTTCCCAACGAGGCGTGAATTGCCAACGTCGTTTTTGGTTCGGAATTTAATGCTCGATGTTTTGATTTGTTTGTTTTTGATTATTAAACTACGGGAATAGGGAAAGTAATTAAGGGAATCTATGTTACGGGAAATCCTAAGTGCGATTATAACTAAACGTAATTAATAAACGTAACTAAAATGCAACTACGTCTAAATTATATCCTAAAAATGCCTAATTCTACTTTTATACTAAAATTGATATGCAAAAACTAATTTAGAATTAAAACTATTTTTTTTGGATTTTTCTGAATTTTATTTAAACTAATTTTTAACCTTTTAAACTAAATTAAATTCTAAAAATTATGAAATTTAGGGAGAAAAATATGAAACTACTTTCTAAAAATCTAAAATATCACTAAAGACTTTTTAAAACTATTTTTATATTTTTCAGATTAATTTTCTATTTTCTACCAAATTAA
>BPTQ01000009.1:201147098-201158272 GCA_019973895.1 Chrysanthemum seticuspe | reverse complement strand
ACTTGATTTTACTAGAAGACATTTCGTTCTAAAAAGTTTCACAACCTTGTTAAAAACAGCCGCAAACATGGACGTTACAGCTAATGAAATACTTGAATCGTAAAATAATATAATTTTTCAGAAAATAATAGTTACGGCAACTTTATGAAAACGTGCATATCTTTGTCGTTTTAAATCCGTTTTCTACGTAAAATATGTCCTTAGCTTCGTATCGAAGTAAACTAATATATTTTTGACTAGTCGAAATAATTTGTGAAGCTTAAGGCTGGTTTTTGACCCGAATAGAGTAAAAACTGCATGCTGAATTTTATGAAAATAATACTTTTCGTCGTCAACCTTTAAAAATCCATAACTTCTTCGTTATAAGTCCGTTTTTATCCGTTCAAGCGGCCACGGATTCGTTTTAAAGTATATTTTCTAAATATCAAGGCCAAAGTTTCGTACCAACAGTAGGTTTTTCCAGAAATTCAAAACAAGGACAGAACCTAAAATATAGTTATCGAAAATAGTTTTTCTCGGACAAAACCTATTCTAATCCCTTCAAATCAACTCCAAAACTAATCTAATCCTACCATACACCTTCTTAGGGTGTCATGGGTTCCTAATCACCATCAAGACCAAAGAATACCATGGGAATATTTATAGGATGACCATAAGTATATAAATAACTCTAAAATCATGAAATAAATGGTATAAATCACATATCATGCATATAAGCTCCAAAAATGAAAAGAAACATATGAAAATGAAAAGGAAACATGAAAATGATAAAAACATGCTTACTAGTGATTATGATGAGGTGAAAGTAACAAGGATTAAACTTAAATACCCTTGGTTTTTATTTCAAAACCATAAAAAGAGTATAAACTAGGTTGTTTTAACACTTGATCAAGCAAAAATTTTGATCCCCTTTGTTCTTGATGTTTGGCCGGTTAGGAGAAGCAAGGAAGAAGAGAGAAGCAATTTTTTTTTTCTAACACTTCAAGAGATGCATGTATGAGAAATAATAGATGTATAAGATTTTTAAGAAATGTGGAACATTTAATTAATGATCCATACTCAATTTATTGTCACCCCTCCCCTATGGCCGGATTTAGGGGAGTATTGTTTCCCCAAAATATATATATTTTTTTTTTTTAAACTATTACTTGTATATATTTTGTATAAACTTGTATAAGTTGTAAAGAAAGTGTAAGAGATTTGTAGAAATTTGTAACTTTTTGGTACAAGTAAATTTTTAATAGTTCAAAATAGATTGTATTGAGATGATAAAAATTGTAAAAATACATTCCTTGTGAAATTTGGGTGATAAAATAATTATCGTATAATTTTTAAGAAAACGACGTAATAATTAAACTTTAACGATTTAAGTACCAAATAAATTTGAAACACTAGGAAAACAAAAAATATAGTTTTTATGAACTAGATGTAAGTTTAAAAATACCTCGGGATCATTTTTGAAAGTAACGGGTTAAATATTTAAAATAAAAACTCACGCGATAAAGATTACTAAATATAAAAATTACGCGTTGCAAGTGAAAATGAAATGTCGTGAATGAATTAATGAGATGCACATGATGTCAATGAAATGTAGACTAATCATAGTCCATATGAAATGTACGTGATGTCATGATCATGAATTCGCCGCTAAACCTCCAAGGTTACGTGAATTTGAAACAAGTAAACCAAGTTTACTATAAATGTTGAAATAATGAAACATGAACTGTGTCGAGAAATGACCTGAAAGTACGGATTGTCACATTTATGCTTCATCTGCTGATTTCACCAAAAAGCAATCCATTCTCCTTCACCAAGCTCTTCCTCTATACGAAGTGTGAAGATGCACCAAAACTTGGCGCAGGTAGAGCAAGTACCACCTCCCTTTCGGCACGAGGCCTTTGTTGAGGTTGAGGTGCTGGAGGTTGGGAGTAAGAAGGTATCTCAGCAGTGAGTTCCTCTGTGTTATCAGAAGAATCACTTGGATCCACTACACCATCATCTTCAGAAGAAGAGAGAAATGGGGATGTCAAAGGGCGAGGGTCATGTAGAGGTGTCCAGAAGTGGAGAAAATCACTGGATGATGAGGATGATGGAGAAGAGGTTGGATTTAGAACCTCTGGTGAAGTATTCATGGTCAATTTTTGTTGATTGTGTTTGTGATGAAAATAGGGTTCATAATGGTAATTGGGGGTAAAATGGTGTGAGAGAAGTATGCATTGGGAAGATTTTATAGACGGGTTAAAGGTTTACTGTAAGTTAATGCGAGTTGTTGGCACAGTAATTCTAGAATCTTACCAAAGATATCCAAGTCTTGGGTTGGTTTCTACTGAAGCGCATAAATTCAGCAGATTGGATATATGTTTCTGCTGAAGTGTTAAAATTGCGTGAGGTCAGAGAAGCTGTACACGTAAGCAAGGGTCAACCAAAACTACCAATACTTTTGACTATTTCTATACACCTTCTACCCAACACTCTCTCTGTAACGCCCCGACCTGCCAAGGGTAAAGGAATCACAAGTAATGGTGTCATATCAAAGCAAAACATTCATAACCAAAAGAAAGTCTTAACATAAATGCGGAAAAATCCAAGTCAAACGACTTCAATACATAGGTCCCAGCGGAAACGAAATAACGCCAACATAATATCCGAAATAAATAAGTCTAAATGGCATCATAAGAAATAAAAGCTAAAATCTCTAAGGTAAGTCCACTCAAGCACTCATCCCAAAGCAACCCAGCTTCCAATGCTTAGATACCTGCCGCGGAAGAAAAGAAAAGTGCGGCTGAGCTTCAAGAGCCCAGTGAACAGATATGAAAGCAAAAGCGAATACTAAACGATAACGGATATGAAATAAAGTGAATGAGCAATAGCAAAATCTTTATCATTTTCAAAACATAAATCATAATTTCAAAAGAAGTTTATAGTCAACTACCACGAGCCCAGAAACATATATCAGATCATATTCATATTCACATAAGGCAACCTTTTGTAGGGGAGACCTACCAGAGTTATGAAGGACGTGCACGCACGCAGCATCAATCATCATATAACATATAACATATAACAGATAACAGATCTAGGATGCATCCATACGCCCCTTCCTACATATTCACAAATATGATTCACCATCCAGAGACGTGGCAGAACATCACTCTACTGCCCTAGAGTCATATCAGAGGTGCATCACTGATACGGACATGGAACCCCCATGACTAGTTAAATATTTGGCTCGGGTGTCAAACTATCTTAGGTCAAATCAGAATGTCATAACTGACACAGATCATATTTTATCAGAAAATCATTCATATCTCCAAAATCATAGTTTTCATATCAGATAGTTCAAAATCAGATGTTTCGTAATTCAGAAATCAAAGTTCAGATAAGCAATAGCTCAAACAAATCAGATTTGGGATTCATAGCAAAGGCTTAGGAAAACCTAATACGAAAGAAAACATTAAGAGAAACCTTTACTGAAAAGGTCAGAATATCTGTACCTTATTCCAACGCAAAGATCGAAAAGCAGAAAGACGAAAACAAAGGATTACTCCCTCTTCACAGAACCTATAGACATTAACGGTCGTCCAAGTTATTAATGATTCCATAATCGTCAAAATGATCTTTTAATATTTGGTATTCATAATTAGTGATCTTTATACTTTAGGGTTTATTAATAAGTCTTAAGTATTTTATAATTAATGTTGTAGATTAGGGTTCGTTATATCATTTATTAAAGTCTATGATTAAATGAGAAAATAGTTTTATAAATTATAACTCACACATGAAATAACACTTACTATATTTAGCTCAAACCCTAATATACTCTCATTTACGTTCTAGGGTTTCTTACTCTTTAATATCTCATTAATATGCATTTACTTTACATGTTACGTCTTAATGATTTCCTACTTAACCTAATACGTAATTAATAACCTTCTTTACTTTTACTCTTTATCATACACGTTTATGATTTCATGTGACCATAAGTTATTAGGGTTTAGTACACTTACACGCTTTACATAATAAACTAGGGTTTATGTTTACGTACCCTTACTTATTAATTACATGTCTAAATCTCATGTACATAAGTACTCGGTTCACCTAGGGTTTCGGCTAGCATGTTTTACCCAAGAACTATATCATCTAAACATGTTTCGTATACAAGTTAATATGTTTTAAACCCCATTCGAAACTCATGCATGCCTCGTCCAACTCATGCATGTCTCGGCTTACCTTAACTCAACATATACATGACCCGATTCAATATTACTTATCACTTTACACGTTCCTTATTAGTTACAAGTTAAAATAAATTTAGGGTTTCTTGTTTTCTTGGTTAGCACCTCTCGGCCAAAACAAAAAGAAAACAAACGCGGCTAAACAAAGTATATCTCGACATATACATGCATAATACGTTAAAAGGAAGATGAATAAACGTTATACCTTCACTTGAATAAGAAAAATCGACACCAAGGGTGTGTTGGGAACTCTCGGCCAAGCAAGAAGAAAAGAAAAGGCAAAGCAAAACTAGGGTTCCAATTTAATGATTATGTAGTGTATTTATAGTTGTAGTATTTGAGTTAGAATAGGAAAGTGATTGGGTTTGGGTTGGGTCCAACCGAACACACACAAACACCCCTTTGGGCTTCGGCCCCCTTGGCTCACACGAACACAAACAAACACCCTCTTGGGCTTCGGCTTGGCGCAAAACAAAAACAAAAGACACGAGTCCAGTAAACAAACAAACGGCCCAACTTATTAGCGAAACATTTACGTCCTTCGTCGTACTAATGAACCTCACGAAATTATATTTGTTAAGTTTTATTTATTAGGTTTTTAATTTCGTACTTTTATTATAAATGTGTTTTACGTATTTTATGATTCTTGATTCCAAGGGTATTTTAGTCTTTATATAGATTTTAGATTTTCGGGTTTACAACTCTTCCCCTCTAAAAAAAAATTTTCGTCCTCGAAAATTAAAATGAAACGAAATGAAAACGAGAACGAAATGAGAACATACCGAACTATTCAAAGAAATGAGGATAACTAGCTCGCATCGACTCTTCGGTCTCCCAAGTAGCCTCACGCTCCGGGTGATTTTTCCAAAGAATCTTAACGAATGGAATAACTTTACTTCTCATGATTCTTTCTTGTCTTTCCAAAATAGCTTCTGGTTCTTCAGACAAAGACACATCGGATCGAATCTGATCAAACGGATACGAAGCAACGTGTAATGGATGATAGTTGTATCCTCTAAGGAGAGATACATGGAACACATCATGAACATGCGATAACTGAGGCGGAAGTGCTAAACGATACGAAACTTCTCCTATACGTTCCAGAATTTCAAACGGACCAATGAATCGAGGACTAAGCTTGCCCTTGATTCCAAAACGTTTCACACCTCTAAACGGCGAGACTTTCAAAAACACACGATCACCAACTCGAAACTCTAAATCACGACGATGCTTGTCGGCATAACTTTTCTGACGAGACCTAGCCTCCTTCAACTTTTCTCTAGCAACAGCTACTTTCTCATTTGTGATCTCAATCATTTCCGGTCCTTCAATTAGACTTTCACCTACTTCATCCCAACAAGTAGGTGATCTACATTTCCTTCCATAAAGAAGTTCAAACGGTGCTGCCTTAATGCTAGCATGCCAACTGTTATTGTATGCAGACTCTACCAAACACAAATATTCATCCCAGCTGCCAGTCCATTCCAAAGCACAAGCCCTTAGCATATCTTCTAAGGTCTGAATAGTCCTCTCTGACTGACCATCTGTTTGAGGATGAAATGCCGTACTAAAATTAAGTCGAGTACCCCAAGCTTTTTGCAAACCCTTCCAGAAACGAGAAGTAAAACGCGGATCCCTATCTGACACAATAGCCGTCGGAGTACCATGAAGTCTAACTATCTCTTGCTGAAAAATCTCTGACAATCTGCCAATACCATAATCCTTCCTGATTGGTAAGAAATGAGCAGATTTGGTTAGCCGATCAACAACCACCCAAATCGCATCATGCTTCTTCTTAGTAAGAGGTAGTCCAGTCACAAAATCCATAGATATCTTATCCCACTTCCATGTCGGAATATCCAATGGTTGTAACAGTCCACTAGCTCTTTGATGTTCGATCTTCACTTGCTGACAAATCATACACTTCGACACAAACGTCGCCACATCTTGCTTCATGCCGTTCCACCAGAAATACTGTTTCAAATCCCTATACATCTTGGTAGAACCAGGATGAATAGTGAAAGGAGAACTATGAGCTTCAGTCATAACTTTCTCACGAAGTACCTGATCATTGGGAACGCAAAGCCTATCTTCATACCATACAATTCCGTCGTTATCAACCTTAAACTCCGTCTGCTTACCTTCTTCAACATTCTGAGCTACGGCCCATAGCTCGCCGTCATCTTTCTGAGCTTCCTTAATTTGCAGTATAAGGTTCGACTCCACCTTCATACTAGCCCAGTATCCATCAGAACCTCGTACGCATAACTCAACATCCAAACGTTCTAAGTCACGAATGATCCTAGGCTCAATCTCAATACTTGCAATCATACCTGATTTCCGGCTAAGTGCGTCAGCAACTACATTAGCCTTACCAGAATGGTACTGAATGTTTGTGTCATAATCCTTAAGAAGTTCTAACCATCTTCTTTGTCTCATATTGAGTTCCTTTTGAGTGAAAATATACTTGAGACTCTTATGGTCGGTGAAAATATCACACGTCTCTCCATACAAGTAATGTCTCCAGATCTTCAATGCGAACACCACAGCAGCTAACTCAAGGTCATGAGTTGGGTAATTCTCCTCATAAGGTTTCAGTTGTCTTGAAGCGTAAGCTATCACCTTACCATGCTGCATTAAGACACAGCCCAATCCTTTCTTAGATGCATCGCTATAGATTTGATATCCTCCAGAACCAGATGGAAGAGTCAAAATAGGAGCGGAAACCAATCTCCGTTTCAACTCTTCAAAACTCTTTTCTCTTTCATCCGTCCACACGAACTTTTCACCTTTCCTCATCAATTGGGTTAACGGCAAAGCTAAACGAGAGAAACCTTCAACAAAACGTCGATAATATCCAGCAAGTCCTAGAAAACTCCTGACCTCAGTCACTGTCATAGGTCTTGGCCACTTAGTGATAGCCTCAACCTTAGACGGATCCATGGTTATACCATCAGCTGATACGATATGACCAAGGAAAGCAACTTGTCTTAACCAAAATTCGCACTTCGAGAATTTGGCGTACAACTTCTTCTTCCTCAAAATCTCCAAAACTATACGAAGATGTTGCTCATGCTCTTCTTCAGACTTAGAGTAAACCAAAATGTCGTCGATGAAGACAATAACGAACTTATCGAGAAACTCATGGAAAACACGATTCATCAGGTCCATAAACACAGCAGGTGCATTCGTCAAACCAAAAGGCATAACGAGAAACTCATAATGACCATATCTGGTACGAAACGCGGTTTTAGGAACATCTTGCTCCTTCACACGTAGTTGATGATAACCAGACCTCAGATCAATCTTAGAAAAGAACTTAGCTCCTTGCAGTTGATCAAACAAATCATCTATGCGTGGGAGAGGATAACGGTTCCGAATAGTAATACGGTTAAGTTCACGGTAGTCGATACATAGACGCATACTTCCATCCTTCTTCTTCACAAACAGAACAGGTGCACCCCATGGAGAAACACTAGGTCGAATGAATCCATTATCTATCATCTCTTGCAGCTGTTCCTTCAACTCCTTCAGTTCTACAGGTGCCATACGATACGGAGCTTTCGAAATCGGTTTAGCACCAGGAATCAACTCAATGCTAAACTCAACTTCTCGAGCTGGAGGAAGTCCAGGGAGTTCATCCGGAAAAACGTCAGTGAATTCACAAACAACAGAAAGGTTTTCAATGTTAGGACTCTCCAAAGATGTGTCCTTAACAGATGCCAGAAAACCTTGACACCCATGAGCAATCATGGTTCGTGCCTTCATAGCAGAAATAAACTTAACAGATTTGAGTGGTTTAGAACCATAATAAACGAATTTAGGATGTTTTACGTCTCCAAAGATCACAGTTCTAGCATAGCAGTCGATGGAAGCTCTATGATAAGCCAACCAATCCATGCCTAGAATGATATCAAAGTCGACCATATCGAGAGGATACAGATGTGCATGGCGAATACGATCATCAAAACAAAGAGGACACTTAACGTATTTATGATCAATGATCATGTGACTTTTCATAGGCGTAGATATTGATAAGTGATTCGTTAGTGGTTGTGGCTTCATATTAAGTTTCTTAGCACATGTGACAGATATGATGGAGTGTGTGGCACCGGTGTCAAATAAAACGAAGACAGAATAATCATCAATGAAAAGAGTGCCCGTGATGGTACCTGAAGTATGCTCCGCCTGATTCCGAGTAGTAGCATAGACACGTCCAGTAGTAGGTGGCGGCTTGGTATAGTTTCCAGGAATCGCCGGGTTCCTCTTAGGGCAATCCTTGATCTTGTGAGTAGTGGAACCACAAGAGAAACATCCACCAGTGGCCTTGAAACACGGTCCCGGATGAGCCTTTCCACAAGTAGTACAGATAGGTGGGGGAGGCAAAACTTCAGTTGTCCTTTGCTGACCAGAAGATCCTGAAGCACGACCCTGATTCGATCCTCGAGCCGACTGATCTTTGTTGTAACGCTGGTTATTGTTACCTTGATTCTGACGATCATTTCCATTCTTACCAGCAGCTCTGCTATCCTGACCCCTCGCCTCAGGGCGCCTAGAGTCCACATTCCTTCCCGACTGACCTCGCTGATCATAGCTCTTATCCCCTTGTCCCCTCGAATCATAACTCCTGTTGGTATTTCCCTTATACTCATTACTTTGAGTCCTTCCTTGAATCCGATTACCATCGCGATTACGCTTGTTGTAACCTGAACCCTCATGAAAGATCTCAATGTTACGAGCTGCATCATTGCAGGCCGACACATCCTCATAGTCAGTGTTAAGCAGTCGGTCCAACACCCACTTCTTCAGTCCCCATTTGAAATGCTTAGCTTGGCGCCTACCATCTCCAGCAATCGCTCCAACAAAGCTTACCAACCTCATAAACCTACTCATGTACTCGTTGGAGTTCTCATTATCAAACTGGTAGATCGCCTGATAATCCCTCTCATACCTTTGCTGTTCAGCATCAGGGAAGTAACGGTTATAGAAGATAGTCCGAAACTCCGTCCAAGTACAAGTAACAGCGAAAGCATCTCCTCCTCGTGCTTGTTTCAATGCTTTCCACCAATTTAAAGCATCACCTTCCAACTTAAACGCAGCCAAACGAGTCTTAAACTCGTCTCCACAACCCAATACTTCAAACAGCTTCTCAACATGAGTGATCCAGTCCTCAGCTTCAGTGGGAGTAGCAGCTGTGCTAAAAGAAAGAGGCTTGAGCTTACCGAAACGCTCGAGCCAAGTGTGAATGCCTGTGGGTTGATTTCCTCCACCACTACCCGAAGCACCATTTTGATTACGGATGTTGTTTATCACCTGTTCCATCATCTCAGGTGTAGTCAAACCAGGGAAAAGAGAGTTGAGAGCATTCGCAATCGCAGCATCCATGTTAACCGCATCATCGTCTCCATCCGCGCCACCAGTAGTACGAGTTCGAACCATCTAAACGATATTCAAACGATTAGCAAAATGAACAAAGATGAGATACGAATTGGAAGTTCGCAGAAGGAAACCTAAGTCTACCCAATCCTCACAGGTCAAATCTTAATTCTAAGGGATAACTTAAGGTTCTTATGTTCACAGGTCCTGACTACAAGTCGTAAACCTGGCTCTGATGCCATAAATTGTAACGCCCCGACCCGCCAAGGGTAAAGGAATCACAAGTAATGGTGTCATATCAAAGCAAAACATTCATAACCAAAAGAAAGTCTTAACATAAATGCGGAAAAATCCAAGTCAAACGACTTCAATACATAGGTCCCAGCGGAAACGAAATAACGCCAACATAATATCCGAAATAAATAAGTCTAAATGGCATCATAAGAAATAAAAGCTAAAATCTCTAAGGTAAGTCCACTCAAGCACTCATCCCAAAGCAACCCAGCTTCCAATGCTTAGATACCTGCCGCGGAAGAAAAGAAAAGTGCGGCTGAGCTTCAAAAGCCCAGTGAACAGATATGAAAGCAAAAGCGAATACTAAACGATAACGGATATGAAATAAAGTGAATGAGCAATAGCAAAATCTTTATCATTTTCAAAACATAAATCATAATTTCAAAAGAAGTTTATAGTCAACTACCACGAGCCCAGAAACATATATCAGATCATATTCATATTTACATAAGGCAACCTTTTGTAGGGGAGACCTACCAGAGTTATGAAGGACGTGCACGCACGCAGCATCAATTATCAGATAACATATAACATATAACAGATAACAGATCTAGGATGCATCCATACGCCCCTTCCTACATATTCACAAATATGCTTCACCATCCAGAGACGTGGCAGAACATCACTCTACTGCCCTAGAGTCATATCAGAGGTGCATCACTGATAAGGACATGGAACCCCCATGACTAGTTAAATATTTGGCTCGGGTGTCAAACTATCTTAGGTCAAATCAGAATGTCATAACATTATTGAACCTGCTGGCAATTACAGATATCCAAGACACTTCTCCCTCATTAGGAAACAAAAGCAGAAAGACGAAAAGCTAGAAACGCAAGCTTATTCCATGTTTATAAGACTGGAAAAGTCATTTCCAAAGAGAATTACAAAAGAAAGCATAATCCAAAAGGATTCGGAAACGATACTTAGGGTTTAGACTAAACAAACTCGATAACGAATAGACTTGAAACTAAAGACTTAATGCTTTGTAGACTAAAACTTGATAGACTATACTTTTGATACTAAAACCTCTATACTTACTAAAAGACTATTTTATACTAGACACAGTCAATACTGTAAGACTAAACTGGATTCTATCAAACTGTGGGCTCGGTTTATAAATTGATCAGTACCCCCAAGGTACAGGAATAGTCACTACGTGGAGACTATACTGAGATCCCGTCATCTCACTACAAGACGGTGCAGAGACCTACCACTTCGTATAAACACTTATACATCCTTCCCCGCATACCTACGTAGGATCTAGACAAT